>APFE031677147.1:27264-99248 GCA_000404065.3 Pinus taeda | reverse complement strand
TTGTAAAAGGAAGTTTCTTATTAAAAGAAGATAGAGACGAATTGCAGCAGGTGGTTTTCACCCACATTTGGTTTCCGCCTTATATCTTGTGTTCCTGTGTGTGATTGTCTGCTCTATTTTTACTATACTTTTTATTGCTTATATGGTTTTGATACATAGATTAAAGATCAACTGACTAAATAATAAGTTTTCAAGGTGTACGTTGGTTGCTCTAAACACGGTTGTGTACATACGCAAGTTGCATTAACTGAAGTAGTGTATATAAATCTATTTATTGGAAATGAAAAATTGTTAAGTTGCTAATACTGATTCACCCCCCCCCTCTCAGTATTATTTCCAACAAATGGTGTTGATTTAAATGCAAGGGATTTATTTTTATTTTTATTTTTATTTTTCTTTTCCAGATAGTCCCTCAAGTGGTTTACCAATATGTACAAGCTATGCTATTTGAGAAAGTTCTTAGGGGCCTGCTTAAACTCTGAATAAATGCTCATCTAGGATATCATCATCACTGTCATTTAGTTTTTCTATATAATTTAGTCGGGATAGGTGGTTGGTATTGACATTATTTTTATCTGGTCGAAGAAGGACTTCAAATTCAAACTCTTGAAATAATAATAGCCATTGAAATTTTTCCCTTGATGAATTGGTTTGTTTACAAGGTATTCTGTGCTTAATGATCTGTGTAAAATATGAAAGGCTTCGCAAGAAGGTAATACCAAAACTTTTGTAAGGCAAAATCATTGCTAAGGCTTCTCACTCCATCGTCGAGTAATTTATTTCAGATTTATTAAGTTTCTGTCTGGCATAATAATTTGGATGATTTATCGATTCATCGTCGAGTTGTGCCAGAATTACTCTTACTGCTACATTCGATGTGATGACATGTACATGGAATTGTTTTGACCAGTTAGGAAATTTACGGATTGATGCTTCGACTAGTTTAATTTTTAACAATTGAAGGGATTTATCACACTCATTAGGCCAAATAAATGGAACATATTTTTTTAATAGCTCATTTATTGAGAATGTAATATCATAATAATTCCTAATGAATCATTTGTAATACCTTGTATGTCCCAAAAATATTATAATTTGTTTTTGATTAACATGGGGCTTTAGGTATAAAATAACCTTGATCTTTTCCATATCAACTTTAATGTCGTCCTTTGAGTCTAACATGGCCCAACAATATTCCAATTGGCAATGAAAAGATGCACTTTTTGATATTTAGTGATAATCAGATTTATCAACATCTTTCAAACATCAATCTCAACCACTGAATGTGATCTTTAAGTAGTGTATATATAGTCCAGTTGTCAAAGTATACTGCCATTATCTTATAAATATACCATTGAAAACCTTTGATGACAATTCTTGAAAATATTGCCAGTGCATTCTTCAATCCAAAAGGCGTCACTCGATATGAAAACGAACCAAACTTAGTAACAAAAACTATTCTTTCTCTATCTTCTTCCACAATAGGTACTTGATGTTACCTTGAGACACCCTTCGTGAATGAGTAGCATTCATGGCCAGTGACTTCATTTATAATTCGATCAAAAAACAGTGTCAGGAATGGATAAATCATTGTCAGATTGTTTAGCCCATGGTAGTCGATGCAAACACATAATATACTCAGGTCATTCTTTTTAGGCTGCATGACCACGGGGCTTTCCCATTTCAATGTTTCTATAGGGTAGATGATTCCTACGACAAGCATCATGTCTATCTATTTATACTTGTGAGAAAATTTATATGGTCTCTTTTTTATCGGCTTTGTTCCCAGAATGAGATTAACTTTCATTTCCCCCATTTCTTGAACAAGGCCTTTTAGATCTCTATAATCATGGGTGAATACATCCTGGTATTCTTTGAGAAAATCGAAGAATTCTGCAATTTGTTTGTCTGACCAATGATCACCAAGTCAGACAGTTTTCGGCTAGTCATCATTCGATATGTCGACTTCATGTATTTTGATTTTTGCATCCTTATAGTTGGATGATTTTAATTCATCAAGTCATTTCTCCCCAGCTTTTATTTCTTGATAATATGGTGGAAAATCTGATTTATTAGGTTTCTCAATTTCTTGCTTGTCGGGTTTGTATAATAATTGTATTCTTTTATGAGTATCCAGGTGGTTTTTCTTCAAACAGAAGCTTTGAACAACAATAAGTGTTTCTTCCATTTCTATATGAATGACCATTTTCTATTCTAAAGTGCATGACACATAATTGCAGGTCAATGAGACATTGTCTGGCGATTTCTAATGAATGACTGGTTCTTCTTTGATGAATTCTTTTTTTTTTATGAACTATGTCATTTAATTCTTGTTCCTTTGGTTTGAATTCAAAATCATTGATCATTTTTTCTCTTAACGCTTTCCATTGGAGTGATTGACCTTGTGCTTCCTCTATTTTGTACCATTTATTTGGTAAATTGTCTAGGATATTTGGAAACATATGCGGCCATAATCGCTCATCCCTATACCCGATTCTCCTCCATTTTGACTCGCAATTTTGAATGTGTATAACAAGGTCCTGACCAGCACTAAAGATGGCTATATTTTCTTGTGTAGAGAAATTTTTTCCTCCAAAGCATTCAATGAAAGATGTCATTATAGATGTCCATGTTTCAAGTCGAGATGAATGAATATCTCACCATCTTACTGCTTGACCCATAAAAGTTTGTACTATGATTTGCATTCTTCCTTGTTCATCGATAGATTTTGTCACTTGCTTTATGTGGTTAACAAGTGATTCTTGTTCTTTGAATTGAATGGTGTTTGTAGAATCATGCATTAGGTCAGTTGGAAGTAGGGACAATGTTCCATGACATTTTTTTCCTTTTACAATAGGTATTTCTTTGATGGAGTAGCATGGTAAGATTCTTGACATCGAAATGGCTTCTATTGTCCAAAATTTTTTAGCTTTAGATTCCTAGTTCTCAATTTTCCATTCATAGAACTTTGTATTAGAGTTTTGTCCAATGGAAAGGAGCGAACTTGTTAAAATTTCACCAAAGGTGTTTGGCTCAATATTGTCACGATCTTCATCTAATGCTTGATAGAGTCTTCATTTTTTAGTGTATTTGTTGGAAGGATTGAACCAAGGATTTCCTTCCTAGGGTTCAAGGGGGATGATTATTTTCTTTTTATTACCTTTAAGTTTGATTCTCTCTTTTTCTAGTGATATTGTTGCTTTCATTCTCTATCCCCAAGGTCGAACAACTAGATCCGGATATGCAGGTATTCCATCTACTAAGCCGATAACTTCAAAATCGATTTACACGGGGATTCCCATGATTGAAGTTTGTACTTGCCTTAGCGTTCCAATGGGTTTGATAAATATATGATTGACAAGTTTAAGGTACTAGGTCGTTCTTTTCAGGTTTGGTTGTCCCATGCTGATCCATGTTTCTCGTGGAATGATATTTACTTGTGAGCTGAAGTAAAAAAGAAAAAGAAAAAGAAAAAAAAAAGCTTGTCTGACCATATACCTATTTATTTCTAAATCGACTTGAGGTTTTTGGTCTTCCATATCTTTTCCTTGATAGGGTTGTTGAACATTTTTGCATTTTTCTTTGTTTTCATTGCAATTTTTCAACATATTTAAAAGTTCTACCAGGCGACCAACAAAATGCTCCTCATTTAGGAGTTCCAAAAATTCTTCCAAAATGAGATCCTTAGATAGTCTTTATTGATCAATTTCCTTCATAAAGAATTCCACTTCTTTTGAAATTATGTTGTTCTGCTCTTGCATATATGGGTACTTAGTCATGTTTTTTATTGGTCAAATATTTTGATGATTTTGATTACTAGTGTCTTTTCCGATACCCAACCTTGTACATACATGGAGATATTTGGAGTCCATGATTTCTTGCTTTGAAACATTTTGTAGAAAATTAATAGATCTCTTACTTATAACTTTTTCAATAATCTTAGGGAAATCCTCCAAGGAGTGATCACTCAATCCACACATGGTGCAGAAACATAGATTGGTTTCATCTTTTAAGGAATAATAGGAAATGATGTGCTCCTCTTGCCAAAAAGTATAAAAATATAATCTGCTCGACCTCGACCACAACCCCTACCATTGTATCCTCCTCATCATCCACTGTAACCTCCTTGACCAACTCCATGTCCGCTGTAAGATGATGGTTCATTAAATTGATGGGTGGCCTATGTGTGATAGACAATGTGATAGTTTTGTTTATTTTTTCCAGTAAGTGGACATTCCTACATGGAATATGTATTATCTTCACACATAGCACACCATTTAGGTTTGGAAATTTGTAGGTTATATTGAAGGTATTTGGTCATATGATTTGAAGTGACTTGACATATATCAAAATATATATTAGATTGTATTCTTTAGACATATTGATCAAAATAGTCTACATATTTACAAGTATCTTTAGTATGTCCTTCCATATGACAATTGGTACACCATAAACTTTTGTTTTGAAGTGTCAATGCCATTAAAGAGTTATGTAATTGTTCAAGTTCATCTTGAAGTTTGTCTTCAAGTTTGTTGTCAGTCAGTGAGATAATTGTTTTCCCTTCATCATATGTTTCAATGCACTATGCTAGCTTAAGTGCTTCCTTGCAGGTTGTGACTTCATGCATTATAAGTGGGCCATGAATCTTCTAGAGTAGACAAGCTACACACCATTGTACTAAAGTATTTTTGTTGATATTATATGGAATTTGGCTTAATAAATATCTAAATATGTTTCCATATTCTCGTATTGATTTGATTGGTATTTTCTTAATTTATTTTAATTTTTGTGCCACCAATTGTTTAACGTCTTGAGCTTTAAAGAATTTAATAAAGCTAGTATTGATTTCAATTTCCAACTTTGGTTGTTTCTTCGTAAGATTCATGAACCACATTAAAGAATGTTTCATTAAGGCCGGAACAAATTGCACCATTTGTTTATCATCATCAGTAATATCACTTGTAGACCAAAAATTTTCACAGACAAACTGATGTTTTTTCAGATCCTTGTCACCCTCATAGAGGGGTAGATGGTTCAATTCCATTTTGCTTGTTTGGAGTGTCAACATTTCTGATGTTAGATTATTACTTGGATGGTTTATTTGTCATATTTGTTGGTGGATTTACTGATCAGAGGCATGCTATTTCCTTATTTGTTGTTGATGTCCTTTGAAAGTGATTTTTTAGTTTGACACTCTCTATCTATATATTTGGTGAACCAACTCTCTCAAGGTTGTGACTCTTTGTCGACTGGTTCTGTGCTTTGAAATTATTAATCAGATAATAGATGCAGTAAGGGGGGTACGATTGTGATATTATAGAGTTGGAGAAGTACTTTTTCTTTTTCATTAATATTAGGTCGATCTTGATCATGATTTTGGATTTCTTCATGGTTTCTATGTTCTTCTTCATTATGCCAAACTACAGATATGTATGAATAATTTCATGACGTCTGCTGAAGGAATTCTCAAACACTGGGACTTGCTATCGGTACAATTAGAGTTCTTCTTATTGTTGTACTTGATTCATCAATTTCATAACTTCTATTTTCTCTCTAGGGCTTATGAGTAGAGTATTATTCTCTATCAAAGAAGGTGGTGATATGCCTCTCAACTCATCTGGGGAGTCCCGTGCATCTTCGCTCTCATGCTCTCAATTTTGCATTCTCTTCCTCTGGTATTCTTGTTCTCTTATTTATTCTTGTCGTTGTTGTCTCTTATCCCTCGCTATTTTTTGTCACTATCTCATTGAATACTTTCTTGTTGCTTTTTTATAGTCGATATTCTTCCTTCCATTTTTGTAATTCATGTCTACTTCTCCAACATTACTCTTTTCTTTTGATTTTCCCGCCTTTATTTCTCACGATCTATTACCCCCCATGCCAACCTGACTTAGTGTCAGTTTGAGGTAAAGTACCCGACGACCATGTTTATTTGCTTAAAAAGTAATCGCATGCTTCTTTTACATCTTTGCATTGGATATTGAGGAACATCTGCCAGTCGCTTTGCACCTTTCACCAGCTGGTATTGGCTAGGGTTTGCAATGAAGTTAGATACTTGATGATATGTCCTACACTTTTTTTGAGAAGAAAATTATGTAAGAGTGTAAGAATCATGCAAAAGAAACTGTCGTGCAAGTCATCATAGAATTTGGCCTTAACATATTCAGGAGAATTTTGATCTTCTATTGCTTGTTCTTCACGGAAGTCATCCAGAGTTGAATTGGGCCACTGATGTAGATTTGTTCGACCACCATTTGATAATTTCAACATAAGTCAAGAATTGGTTTCATTCTGAGGTTTTTTCATGGGTGACATAATTGAGGAATTTTTTGATTTATATAAGGTCTCCTTCTATAAATCATTCATGCGCTGATGTAAAGAAGTTGGATTTGATGTATGTTATTGATAGTTTGTTTCTCCTCACATAGTTCTTCATATAGTTATTGATCTTTATCTCCCACCATAACTATATCTCCTCTAATGTTAACATTTATGCCTGCATACTTTGTGACTCGAGTTCTGACTACTGACAATGGAACCAATGTTGTAATCTAGTGAAAATGATGCATTGTTAATAATAAACAGACAACAAGTAATCATATAACAATAATAAGCAAATATATAGAGACATAGTATTGGAGAACCAACGAAAGAACTCTGATATATTATCTCTTATTAATCAAATCCAAATTGATACATCAAAATATAAACAAATATATATAATTTTCTGGGACAATTATAATAGTCTAAATGTCCAACCAGATACTATTACTAATCTGACATTAGTTAACTTCTTGTTATAATACATGTTTATCAAATCGACTAGGCTAGTTGGCTAAGCCTGTTGAAATAAGGAATTGCTGGGGGGGGAGGGGGGGTGAATCAGTAATTCTGAGATTATTTTTCTTTTTTTGTTATGCTTACAATTCCATCTTATCTTATTTTAAATGTGAGAGAATTCATTCACAAAAGTAGCGAATTTTTTTTTCAAACATACATGTTCATACAAAAATCACATGAGCAGCACACACATTTGACACAGTGTTTTTCATGTGGAAACCCAAAGGGAAAAAACCACAAAATTTGTTGTTTGTTTATGATGTAAATTAAGCACCCACTTAATTACATCTGTTTTTTTATGAGCACCCACTCATTGGAGGCACCAACCCCCTTTGGTAAGCATGCACCAACTAGCCAAGAGGCACCAACCTCTTCAGAGTGTAGGCACCAACCTACTCTTGCCAGTGTTCTACTATTTCATACAATTTTCAAACTAAAAGCAAAGGCATACAATAGTACAAGTAAAATAACAAAAAATTTCAGTTTCAAATTCAACTTTTGCACTCTGTCTTTTGTGCTCTCATGCAACAGATTGTTACTTGCTGCTCACAACAACATCTCCTCAACACTCTAACTCCTCATTCAAGGGCCCTCTACTGACTCCTCTTCAACACTACCCTAACTATTCTCCACATAAGACTCTCACTTTTCTTCCTGCTGTATCACATAATGTCCTCCTTGGTGCTGCAACATCTATGTCTCTATGCACTCCTCTCACAATACAACACTACATAAATATGCACAACTTCCGCATCTCCTGAATTGCAAGCGATGGTTTTGTTTTAGTGAGGCACTCTACACAAAGTAGTCTCTGCTATTTGTACTTTAGCTGGCCAAATGTACTTTAGCATGAATTCCTTTTCAGTTGTTGCATCTCTTGGTAGTTTCTTATCACAGTGCCAAATCAGAGATGGACCTTGCAGTTCTTTATCGTCTGATTGTGTAGAGCTCCATAATGAGAAATTAATTCTCAGGTGACCTACACACTCCTGTGAGAGCCCCATTCTCATTTATCACTTCATAGAACTTGACAGTTCACAGAAGTGACAACTTCGATTCTCATTTATCACAACCATTCGTGCACACGAAGTAGTGGATTCATTCCTTCATTCACCCAAATTTGTCTCTGCTAGAAATGCTGTCCTTAATTCCTTGTTATAGTGGCTTCTGCAAGTTTAGCCCATTTAAACGATCAACTCCCTTGAGTTTGCAGCCAATTCCACAACTGTCGACCCATACATTGTTTAAATCACTGTACTGCTTCATCGGAAGAACATGATATTGTAACGTTTATTAGCATACCTTACGCAATCATGAGTTTTTGATTGGCCTTTATCCCCTTGGTTCTTATCTCCTTATCATTTCTCCTCCAAGGGACCAAGAGATGTGACTGATAGTACATCCCTTGGGTGCTACAATATTAGAGCCACCATATCTTGTAACTTTTATTCAAACGTTGTTACAAGGTTGCGAGTTTGCGATATCCTTTTGATTGGCACTTTCCTATTTTTCTTCCATGGGGCTGGGCGTTGTAACCAACGGCTTAGATTTTACGTGCTAAGGCCTTTTTTTTATGTCAAGGGCCAATATTCCTCTGTTAATTTCTTTGCGCCCTGGGTTCTTTGGATTCTCGTGACCAAGTGCTAACCCACTATCGGAATCCACTTCCATTTTAAATTTTCCAAAAATCATTTGCACTGAAGTTACGAGGTCTTCATCCTCCGATATGTTGACCTCTAATATGACGTCATTAATCCACATGGCGACCCCTTAGTGGTGACATGTGTCACCTAGTTTTGACACATTAGGCCACCCAATAAGGTTGAATTTTCCTGACATGTGTCTGTGGAGTACCAAAGAAGGTATGTTTTTGGTGATTATTTTGGCATCTTTTCATTAAAACTTACAAACCCTTTGCATCAGGAACTAGGTGGATAATAAGAAATTATGATAAAGTTTGTAAGATTAATGTGCAAAACGAAAACACTGACAATTGTCATTTCTTATGCAGAAAGAGGGAAAAACAGAAGACTTCCATCCCAAAGAAAAAGATAAGGCCAAGTTAATCGTTGTCCCTTTGGCGGGGGACCACATACAAACAAGGCGAACCAAATTAAAGCATATCGGCCAGAGAAAGGAAATAGAGATACCGGCTTGGCGCAGGAAAGTAAAGGGATAACTGAGAGTCAATAATTTGGTGAATCCCTCAGGATCCTTTGATCCTGAGGGATCGCTGCTTTAACTATTTTTTCACCTAGATATCTTCGCGTTCATCATTATAAAAAGGGGGCAGCACTGTTAGCCTGGGGGATAGTCTGTGATATTTCTATGTAACCTTTCTTAAATTTGAGACTTTGATCATCGACTCTCGCTGAGAAGTGATCCGCTGTAATTCTATTTAATGCATTAATACAAACTTGGTTGCTATTTCATCTTTGATCCTGGAATAACTTCAAGTGGTGTGTCCCTAGAGGCTAAGGGCCCAGCCCTGGTGGAACACTTGCTCCTATATGATTACTTTTGGTTTATGTGTGGTTTTGTTTATCAGCTCTATTCGGTAATATGATATGTTTTGTTGTTTTACATCACATCTCTGTTCTGTTTGATTACTAAGTAATATCATTTTTGAGACAGAACCATTATATTAACTTTGCAATGTATTACTGTCCCTTTAAGTGCTGATATAATATTGCTAGTCTTTACAAAATACTGTTGCTGTTCAATTACAGAGTATCTATGTTGTACACTTATCCATTGGTATTACTAAATTCATCTTAGAGATTATATTTCCTTGCGATTGTTGAATCTATTAACGTTGTTGTTCCATTGCAAAATACAGTCGTATTCCTTATAACTAAGATTGATAACTGGATTACCAAGATCAGATTACTATTAAGGTGTGTCGTGTGTTAAGTTGCCGTGTATTTATAATTGGTTTTCAAGCGTTGTTCCATATTCCATCATTAATTAGTGTTGTTCGATCTATTCTTAAAAGTAGGGGATTGCCATTTGATTTATGTAGGACATGATTATTTCATTTCTTCTTGTAGACTAAGGTGTTGTTGCTTATTAAATTCAGTTGTTGTTACAATTTTCTAGTCGTTGTTCCATTTCCTGTTATTTGCATTATTATTGCTTCAGTGTGTAGCACGATCTGAGACTGTAGTGGGCATTGACATTTACTGTCTGGTTCCCAGATTGATGATCTGTTCTCTGCTTTATTTTGGTTCCATCAGTTTACAAAGGGATGAGTTATTGCTACTGAACCCTTGACTGATAAATTGCTTAGTTTTCTGAATGTATGGTTTAGTCTTTAAAAGTAGTTTTTTGTAAACAAGCATTCGTTTACTATTGTATTTTTGGTGCACTATACTACTAGAATTACTCTGGAAAATGATAGCCTCAAAGTAAGAAACTCTTTGAAATAACAAAACGTTCCCGGATTGATAATTTAATGTGAGGTAATTAGAGGTGAAAGAGACCCTTTTTACAGCTCGACATTTTGGCGCCGTTGCCGGGGAAAGAGTGTAGCCATTTGTTTCTTTTCAGAGTAGTGTAAGACCCTGCTAGGGAAGAATTGGGTTTTAAAAACGGAAGATAAGAACCTACATGTGGAGCATGTAAAAAACCTGTTCCCCTGCCCGCTTTCCTACAGATTTTCTGTTGTTTTGTTTGGGTAGAACCTAGCAGTTGATTTGTGTGCATGACTAAGCAGAAAAAGCTAGAAAAGAATTCCAAACCTCTACCCAAGCTAGAAAAAGCTAAGGGGCCGGTGACCCTTGGCTGATCAACCTTCATAGGGAAATCTTTAAGAAAGTAGAATCTCAACCTTCAGTAGGACCCAGGAAAGTTATTTCTAGATAGCCTACTAGTTCCCTTCAGGCCACAAGATCACCATCTGTAGCCTTTGCTGAGGTGCATAGTCAAACCAAAGAGTAGGATTTTCAAGAAATTGAAAATTCTAGCCTAGAACTATTGCAAGAAGGGAATTTTAGCAACCTTTGCGAAGGAAGAGGAGAGACAGGAGAAACTAAGGAACCAAGACCTCCTCTTGGGACAATTCAGCCATTAAGTAGCCCAGATAAGGGAAGTGCTGCAAAAATCATTTATAAAGAGGTTGAAGAAACTCAATCTCCTCAAACATTAGGCACTCTCATTATCCCAGATAAGGGGAGTGCTATTAAAACCATTCCTGTTAAAGCCATTCCCTCTCAACATAGGAATACCCTCCTAGATATCCCAGAAGGTTATTGGCATATATTTGACCAAATGGCCCAAAACTAGCCAAACACCCAAACCTCTACATTGCAATACCCCATCGTGGATACTGCAGCGAATGCACCTATGAAAGCAATTCCTCTTCAGCATATCCCTACATTCCATGGTTTGACATCAGAGGATCTGGATGCATTCCTATTTGAATTTGATGTGCTGTGTAGGGGATATGATTACACCACCGACCCCCAAAAACTGAAATTATTTCCCTCTACATTAAAAGGGGCTGCTTTAATATGGCTTATGGGATTAGGTGGCGGAGTTATAAACAACTGGGCTCAAATGAAAGAATCTTTTCTAAAAAAATATCAAGACTATTATAGGTCTAGAGAACTAAAAGACGAAATATTCCAAATGGCAGCTAAACCAAATGAAACATTTGAGGAGTATGTGGAACGTTTTCGGTATAATCTTCAAAGATCTCCTTATGCATCACTACCTTTACCTGATAATGTGTTAAAAACAACATTAATTAGGGGTATGAAGGAACAATGGATTGAAACATTAAACATTATGGGAAAAGGAGATATTTATCAGAAAAATTTTGCTGACATTATTGATTTATGTATCAAGAGCTTGAGAGGTAGCACAAGACTAAAACTGGCAGAACATGATCGGTTTGCAAGAGATAATAGAATTTCGGCAGAAGGGGTAATGCGTGCAGAAATTGGAAATTTATTGGAAAATTTTAAAATTGATATACTAGGGACACTAACAACGCAACTTGACATTATGCGGGCCAAACAAAAGCAAGTGGAGGTAGAACATAATTTGGCAATATTCTGTCCCCCATGCAGGAAGAAACATAGCCATAAGGAGTGTCCACTTGATGCAGTCCAAATTTGCGCCATTTGCACAAAAGACCACCTTACAGGAAGTTGTCCCTCACTTCCCGGATTAAACAAGGAAGCAGAAGAAGAGCCAGAATCAGTGTATCTACTCTATCAGCGCCGTCAGTGGTAGCCGCAACAATCGGGTATGTTTTCAGACCCAACTTCTTCTTTTCAACCTCCACCGTATCATGCTCAACAATATAATATGTGGCAAAATCAACCCCCCTTCCCGAACTGGTCACAACAGTCATTTCCTTCATCAACCCCGTAGCTGAATCAAGTAAGCCAATCCAATTCGCCGAATTTTCCCTATGCCCCACCATATTGGCAAAATAACGCATACCCAGCACAATGGACCCCTCCTACTTCAGAAAGTCAAGCCTGGTAGACAAACTGGCAAAGACCGATGCATCAGCCAGTAGGAACCATTCCGCTCCCTCAACCTACACTGTCAGCCTTACAACAAAACCCCCAGTCTAACCTTAGATCGCAACTCCCAACCCAACCCAACCCTAACCCAAATAATAGACCGGTCCAGTCTGTCCAAATAGTAGAAACACTAGAAATAGGAACCGATCTGAGGGAGTGTAATGATCTTCAACTAAGATTTGGGCGTATTATTGAAACCGAGGAAGATAAGATAGTCCATGTTGAAAATCAGTTACCTAGAGAACAACCGTCACAAGAAGAGGACGTGAACAAACAACAAACTCATAATCAAGCAACCACATCCTCTCCCCCATTCCCAAAATGATTAATAATACCTCGACCTACACAATATCCTGATTTTGACATTTTGGGAGAATTAAAAAACTTGTACATAAAAATTCCATTCCTCCAAGCCATCCAAGACATCCCGATATATGCAAATACTATCAAAGAATTATGTGTAAAGAAACCAAGGAGGAATATAACAAACAATCCAAGAGTCCAAGTAGTTGGCACTCTATCTGACTTATTATCAGGAAAAGAAACACCCATTAAATACGAAGACCCAGGAAATCCAATAGTAACCATACAAATTTATGGTCAAACCTTCCCCAATGCCTTAGTTTATCTAGGAGCTGCAATCAATATCTTAACAACTACTACTTGTCGAAAGCTAGGCATTACATCTGTAGAACCCACCTCTACTTTACTAGAACTGGCTGACCGATCTGTGGTTAGGCCAGAAGGCACACTACATGATGTTATGGTATATGTTGACTCCTGGGAATATTCAACCAATTTTCTGATAATAAATCCCAAAAACCGACTTGATGAACATCCATTGATTTTAGGTAGACCTTGGTTTGCAACTACTGATGCTTATATTGGCTGCCGACAAGGCAATATGACCATAACTAGAGGAAAAAATATCAAGAACTTAGCTTTATATCCTCTAGTGCAGCCAAGTGTCACAATAATGAAAACTAATAAGCACCCTGTATCATACCTTAATGATAACATTAGATCTCCATTAACTATACAAGAGGCACTTGATTTCAAAGACCAAACAGAGGATGATGCCATTAATAATTTCATTAGTCAAACTGAACTCAGATCCCGCACACAATGTCACATGATAGAGGCAACATTCGATAACAAATTAGAAGAAGATCCTCATAAAGAAACACATGATCAAACAATACCTATTACCTCTGTTATAAATAGTAAAATTGTGGAAATTGAACCGGGAAAAACCTTAAACATTAATGCCAACCTCACCTCCGAACAAGAAAGGAAGCTCATCCAATTATTGAGGAGATATAAAGAAGCATTTGCATGGGACTACCCTGACATGAAAGGAATTGATCCCCAATTATGTACACACCACGTTTATATAGAAAAAGATGTGAGACCTATTTGCCAGCCTCAAAGGAGACTTAATCCTCATCTAAAAGACGTGGTAAAAGCTGAACTTCAAAAACTTTTAGATGTCAATTTCATCTACCATATCTCCAATAGTAAATGGGTCTCTCCACTTGTGGTGGTACCAAAAAAGAATGGGAAATGGAGGATTTGTGTGGAATACAGAGAGTTAAATAAAGCAACACAAAAATACCACTTCCCTTTTCCATTCATTGACCAAATATTAGACACTTTGGTAGGAAAGAAATTATTTTCTTTCCTAGATGGCTTCAGTGGATACAATCAGATTCAGATTGCCCCTGAAGACCAAGACAAAACCACTTTTACTTGTCCCTGGGGAACATTTGCCTACAGAGATCTACCTTTTGGCTTATGCAATGCTCCTACCACATTCCAAAGGGCTATCCTCAACATTTTTTCAGACTTAATAAATGAAGGACTTGAAGTATACATGGATGACTTTACACCATACGGAGACGATTTCGATCCAGCATTGAACACACTGGAAAACGTCCTACAATGCTGCATTGCTACCAGGCTTTGTTTAAGCCATGAAAAACGCTATATGATAATGACTGAAGGACTTATTCTAGGACATTATATTTCCGCAGCTGGCATTCAGGTAGACCTAGCCAAAATCCAAATAATTTTGCTAATTCCCACTCCTACCACTCAAACGGAGGTATGCAGTTTTCTTGGATTTTCTGGTTATTATAGAAGGTTTATAGAACATTTTTTGCATATTGTTGCACCTCTGTATGCACTAATAGGTAATGTTGATTTTCTTTGGACAGAAAAATGTGAACGTGCTTTCCAGGATCTGAAGGAAGTTGTATCCACAACACCATTCCTTCGAGGACCAAATTGGGATTTGCCATTCCAAATATCATCAAATGCCTCAGATACAGCCATTGGAGCAGTCCTTGGGCAGGAGGAGGATAAAAAAACCATACACAATTTATTATATTAGCAAAAATTTATCCCCTGCTGAATTGAATTATACTATTACTGAGAAAGAATTTCTAGTTGTAATACATGTTGTCAATGAGCTCAAGCATTACATTACTGGATATCCTGTTATCTTGTATACAGATCATTCTGCCATAAAATATTTAGCAAACAAACCTATCACAAATGGCAGAATAACTAGATGGTTGATTTTATTGCAAGAATTTGATATTACAATCAAGGATCGACCTGGAAAAGAAAATCCTATAGCTTATTTTCTCTTGCAAATGCTAAAGCCAATCGATGCAGTAGCAGTTGAAGATCAATTTCCAGATGAGCATTTGTTTGATGTTGCTGCTAAAACGCCTTGGTATGCTAATGTTGCCAATTACCTAGCAGTAGGTAAATTAGCGAAACATCTAACCCCTAATGAGCGGAAATAGATTGTTCAATGGAGTGCTCGCTTTTCTTGGATTGGGGGCTACCTGTTCCACACAGGGGCAGATATGCATATCAGGAGATGCATCCGTGAGGATGAAATATTTGACATTTTAAAAGCCTACCATGACGGACCATAGTTTGCTGGTAACAAAATAGCTGCAACACTAAAAAACTATCATATCCAGCATAAAATCACTACTCCATACCACCCACAGGCAAATGGTCAGGTAGAAAGTAGTAATAAAATAATAGAAGCAATCCTAACAAAAACCATTGTGTCACATAGATGAGATTGGGCTGCAAGACTACCAGAAGCCTTGTGGGCTTATAGAACAACATGGAGAAGCACCACTGGCTACTCACCTTGTCAATTAGTGTTTGGAAAGTAACCCATCTTTCCCATAGAATTTGAAATCCAAACATTGTGAACAACACAAGGAGTTGGCTTAGATTTAACCGAGGCAGAGATTAATCGATTACAGTAGATCAATGAGCTGGATGAGATCAGGCTCTCTGCACTTCAAAACACTGCACTGATCCAACAGCAGCGAGCTAAATGGCATGATGCTCTCATTAAAAACAAAGTCTTTCACGAAGGAGACTGGGCGCTTTTGTATGATTCCAGGTTTCAGGAATTTCCCGGGAAACTTCAAACTCATTGGTTGGGACCATACGAAATCCAGAAGGTACATTACAATGGTACTCTTACTCTAATCATTATTGACGGTTCTGGATATGCCTTCAAGGCAAATGGCCACCGAGTTAGACTTTATCGCAAACCACTCACTCAGGAGTCCTTCTGCCAGCAGCTACGCAAAGAGTCTGATATGGAAATTTTGGGGGAGGGAGAGAAGTCTTCCTCACCTGTGATTCATTAAGCGATTTATCTCTTTTTACACTTTGTACATAATTTGTTTGTACATATTTTTGTATCAACACTTTGCTGTTACTTTTCGGAGCAGCAACAATTTTATTATTTTCTGTTGTTTCTTTTCTCAAAGGGACAACATTTTCATTTTGATGTTCCTTTTTCAAAGGAACAACACCTTTTGGATTAGCCGTTCATTTTGCTTTAACTTTGTTGTTCTTTTTTACCTTGTGTTTTTGCTGTTCCTTTTCCAAATGAACGACACTTTTTGTTTTTGCTGTTCCTTTTCCAAAGGAATGGAATTTTGGTTGCTTGTTGTTCCTTTTCCAAAGGAATGGCATTTTTGATTGTCTTATTTTTCCTTTTCCAAAGGAACGGCATTTGTGTTTTCTACTGTTCCTTTTCCAAAGGAACAACACTTTTGATTTTTGTTGTTCCTTTTCCAAAGAAACGACATTTGATTTTTCTACTATTTCTTTTCCAAAGGAACAAAACTTCTGATTTTTGTTGTTCCTTTTCCAAAGGAATGACATTTGCGTTTTCTGCTATTCCTTTTCCAAAGGAACAACACTTTTGATTTCTGCTGTTCCTTTTCTAAAGGAACAACACTTTTGATTTCTGTTGTTCCTTTTCCAAAGGAACAACATTTTTTATTTTTTCTATTCCTTTTTCAAAAGGAACACCACTTGCATTCTTTTTCTCTTCCTTTTTGAAATAACAACATCCTCGTATTCCTTTTACTTATGCTTTCTCCCCTTGCTGTTGTAAATTAAGGATGCCTATTGTCCCTATTCTTTCAATACTTTTGGAACACAGCTATGCACTTATGCAATGGATACAAAATGACAAAATACTGAAATCAGTGAATTATAAAATTGTTATTTTTATAAGAAATTGTTCTGAATTGGTAAGAGGACAGAGGGAAGGACACACTTACTCATTATCTTTTTTTGTCATTATTCCACTAATTCTGCTCTTATTGGTTACCTTTATCATGTTGGTTCCTTTTAAATATTCACAATTCTCTTTGATTATTATTCAGGAATAAGAGCAAAGGGTTTACATGTTCCTATTAAGATGTTAAGACTTCTTCCACCATTCCTACTCTTAAGGAGTGTTGAACCACCCTTTGTGTATAAATGGGAAACTACTTTAAGAAAAAGAAAAAAAGAGCGAAAAATGATGTTTTAATGACTTGTTTATATAAGTTGTCAAATGCAGGATAGGGGGTCTCATCAAGAGCCAACCTACTATGATCATGAGGAAGAAAGTGAAGTGGCATTCCCATTATGGCAACCACACCAGGGATATGGTCCAAAAGGTATATCAAATAAAGAGCCCTTGTAACAGGAGGTCTGATCATGAGCCAGCCTGCCCACCTTTCGCTCCTTCCTCGTGAATAGCATTATGGCTAACTGGTCACCAACCCAGCATAATGGCCTACATTTTGACATTGCACAACATTTCCTAATCATACACAAAGGATCATGGTTCCATGAGTGAAACAAACAACTCTGCCAAGGTTATGGACACCTGTTGGCAACAGAGCTCTGTTAATGGTATTGAAGTCACAATACTTATACACCAATAGGTAATTACTAACATCCTTCTGTCTGTTATACCTTTGTAATAAGTCACATAAGAGTATGTATATTATTTCCCGAACCATTAAACACATGTAAATCTATTATTACCAATCACGACAAAAAAGTTGACAATGACCGCATGAGACTCTGTATGCACGGCAACTGTCCTATCTTCCCATCCTCGCATCATATCACAGCAGTCTCTTACTTGTTAAGCAATCTGACTTTACACCTTGATTTCAGTAACTTGATATTTTTGTAAACATGGCATATTTCCATACACTGTTCCTTTATGACTTTGTTCTAGGGCAGATCAGCACGTCGCCCCTTTATTTGACAGCCAGGGACGGCCTATCACATTGCGGGGGAAGGTTAACCTCATTATTCGTTGGTTTACGTGTCAAACCGCTATTCGGGAAAGTGTGTACTTGGGAATAGCAGGGCTTAAGGGTATATTATTTTTTTATTTTATTTATTTTTGCATGGCTTATTGTTCCTAAGCCATTTTTGTAGTATGCTCTGTGGCAATTTAGTAAAATTCTTTAGAATTTGACCAAGTCCTACGCTTTGTTAGTTTTGTTGTGTTTTAACAGTTTGAACAGCTTGTTGTTCCATTGCCATTTCTGAGATTTTATAGGGAAACCAAAAACATGGGAGGAAGATCGATTTGGAGAGAACCACAGGTGTTGACAGTCTCTGATGCTGCACCAGAAATCCTGGCAAGAGTAGGATGGTTAACTTATCTCAATCGTTTACACTAATCCAAGGAGATTGTAGCAATAGAATTCTTGCAGAATTTGCAAGAAGATCACTCCACAGTAAGGGGGAGACATATAGCAGTCACCGATGACATAATCGCAGAGGTCTCAGGACTGCCAGCCGCTGGACCTGTATGGACGTTAAAGAAGGAGAGATTGCAGAAGATCATAAAAACCTTCCAGGATGAAGGCCAGAACCTGAAAATTAGAGGAAAGGGGGTTCTACCAGCAGCATTAGGAGAGCCGTGGGCGGAATTGGAGAAGACTATTCAAAGCTACATCACCTGTGAAGGCAGGAAAGACGTGGTAAGACCACGACACCTTAAACTTTTAGCCATATTAAAGCGAAAATGCTCTGTAAACTTACCTGCATTTTTAAATTCATTACTTCATGATGTTGCACGAAGCATGAAAAAGGCACAGCATGTAGAATCAGTCATAAGTCACCATGGGCTGATACGGTTGATAGTTAGCCATAACCTTTCCCAGTAGCAAAGCAGCTGGGAAGAGCTAATTGCCATGATAGATGGGGGATTGACCACGCCATCCCCAAAACGTAAGCATGCCACCAGTACAGCAGATCGCCATTAAAACAAAGGAAATCAGTCTGATTATCATGGAATAAAGGGAGGTTAGAAAACCCCCGAGGGGATACCAGCCAACCAATAGAGGTAAACGATACAGGGGATGAGCAACCCCCATAATTAGAAGGAGAAGAAAATAAGAAAGGAATGCAAGGAAATGAGGAAGGAGAAATGGAGGAAGAAACCGAGCAACCTGAGTAGAAGGAGGAAACAGAGCAGCGTGAAGGCAGCCCATTAGAGGATGAATTGGCCAAAATGTTGGCCAACATGGGTGACTATGGCCAACCTCTCAGCCCACCAGACCTCCATGTTGAAGAGGAACCAAAAGAACACTCTGCTCAGGATAAAAATGCACCTGAAGAAATACATGACGAGGAGGTAGAAAAGGAGAATCAGCCTGTTCATGATGAAAGTATGACAGGAGAGGAAAGTTATATAGAGGAAGAACAATCGGTTCCTAGCCAGACTACATTGTAAGAAATTCTGGAAGAAGAGGAGGCAGAAAAAGAAGTCACCCATGAAATAACAGAACCAACTAGGGTTCTTACCTCTGAGCAACCCAAGCAGAGCAATGGAGAAGCACCCCAAGAAGAAAACCAGGGAATTGATCGAAATAATAGTCCAGGCCCAAATAAACAGGCAGCTGTTCTTCCAAGGAAAGAGAAGAAATTAAGAGATTACAAAAAGAACAGCAAAGACTACTGAATGAGATAGTTCGACTTCGACAAAAGATCAGGATTTTGAAAACAAGGAAAAGGGTAAAAAGGACTTCGGGAGGGAGACATACAACCACTCTAGCAAAACCCCTCAAGGCAAAGGTTCGGAGGACCCGAGTCCATCCTGCTGTTCAAAACCCTATTGAGAAGTAGTCTGCTGTTCCAAACCCTGTTGAGGAGCAGTCTGCTGTTCAAAATCAAAAGGAACAACATTTAACTGTTACCCATGTTGAAGTACAAATGGATGATATATTGACTTGTGATCAAGAAATTCAGATAGAGGCACAACCCTCGGGGGAAATACGGGCCATGAACACAAGACAACACAATAGGAAGATTCAACTAAACCTCCCGGTCTCCACTACTATGTGGGATAGTGATCTGAGGACAGTAACCCTATGAGAGGGTTTGATGTAAGCACAACAAGCAGTATAAAAACTCAAAGAACAAACAGTTCCTCGAGAAAGGTATGAAGACTTACAACAATAGCTAAGGAATGCAAATTTATCCGAAAGCCAGACCTTTTAAGGGTGGCGAAAGGAAGAAGAAAAAGTCACAAAGGTAACCCGTAGATTAGATATAGTTATCAAACAGATGGATACCTTATGCTCCTTGTACACTGACGTCCTATCATGTAGAGCCCCTGCTAAGAATTATGCCTTGTTTTTAATGGAACGATATTTGCAATTGAAAATAAAGGCTGTCAAAGAAGGTGCCCCTATACAAATTAATACCATTGATGATTTTATAAATTGTTGTAAGCACTACGGGGTAAAGGTTAAAATATTACTGTGTGAATTCTACCTGCATAACCTTGTGTTAGATCAGGAGATCGAGCAAAATCCCAGCCCTTTTGTTGGGGATATTCAATTGCAGGCATTTATTTCATTTGGGGTTAATCAAATTAAATGGCTTAAAGCCTATAATGCTTTCCAAAGACAAGAAAACGAATTAGAGTTGTGGGTAAGAGATGAGCCTAGGAATCCAGTACAGTTGTGGAGGGAACATAGGAACCTCATGAGGACTCCAAGCGTAATTAAGGCATTAGGACCCATTCATACAACAATCAATCGGTAGGGAATAGAATACTTTCTCACTATTAAAGACCTTGCCAATGATGCGGCTAGCTTTCGATATCAGATCTCTAATCTGAATATCCAACTCAGGGAACCATTTAATTATGAAAATTTTAAGTTAGCCACCAATCGCTTGCACCTCTATGGCGAAATCATTTTGAGGGCAGGGCCATCCTGGTTAGGATATAGGTTCCGGAGTCCAATTATTTGGCACCCTGCACCTGGATACCAAGCCCTTTATGAGATGCCTGAGGGTCAGACAAGCCATTTCTTTGAACATCTAGTTATGCATCATGGTTGTAGACCACCACATGAGATCCCATCTCCAGCCTACTCTCTCACTGCCTTACATGTCAACTACAATGTTTTCATGAGGGCATGAAAAAGGGTAAGCAGGGGGGTGTGTGGAGTACTAAAGAAGGTATGTTTTTGGTGATTATTTTGGCATATTTTCATTAAAACTTACAAACCCTTTGCATCAGGAACTAGGTGGATAATAAGAAACTATGATAAAGTTTGTAAGATTAATGTGCAAAACAAAAACACTGATAATTGTCATTTCTTATGCAGGAAGAGGGAAAAATGGAAGACTGTCGTCCCAAAGAAAAATACAAGGCCAAGTTAACCGTTGTCCCTTTGGCGGGGAACCACATGCAAACAAGGCAAACCAAATTAAAGCATATTAGCCAGGGAAAGGAAATGGAGATACCAACTCGGCGCAAGAAAGTAAAGGGATAACTGAGAGTCAACAGTTTGGCGAATCCCTCAGGATCCTTTGATCCTGAGGGATCACTGCTTTAACTATTTTTGCACCTAGATATCTTCGCCTTCACCATTATAAAAAGGGGCAGCACCGTTAGCCTGGGGGATAGTCTGTGATATTTCTATGTAACCTTTCTTAAATTTAAGACTTTGATCATCGACTCTTGTTGAGAAGCGATCCGTTGTAATTCTGTTTAATGCATTAATACAAACTTGGTTGCTATTTCATCTTTGATCCTGGAATAACCTCTAGCGGTGTGTCCCTGGAGGCTAAGGGCCCGGCCCTGGTGGAACACTTGCTCTTGTACGATTACTTTTGGTTTATGCGTGGTTTTTCTTATCAGCTCTATTCAGTAATCTGATATGTTCTGTTGTTTTACATCACAGCTCTGTTCCATTTGATTTACTGAGTAATATCATTTCTGAGACAGAACCATTATATTAACTTTGCAACGTATTACTGTTCCTTTAAGTGCTGATATAATATTGCTGGTCTTTACAGGATACTGTTGTTGTTCAATTACAGAGTATCTGTGTTGTACACTTATCCATTGGTATCACTGAATTCATCTTAGAGATTATATTTCCTTGCGATTGTTGAATCTATTAACATTGTTTTTCCATTGCAAAATACAGTCGTATTCTTTATAACTAAGATTGGTAACTGGATTACCAAGATCAGATTACTATTAAAGTGTGTCGTGTGTTAAGTTGCTGCGTATGTATAATTGGTTTTCAAGCATTGTTCCATATTCCATCATTAATCAGTGTTGTTCTATTTCCATGTGTTGTTCGATCTATTCTTAAAAGTAGGGGATTGCCATTTTATTTCTATAGGACATGATTGTTGCATTTCTTCTTGTAGACTAAGGTGTTGTTGCTTATTAAATTCAGTTGTTGTTACAATTTTCTAGTCGCTGTTCCATTTCCTGTTATTTGCATTATTATTGCTTCGGTGTGTAGCATGATCTGAGACTGTAGTGGGCATTGACATTTACTATCTGGTTCCCAGATGGATGATCTATTCTCTGATTTCTTTTGGTTCCATCAGTTTACAAATGAATGAGTTACTTCTACTGAACCCTTGACTGGTAAATTTCTTAGTTTTCTGGATGTATGGTTTAGTCTTTAAAAGTAGTTTGTTGTAAACAAGCATTTGTTTACTCTTGTATTTTTGGCACACTATACTACTAGCATTACTCTAGAAAATGATAGCCTCAAAATGAGACACTCTTTGAAATAAAAAAATGTTCCGAGATTGATAATTTAATGTGAGGTAATTAGAGGTGAAAGAGACCCTTTTTACAGCTTGACAGTGTCCTGTTATACTTCCACCTCTTGCTGACATCAAATTCCACTGTAGCTTCTTGGTGCCAATATTATGCCGTCATGTGTCCTACAAGAGGAGAGAAAAGAGGGCCTGTCAAACCTTGGTTTTGCAAGAGGACTGTTCAATAATTTTCTTCAGCATTCCTAGACACTTTTTAGTACTAGCAAAACTATCGGATATCGTAAATTCTAAAGGTTCCTCTCTTAAAAAGTTTTGAAATTTTGATATCATATATGCCAATGTCCCAATGTTCCGATGTGCGGATCTCCAGGTTTACAATATCTGATATCCTGATGCCCTGATGTTCCAATGTGATGATCTCCAGGTTTGTGATATTCGATATGCTGATGCCCCAATGTTCTGATGTGCTGATCTCTGGGGTTCTGATATCTCATCCTTCTTAAGGCTTCAAATCCTTGGACTTCAAAAGACCATATCTTTTAATCCAAGATTCCATTTTTGGACTTCCGAATATCATTGTAAAACTCTTCCAGAGCACTTTTCTTTGGATAGTTTCTAATGTAGGATTTGAGTCCATTTTCTACCTTTTAGATGACTGTAAAATCTCATCCACACTTTGCTCCTTGAATCTTCTTCTTGTGCTTGAAAATCTAGACTCCCAACCACCATAGTCATCATTTTATGGCTTCTTTAGTAAGCTTTCTACTGTGATGATTCTCTGCATGAAGCCTACAGATACCATGGAATTCCATCTGGTCCATCACTATATTTATCATTTTATGGTTTTCCAGTAAGCCTTCTACTATGATGATTTTCTACAAAGCACTCCAACAACCATGGGATTCCTCCTGAACACCCAATAATAATGCTGACCCTTGTTGACATCAATGCCAACACTAACACAACCACCCATACACCCCCAATTTTCCAACAATCCCCCTTTGGAAGTGATGGAAACACTATAAGCTCCCCCTTAGGGTAGGCATGGTCTACTTCGATGCCAAAATTCTCCCCCTTTCACATCAATGGAATCTTGAACCATTTTAAATAATACTCCCCTTGAACCATTGCAAAATACTCTCCCATAAGTTCCACATGCTAAGTAGTTTCCACCACCTACCAAAATGAAGTCATTTGGAGGGAGAAGTCACAACTCCTATTCACTGTCTGAGATATTCAAATGGTTCTCTTGATAATGGCTTAGTAAATATATCATCCAATTTCTCTTTAGTGGCCACATATTCAAGTATGACAGTGTTAGATGCAACATGTCCCCTCAAGAAATGGAACTTGATAGGAAAATGGTTAGTTTTTGAATGCATGAATGGATTTTTGGAGATGCTCATGGCACATGTATTGTCACACATTATTGGAATGGTACAATTAGCTCTACCTGAATATCTTTCAAAGTTTGCTTCATCCATAAAATCTGCATACAACAGGTAGCATTGGCAATATACTCTACTTTAGCAGTCGACGATTAAATGGAGGCTTGTTTTTTGTTGACCCATGACACCAAGAATTTTTGCAGGAGAAATATGCACTAGAAGTACTCTTCCTGTCATCAAGGTTTCTATCCCAATCTGCATCCATATTTTCCTTCAACTTGAATTATTCGCTCTTAGCATACCATAGTCCATACTTTGTTTTTCCTTGAAGATATTTGAAAATCCTCTTGACAACAACGACATGATTCTCATGCGGGAAAGCCTGAAATTTGGCCACAAGCCCCACTACTTGCATGATGTCTAGCTTGAATCTATCAGATACAATAAGCTTCCTATCATTGTTTTGTATTCAGTCTAATTTACTAGCTGTGTTCCATCTTCTTTGCACAATTTGCAGCTTGTAGTCATAGGTGTGCTGACTGGTTTGCAATCTTCCAACCCAAATTTCTTCAGAGTTTCCTTGAGATATTTGGATTGGGATATAACCAATCGTTGTGGAGACTGAGAAATTTGTAGACCCAAGAAGAAGGAAAACTCTCTGAACATGGACATTTCAAATTATGTTTGCATACGTTTTTCAAATTTGTGCCTTAATTGTTCCATATCGCTACCAAATATTATATCATCCACATACACAACTACTATCAATAGATGGTCACCTTCAAACTTTACATATAGGTTATTTTCAAATGTGCCTTTCTTAAACCCTTGCTGCTAAAGGTACTTATCCATCCTTTTGTAGCAAGCTCTGGGAGTCTGTTTTGGTCCATACAGGGCCTTCTTCAGTTTGCATACAAACCCTTCATCGGAGGTGAGTATAAATCCTTTTGGCTACTTAATGTAAAATTATTCTTCCAAATGTCTATTGAGAAATGCATACTTCACATCCATCTGATATACCTTGATATTATTAGGGGTGGAAAGAGCAAGAAATATCTTGATAGCCTATAATCATGCTACTGGTGTAAAGGTTTCTTCGAAATCTGCCCCTTCTATTTGGGCATACCCTTTGCAGATGAATCGAGATTTGTTCCTGATTACCTGACCCTATTCATTTAGTTTATTTTTGAAAACCATTTTGTTCCAATAACATTTTTCTCTCTAGGCCTTGGAACAAGCTCCCAAGTTTCATTCTTTTCAGTATGATCAAGTTATTCATTCATAGCTTTTACCTAGAACTTGTCTTAACTTGCTTGACAAAGGTTCTTGGGTTCTGTCCACAATAACAGAGCCAGATTCACATAATTTGTGCTACCAACAAGTTTCCTCTTGGTTTGGACACCATTTTGATCTCCAAGTATCTGAATCTCAGGATGTTCCTTTTGTACATACCTGGAGGGTGTCTTTAGCCTTGAAGTTATGCCTTCTTCCTCACATTCACTGCCTGAATTTGTTTCCTCTAGATCCACAGACCTCAAATATGAACTTTCTTCATCATCTAAGTTCATATTTCTTTTACAAGACTCAGGTTGTGAACCTATTTCATCTACTATCATGTCAATGCAATCCTTAATATTATTTGTCTACTTCTTGTAACACTTATACCCTTTGCTTCGAATAGAGCACTTGAGAAATATCCCTTTGTGAGAACGCAAATCAAACTTTCCAGAATTCTTATCATTCCTTTTGATGAATCACTTGCTTCCAAACACCTTGAGGTGTTTAACTGATGTAGGTCTTCCCTTCCACAAATCATAGGGAATTTTGCCACTATTAGGCCTAGTTTGAGTTATGTTTGACATATATACTGCTTCTAGGGGTGCTTTTGCCTAGAAGTTGTGAGGCACACCTGCTTCCTCCTGTTAGCGTCCTCCTCATAGGAGGTATTCATCTTTCATGATTGACATTTTTACATGCCAAATATGTCATGCTCTGCAGGCTGCAATGCTCCATATTTGATACTCAGGCCAAAGAAGTGTCCATGAGAGTCTGCCAGCCTAAGTGCCTCTGCTGTATTCCAATTTTGAGGAGTTATTCCATTTTTGAAGAATTTTTAGTTAAAGGGAGGTACAAACAGCTTAATCTTGGTCTCCCTAGGTTTCAATTTCCTGTTGTAGAATATAGAGAATCATTGTCTATCCAAACAGCTTAATCTGGGCAGATTCTTAGATAGGTAGAGAAGCAAGGGTGCTCAATAGTCTAATCTGAGCCCCTGGATGAAATAAGTATAGATGTAGATAGGAGGACAGTAGAAAAGAAAAGTTGTAAAGTTGGTTTGCAAGTTCAAGTGCACCTAAACCAAAAGAAGAAGAAAAACGTTAGGTGTATTAGGCTGGGTAGGTAGTTTGAGGTTGCAGGAGCAGATTGGTAATCACTTGTGGTCTTGTCAAGAAGGACTCATATCATTTATGGCATTGGCACCGGGAAGTGACTTGATGGTACAACAGTGGAAGCATGACTAACTTCCCCTTCATCCCCTCAGAAATAATTTACTAACATCCCCTCAAGGACCTTGGGATCTACCCAACAAGTCCTGCTTTCAGTTCATTTGTGTGAAATATCAAGTCAAGTTTTGACTTTCCTCAATGAAAAGAAGCCACATTTCTTGTGTAAAATCATTTCTCCATATCTCATTCAAATCACATGTCTAAGTTCTAGATCTTGGACTTAGCATCATTTCCCTTACATTTCCATTTCACCAAGTCATATTAATTGCTAACTTTATTATGTAACTCCCTATCTATCTCCCCTTCCCCTACTAAAACTATGTTAAACAACTCCCCTATATACTTATCCCCCCCCGTGGTTGAAAAATAACCATAAAGTACCCCTTGGGAATTACTAAGTTTACCTGAAACTTAGTAAGAACCCTCCTTTTGTCTCAAAAAACCGTCTTTTAATGCCTTTGGACTCCTCCCATGCATAAAACCTCCCTCCGATCTCTTATTTTCCCCTTTTCCCTTCATAAAAACCCACATTTCTAATGTTTACCCCCATCGTATGAATAAACAAATGTCAAAAACAGCGCGCGGGCCCTGTCCCTAACCTTCTGCCATCTTACCTGTCCCGTCGGCTGTTAGATCTGGTGCGCCCTAAGATCTATGGTGGGCAGGCCTTTTTCTGCCCCGATGTGCCGAGGGTTAGCGTCTGAGAGATGGGTGGTTTTCCCGTCGTACTCCCGCCACGCGTCGCCCTCCCGGTTGTGGCAGAGCCCCCTCCTCCGAAACCACCCATGCCCAAAGGCGGTGCGCCTAAAAACCGCATACCGCCTTCCCCCTTGCGTGACGTAAGCACCACGTCACCCTGCCATGCAAACCTACCGTTCCCCCTTGCGTGATGTAAGCACCACGTCACCCTGCTGATGTCATCATCCGTACTGGGTCCCACTACTGACATCATGCTGACATCACCCGCCATACTGCTGACGTCACCCGCCGTACCCCTGACGTCATCCGCCGAAAGGAAAGCGCGCAAGTGCGAAATCGATGCTTCGGAGGCTCGCAATCGAATTCCGAGGCAGTTTTTGATGCGCGCTTAGCGCTAATCGCTACGAGAAATAGGCCAAAATGGGGAATCTTTATTTTCAGCAGTTATTTTTGCCTCAAAAG
This sequence comes from Pinus taeda, assembly GCA_000404065.3. NCBI lineage: Eukaryota > Viridiplantae > Streptophyta > Pinopsida > Pinales > Pinaceae > Pinus > Pinus taeda. The sequence goes on along the minus strand of APFE031677147.1, from coordinate 71,423 downwards.
GGCAGAAAAGGGGCGATTTAACAGTTTTTAGCATATTAGAGAAAAGAAGAAGCCCAGATTCAATTAAAGAGTATCAGTGAAGCGACAAAGAGTATCAGATCGACCATAAGAAAGCGGTGAAGCCATTTAAGGCTCTTAGACCACAGTTAATGCACAGTAAAGCCACTCAAGAGCAATGGAACAGAGACCAATGCGCAGTCATGACGAATGGCCAGCGCATAACAGCAAAAGACAGATAGCCTCATTTTTGAAACAGCTGCCCCCAGCGCATCATTAGATAGATATTTTCATTACTTATAAGACAAGTTAGGTTAACTCCATTTATTTCCTAAAGATCTTCTAGCAGATCTTTTTTTAGATATTTTGCCTATAAATATAGCCCTTAACAATGTAATAAGGGTTGGTGGGTTGTTTGGTTGATCTCTCATTTTGAGAGCTGCACTGTAAATATTAAGAACTTCTGTAATCAAAGATTGCTGGAATGCTTGCATCTGAACTGGCTGGTTGTGCTTTTAATGGCTGAAGAAATTGGTATGGAATTCTCGTGCTTGATCATGGTTCAATAATTTTCCCCCCCTTCGTTTATCAGTTTAACATAGCTGTACCAAACATATATCATAATCTAAGTTGCAAGGGAAAAGAATAGACCAGAATTGGTTTTCATGCCCTCTGTGCTCAATTCTTGTAACTTTCCATGTTTTCCTCTGAATCAGTGATGAATATGCATTCTTAATTGCACATGTTTAAGCTATTCCCTTCACATATGAATGCTGTCTGGGAATTCTTCATTGCTCCTAGACATTATTCATCCACTTTCCCTCTTTGGCTAGATGAAAGATCCTTGATTGCCTCTCATCCCCTGACCTCCATATCATCCTTGTTCCAGCATAAATCATTGTGCCATGTGTAGCTATCCTGCTCCATATTCCCCTCTTCTACCAAAGAAAACACACCTTTCAGTTCACATTCATTTACTCCATGCCCAATGGTTTGAACTTCTTGCATTTTGCATGTCAACTCTGTTTGAATAGATCAACCATCCCATCAATCAAAACCAAAACCCATGTGCCTCATATCTAGCCTAAAATCATCCCTTAAACAAAGTTAAATCCTAAAGAGAGAGCCCTCTCTGACTGCGGGTAGGCTAGGACCTGCAGTCCAAAGATTGGTTTGTGGTTACCTCGGCCATATTCCCTTGGGAGTCAAAGGGAACAACCTGAGTGATAACATAATGGCAACTCCATTGGGGAAAATCATCTGTTCATCACTGTAAATCCCCATTTTTGATTAGTTTTCCTTTCGAATAATTCCTAAACTTATTTTGAAAAATCACAAAAAATCACAAAAATCTCAAAAAACAAAAAATACTTTGCTTCTTATTGCATATTAAGTCCTGATCTGTGTGGTGGACAGAGATCAGGCCATTCAAAGTTGATTTACTTATCCACCTGGCGACTCCACATAATCCTCATAATAAAGACTCCACTAGAGAAATGAACCCAAGAGAAATATATGAGCAGATCAGGCTTTTGACCTGGATTACTATCCAACAGGTCATGTTCTTTCTCTTCCATAAAATTTTGTTGTGTATATTGTATTTTAAAAACGATTTTAAATTAAATTTTCATGACTTGCCTTTTGAAAATATTGTTGAAAGGCCTCCTTGCACATTACAACAACAGCCTTTAAAAGCTGTTGAGAATCATCATACAGCGAAGGAGGAAACAAATGTCAAAGCCAATAATTCTATCCTTGTTCATGTTGAGCCCATTTAGCCAATCCCTGTACATAATCCCGTGCCTCGTAAAGTTCCTGACAGATATAAGCCTCTTGTTTTGCCTCCTGTGCTTAATCCTTTGCCCAAAAATCATCCTGACTATCTCCCAAGATTTGATGGATAGAATGGTATTACTGCTCAAAAGCATATCCAAGCCTTTGAAGACTATCTTAATATATTTGAAGTGGAGGATGAGGATGTTAGTATCAGGTTGTTTGCCCTTTCTTTGCAAAGCGAAGTTAGGACTTGGTTTAAAGCATTGCCTGAGGCTAGCATCTCTAATCTTCAACAGTTTTCCAAGCTCTTCCTTGATAGATGGATGATCAAACTTAATTTCCTCTTGCTCATTGAAGAATATAATCAGTTAAAAAGAAGTCCAAGTGAATCTGTTCAACAATTTCATGATCGATTCAATCAAGTTTATCATTCTCTGCCTTTGAATATTAGACCTCCCCACGATTTAGCTCTAATGCATTATCCAAGAGCTTTTGACCCAGAAATAGAGTTCCGTTTAAGAGAAAGGAGGCCATCCACTATGAAACAAATGCAGGACATGGCAGTGGACATAGAGGCAAATCTAAAAATCAGGGAGGAAAACTGCAAAGCAGAGAAAGAAGAAAGACTTCATGGTTGGTTACAAAGGTCAGAGGAAATGATCACAATGAAAGTGGAATGTTTAGAGCACCTAAACACATCTGTTTTGCAAGAGGAAAGTAATGACATTCATGAACAAACCTACCACAAAACAGATGACATATTCGTACAGCCATACATGATGGAGCAATCTCCTAATATACTATATGAACATAATATCTTCTCTTCTTTCAACTGCTTGCCAAAGTACGATGAGTATGATGATGATGATGAGCCTAATGACCAAATTAGCCTTGCAGAGGAGTCAGAACCCAGTTTGGCAGAAAGCAAAATTCAGGGTCAGCAGCCCAAAATCAATGATCAACATGCCTATCTCAGCTGTGAAGTAAGGGAGGAAAGCGCAGAAGATTTTGATTTCAGTGAAAGAACTTTACCTGTCTATGTGGATTCTTTTCAATTTATTAAGGATAACTATCATACAGTGAATAAGCAAATATCAACAAGTGTTGATATTGATCATCTGGAGGAAGCCCAAACTAGTGTTCAAAATACATTGCCTCTAGTTTTACAGCCCCAAGGAGCCATTGAATATCAGATTGAGGAAGATTCGAGAGCAGCGGTTCATGACCAAGTGATCCAAGTGGATCCCCTGCCTCTTTGTGTTCAGCCATCTGAGGTTTTCAAAGAAGAAGAGAAGCAACCTGCATAGATTAGTCAAGGGCCAGATGACCCTGCTTATAACAAATTGCAAATATCAGTTCAGGTTTTATATGATTCATGTGCTAACAGGGGGTATGATGAAGTAAAGAGGTGCTCTTCTCCACTAACAGGCTATGTGCCCCAATATCAGAATGTTGATGATATCTCTATTCCAAGGCATGATAGTGATCCCAAAATTTTGTACAGTTATTTAATTCAGTCCGGCAATAATGTATATATGCTGCAGGACCCTTTTGTACAGTTTCTTGTTTCAGCAAAGAAGGTCAGTAGTTTCCTAGTCTTCTCAAAGATTAACAAAGCCATATCAGATTTCAAGATCTCAGTTTTTTTCACCAGCAAGCACAAGCAGCAAAGCTTGTTCATGCTTATAATACTTAAGTGGCTGCACTGGTTATTTCATTTCACCTAACAGCAAAGTAAGTGCTCGTTAGAGTAGGTAGGTAGGATTTCAGTTTTCTATTTGGACAACAAGCTTGCTGCAGTTGAAGCCCGAAGTGAAGGCCATAAGCTCTTCAAGGTCTATCGTCATGTTCATAAATAAAGCAGCCAGCAAAGGAAAGTTTTCAGAGTACATCAACAAGTGAAGATCAACGCATTCTGACCTGCCGTTCTTGGCCTTTCACAAGGAAAGGTCATCCCCAAGTGGAGCCACTGTTAGCCTCCTGCTCATAGCAGGTATTCATATTTCATGATTGACATTTTTACATGCCAAATATGTCATGATCCGCAGGCTGCAATGTTCCATATTTGATACTCAGGCCAAAGAAGTATCCATGAGAGTCTGCCAGCCTAAGTGCCTCTGCTGTATTCCAATTTTGAGGAGTTATTCCATTTTTGAAGAATTTTCAGTTAAAGGGAGGTCCAAACAGCTTAATCTTGGTCTCCCTAGGTTTCAATTTCCTGTTGTAGAATATAGAGAATCATTGTCTGTCCAAACAACTTAATCTAGGTAGATTCTTAGATAGGTAGAGAAGCAAGGGTGCTCAATAGTCTAATCTGAGCCCCTGGATGAAGTAAGTATAGATGTAGATAGGAGGATAGTAGAAAAGAAAAATTGTAAAGTTGGTTTGCAAGTTCAAGTGCACCCAAACCAAAAGAAGAAAAAAATGTTAGGTGTATTAGGCTGGGTAGGTAGTTTGAGGTTGCAGGAGCAGATTGGTAATCACTTGTGGTCTTGTCAAGAAGGACTCATATCATTTATGGCATTGGCACCAGGCAGTGACTTGATGGTACAACAATGGAAGCATGACTAACTTCCCCTTCATCCCCTTAGAAATAATTTACTAACATCCCCTCAAGGACCTTGGGATCTGCCCAATAATTTACTAACATCCCCTCAAGGACCTTGGGATCTCTTATTTTCCCCTTTTCCCTTCTTAAAAACCCACATTTCTAATGTTTACCCCCCCATATGAATAAACAAATGTCAAAAACAGCGCGCCGGCCCTGTCCCTAACCTTCTGCTATCTTACCTGTCCCGTCGACCATTAGATCTGGCGCGCCCTAAGATCTATGGTGGGCAGGCCTTTTTCTGCCCCGATGTGCCGAGGGTTAGCATCCGGGAGATGGGCGGTTTTCCCGTCGCTCTCCCGGCTGTGGTGGAGCCCCCTCCTCCGAAACCACCCATGCCCAAAGGCGGTGCGCCTAAAAACCGAATACCACCTTCCCTCTTGCATGAAGTAAGCACCACGTCACCCTGCCACATCAACCTACCATTCCCCCTTGCGTGACGTAAGCACCACGTCACCCTGCTGATGTCATCATCTGTACTGGGTCCCACTACTAACATCATGCTGACATCACCCGCCGTACCACTGATGTCACCCACCGTACCGCTAACGTCATCCGCCGAAAGGAAAGCGCGCAAGTGTGAAATCGATGCTTCGGAGGCCCGGAATCAAATTCTAAGGCAGTTTTTGATGCGCGATTAGCGCTTAGCGCTAATCGCGCATCGCTACGGGAAATAGGCCAAAATGGGGAATCTTTATTTTCAACAGTTATTTTTGCCTCGAAAGGGCAGAAAAGGGGCGATTTAACAATTTTTAGCATATCAGAGAAAAGAAGAAGCCCAGATTCAATTAAAGAGTATCAGTGAAGCGGCAAAGAGTATCAGATCGACCATAAGAAAGCGGTGAAGCCATTTAAGGCTCTCAGACCACAGTTAATGCACAGTAAAGCGAATCAAGAGCAGTGGAACAAAGACCAATGTGCAGTCATGATGAATGGCCAGCGCATAACAGCAAAAGATAGATAGCCTCATTTTTGAAACAGCTGCCCCCAGCGCAGCATTAGATAGATATTTTCATTACTTATAAGACAAGTTAGGTTAACTGCATTTATTTCCTAAATATCTTCTAGCAGATCTTTTTTGTAGATATTTTGCCTATAAATACAACCCTTAACAATGTAATAAGGGTTGGTGGGTTGTTTGGTTGATCTCTCATTTTGAGAGCTGCACTGTAAATATTAAGAACTTCTGTAATCAAAGATTGTTGGAATGCTTGCATCTGAACTGACTGGTTGTGCTTTTAATGGCTGAAGAAATTGGTATGGAATTCTCGTGCTTGTTCATGGTTCAATAATTTTTTCCTCCCTTCGTTTATCAATTTATACATAGTTGTACCAAATATATATCATAATCTAAGTTGCAGGAAGAAAGAATAGACCAGAATTGGTTTTCATGCCCTCTGTGCTCAATTCTTGTAACTTTCCATGTTTTCCTCTGAATCAGTGATGAATATGCATTCTTAATTGCGCATGTTTAAGCTATTCCCTTCACATATGAATGTTGTCTGGGAATTCTTCATTGCTCCTAGACATTATTCATCCACTTTCCCTCTTTGGCTGGATGAAAGATCCTTGATTGCCTCTCATCCCCTGACCTCCATATCATCCTTGTTCCAGCATAAATCATTGTGCCATGTGTGGCTATCCTGCTCCATATTCCCCTCTTCTACCAAAGAAAACACACCTTTCAGTTCACATTCATTTACTCCATGCCCAATGGTTTGAACTTCTTGCATTTTGCATGCCAACTCTATTTGAATAGATCAACCATCCCATCAATCAAAACCAAAACCCATGTTCCTCATATCTAGCCTAAAATCATCCCTTAAACAAAGTTAAATCCTAAAGAGAGAGCCCTCTCTAACTGCAGGTAGGCTAGGACCTGCAGTCCAAAGATTGTTTTGTGGTTACCTCAGCCGTATTCCCTTGGGAGTCAAAGGGAACAACCTAAGTGATAACAACTCCAACATTGCTCTAGCCATTTCCTATATTGTTCAATTCTTCCTCTCTACTATTCCATTTTTTTGTGGAGTTCTAGCCACTGAGTACTGCATCCTGATGTCGTTCTCTTCACAGAAATCCTCAAATTCTCTTGAGGTGTACTCTCCTTCTCTATTTGATATTAAGAATTTATCTTTAAGTCTTTCTCATTTTCTACTTGAGCTTTAAACTTCTTGAAATGCTTGAATGCTTCTGCTTTTTCTTTTAAGAGAACAATCCAAGTAGCCCTGGTGAAATCATAAATGAGAAACATGAAATACCTTTCTCCTTTTGAGGATTTTTCTCTATTTGGGCCACAAATGTTTGTGTGAATGAGATCCAGAGTTCTAGATGATGAGAACTCTTTTGACTTGAAATGAATCCTAGTCTTCTTGCCAAATTGACATGACTTGCAGATTGAGTTATCTGGCCTTGACAGTCTCAGTAATCCTCTCACTGCTCCAATATTACTAACCCTTATTAAATTGTCAAAGTTCATATTCCCAATCCTCTTGTGCCACAACTGTGCTTCATTTGTTTTTCTTAAACAACAATTAACCTTGGAATCATTAAATGCATATACACTATTGTGGGTTCTGATTATTTTTCCTATCTACTTTCCATTCTTCATGTTGCGGATCTCATAATCATTAAATCGAAAGGTTACATCATAGCCATTAACACACATTTGGATAACACTAGGAAAATTGTGCTTGAGACCTTCCACATAAAACACATTGTTTGCTTCTATTTTTTATCAAGAATAGCAGCGTCTTTGCCCTTGATCCTAGCTAGAGCATTGTTTCCAAAGGTGACATTTTTTCCTCTATCCTTTTCTCTTAGAAACAAAAATTTTCTCTTGTCCCCAGTCATATGTTCGGAACAACTACTATCAACATACCATTTGTTTTCTTGATTATGAGTTGATAAGGTGAGTCCACACTGCATGCCTTTTTTAGTCTTTCATTTCCATCTCCACTTGTCCTTTTGGATAACTATATGTTTAACATTTTGTGACTTAGACAAGTATTCAAACTTGCATCTGCACGCACTGGCTTTGTGCCAACAATTATTACATTTGAAGCATTCTTCTTCACTTAGCAAGGGATAGAAGACATTCTTATTTATGAGAGAAGAGTTTTGAGATTTAGAAATTTGATACGTATTATATCTGGGATTTTCATCACTTTCAATTTTGATCCTTCTACAGTTAATAGATTTATGCCCAAATTTATGACACTTATAATAGTGACCATAAAATAAATAGGCATAACTATTGTTGGACGTCTTATGAGTCTGTGCGGGAAAATACCTTGATCATCTGGCTGATTGATTCATTCTCCATTAATGATCTCCTTGTTTCCCTACTGCTCTTTTGTCTTCATTAATTATTTCATGATGCTTCTTCCCATGACTCTGTGGTTCTTTGAATTTTGTGGACCTAAAGTTTGTCTTCCCCATATAATATTCTTGTGTCTTAGAGTATCCCAGATCAATTTTGATTCCTAAAAGCCTTTGACTACTCAGGATTTGATCTAGTCTCCTTGTCCCTTCAACAATTTTTTCATGTAAACCCTTCTCTATCTTTGTTCTCTCAAGATTTTTTCTTAGAGAGACAATCTCTGCTTCAAGACTTTGATAGTTCTCTTCCCATTCTTGGATCAGATATTGAAGAACCTCTTTTTTCGTTTATCCTCCACTAGTTTAACTTTCAAAGAGAAAATATCATCTTTTCATGTCCGTGGGATTGTTTTCTTTTTTAACTTGAGAAACTCATGTTTCGAATGCTTGTTCTCCTCTTCTAGTATCTCCAAGGTTCCTTGTTTTTCTTCCAGTAGAAGGACTATACTATCTTTTCTCTTGATAGCTTCCTCAAGCTTTTCTTTTTGATAGGAAAACTCCTCATTGTCAAAGTTATACATACATTCCTCTACACACTGTAACTGTTCTTTCATATTTTTATTCCTTTTCCTTGCTTTCTTTAATTCATCAAGGGCACTGATGAGTTCCCCTTCAAGGTCCACTACTCCTTCTTCTTCTTCCTCTTCAGAGTCCATAATACCTTGTTTCTTAGAGTTTGTTTGAAATCCATAAGAAGATACTTATCTAAATCATTCTCCGATGAGTTTTCATTGTCTGACTCTGGTGTTGAGCTATCCTCTTTGGAGTAGAACCCCTTTTTCTTATAGAGATTTTTCTTCTAATATGTCTGATACTTGTTTCCAAATTTTAGATCTTCTTCCTTTTCACCCTTTTCTTTATAAGGGAGTTTGGACGAGAAATGTCCAACTCTTCCATAGTCAACACACTTAAAGGGAAACTTCTCTTTATATTTTCTTGATCCATGCTTTAGTTTTATGGCCAGTTGAGCCATATCCTGAGAAGATTCACAATCGGAGAAATCTTGATGATCTTTATGCTCCTTGGCCTTTCTAGATACTTTGAATGTTGCTTCATTAGGTTCATACTTTTCTATTCCTACTCTCATCTCATAGGCTGTGAGAGTACCATGCAGTTGGCCCATCTTGAGATCATTTATATTAGCCATTTATTCAATAGCTGAGACTTTGGCATTAAATATCATGGGTAAAGATCTTAATATTTTCTAAACAATCATCTCTTCCTTGACCTCTTCACCAAGTCCTATAATCATATTAGTCACTTCATAAACTTTGAGGAAGTATTTTGCTATGCTTTCATTTTCACTCATTCTCAAGATCTCAAACCTCATTCTAAAAGTTTGAAGTTTTTCTTGCTTGACTTTGTCATCTCCTTCATGACTCTGATGAAGATTTACCCACACTTACTTAGCAGACTTACAATGCATAACTTTTACAAGTTATGCTTGAATAAGGCCAAAGAGAATGGCACTCTTGGCTTTAAACTTCTTCCCATATAATTTTTTACCATCTACATCAGTGGGAGGAATATCAGGGACATTGTAGTCTACTAGTACTGAAGTCCAAACATCTACTCCCATGGACATTAGATACACTTCCATTCTTACTTTCCAAAAGGAATTTGTCCCATCAAACACTGGTATTCTACTTGAGTAAGCCTCTTGACTCTCTTGCCTAGACATAATTCCTTACAGATCTACCTTCTAGTGATTAGACAGTTGCTGAAGGAACTTTGCTCCGATACCAATTGTTGAAATAAGGAATTTGCTAGAGGGGGGGGGTGAATTAGTAATTCTGAGATTCTTTTTCTGTTATGCTTATAGTTATATCTTATCTTATTTTACTTGTGAGATAATTCATTCACAAAATTAGTGAACAACAATTTCAAACATAAATGTTCATACAACAATCACATGAGCAACAAACACATTTTACACATTGTTTTTCACGTGGAAATCCAGAGGGAAAAAACCACCAAATTTGTTGTTCTTTTATGATGCAAATTAAGCACCCACTTAATTACATATATTTGTTTGTGATTACCTAGTCACTGGAGGCACCAACCCCCTTTGGTAAGAAAATACCAACTTGCCAAGAGTCACCAACCTCTTCAAAGTGAAGGCATCAACCTCCTCTTGCCATTGTTCTACTATTTCATACAAAATTCAAACTGAAAAGAAAGGCATACAATATTACAAGTAAAATACCAAAAATGGTTGGTTTCGGATTCAACTTCTACACTCTGTCTTTTGTGCTCTCATGCAATAGATATTTTCTTAATTCTCATAGAAACATCTCCTCAACACTCTACCTCCTCTTTTAAGGGCCCTTTGCTGACTGCTCTTCAGCACTGCCCTCACTATTCTTCCCACAACGCTCTCGCTACTCTTGCTGTTATATAACACAATGTCCTCCTTAGTGCTTCAACCTCTTTGTCTCTATGCACTCCTCTCACAACATAAAACTACATAAATTTTCTCAGCTTTCCCATATTCTCAATTACAGGCGATGGTTTTGTTTCACTAAGGCACTCTATGCAAGGCAATCTCTGTTGTCTATACTTTAACTACCCAAATGTACTTCAACATGGCTTCATTTTCTTTTGTTGCATCTCCTCGTAATTTCTTGTCACAATGTCAAATCAGATATGGACCTTGGGTTCTTTATCATATGACTACGTAGAGGTCCATGATGAGAAATTAATTCTCAGGTGACCTGCACACTCCTTCGAGAGCCCCAGTCTCATTTATCGCTCCACAAAAGTTGAAAGTTCACAAAGGTGACCACTCTGATTCTCATTTATCACAACCATTTGTGCACGCGAAGCAACTAATTGCTTCCTTTATTAACCCAAAATTGTCTCTACCAGAAATGTCATCTTCAATTCCTTCTTATAGAGACTTTTGCAGGTTTAGCCCATTTCAATGATCAACTCCCTCGAGTTTGTATTCAATTCCACAACTATCGACCCATATGTCTTCTAACTCGCTATACTGATTCATCGACATAATGCCATATCGTAACTTTTATTAATAGACCTTACGAAATCACGAGCTTTTGATTGGCCTTTAGCTCGTTGGTGCTTAGCCCATTATCATTTCTCCTCCATGGGACCGAGAGATGTGACCAAATGTATAGCCCTTGGGTGCTACAATATCCAACCCACCATATCTCGTAACTTTTATTCAAATGATGTTATGAGGTCGCGAGGTTCTGAGCTCCTTTCACTTGGAACTTTCCTGTTTTTCCTCCAAGGGGTTGGGCGCTATAACCAACGACTTATATTTTAAGTGCTAAGGCATTTTGTTTCTATTGGGGGTCAATCTTCCTTTGTTAACTGATCTGCACCATTATTTCTTTGGATTCTCATGATCAAGTGCTAACCCATTATTGGAAGCCCCTTCCATCATAACTTTTCCAAAAATAATTTTCACTAAAGTTATGAGGTCTTCATCCTCTGATATGTCGACCTTCAATATGACATCATTACTCCACGTGGCAACTCCTTAGTGGTGACACATTTCACCCGGTTTTGGCCCATTAGGCCACCCAATAAGGTTGAATCTTGTTGCCACATATCCTATCGCATTGCCACATTTTGCTAACATCAGATGCCACTGCAGCTTTTCGAAGCCAATCTTATGCTACCATGTGTCCTACCAGAGGAGAGAGAAGAGGGCCGGTCAAACCTTGGTTTTGAAACAGGATTCTTCATTAATTTTCTTCGGCATTCCTCAGTGATTTTTAGTACGATCGGAACTATAGGATATTGTAACTTCTAAAGGTTCCTCCCTTAAGAAGTTCTGATATTTTGATATCTGATATGTCGATCTCCCGATGTTCCGATGTGTTGATCTTTGGGGTCCCAATATCTCATCCTTCTTAAGGCTTTAAATCCTTGAATTTCGATTTACCATATATTTTTATCCAGGAGTCCATTTTTGGACTTCCATATATCGTTGGAAAAATCTTCTATCTAATTTTTTGGATAGGGTCTGATGTAGGCTTTGAGTATATTTTGTACCACTAAGATGGCTACAAACTCTCTGCCACAGTTTACTCCTTGACTCTTCTTATTATTCTTGGAAATATGGATTCTCAACCACCATAGTCATTATTTTATGGCTTCTTCAGTAAGTCTACTATTGTGATTATTCTCTACATGAAGCCTGCAACTACCATGGAATTCGATCTCTTCCATCACTGTAGTCATCATTTTATGGATTTTCCAGTAAGTCTGTTAATATGATGATTTTCTACAAAGCACTCCAACAACCATGGGATTCCTCTTGAACATCCAATCATCATGTTGAACCTTGTTGATATCAATGACAACACTAACACATCAACCCATACACCACCAATTGTCCAACAAAGCCGACTATCTTCTTCAAAAGTCTGGTCGATTAAGCAGAATATCTCCTCCAACAGGTTCCTATATTTTAAGGATTTTTTTCTCATATTTTAAAAAATCTCCATTTCATCTATTTAGAACCTTCCCAGATAGTCTATACCTAGAGAAATGGTATAAAGGAGGAGGATTGGGTTGCCAAATGACTGGAAAAGTTCTTAATTTCATAATGCATTCTAGAAATATCATGGGTTATTAAGTCTTGCATGCCCTTGGTTGATGTCTTTGATCACCTGATAATTCTTATTAAATTGGATAAAAAAGAGAATAAGCATCCCTCCCTTATGATACTCAACCATTCATGGTTTCTTGAGGAGGCCTGTAGGATGAACCCCTTTGTAACCCAACTTAGGCCTCTCTTTCATCCAATGATTCACATTTTTTTTGTTAAAGTAATAAATTAGTGCCACTAGGGGTTGGGTCAAGAATCATCTAAAAAATTATGCAACTTTTCTTCTTGAAACAAAGTAAAAAATCAATTCTCTTTTGGTTGATCACCCTTTGAGCCATCCCACCAGGGAACAAGAAGCTTCCCTCAAATATCTTATGGATAAAAGGAAATATCTTCTTTCAAAATAATATATAATATGACATATTAAGAGTTGTGATGTTTGGCTTGCTAAGGGGCAAAATAACACCAAAATTTTCCATAGATATGCCAACTACAAATTGTTTCTCAAAACCATTTTGGAAATTTCAAATTTGGACAAGTTATCAATTAAACCTTTTCAAGAAAAGGCATAAATAGGAAGGGGTTATTATAGTAGGATTTTCTAAGAACCATCAAGCTACCCTATTGAGGAAGTGTTAAGTGTAATAATATTTTTACCAATATTTCTTTTCAAATTAGAAAAATTTCTCCTTGGATACAAAGGTATTTGAAGGTGAAATCCTAACCACTCTCTCCTCCATGCAAAAGGAAAAACGCCTCGGTCTAGATAGACTCACTATGGAAATTTATTTATATTTTTATGATATACTAAAAATAAACCATATCATGGTGGTGTAAGAATCAAAATGTTCTAGGAATATCTTAGGATCTTTCAACATTTCTCACTCAGATCTTGTTCCCAAACAATAATATGCTTCTTCTTTTGATGATTAGAGACCTATCTCCTACTTGAATATTATATACAAGCTCATCTACAAGATAATTTCTAATAGTCTAAAACCTCTTATCGGTAATATTTTTGTAGAAGAGAAGTTTGATTTGTTATTCAAAAGGAAAATTCATGATGTGGTTCCTTTATCCTAGTAATCCATTCAATTTGTTAATCTTAAATGGTTCGTGTGGTTATCCTCAAGCTCAATATTTCTAAAGCCTTTGACAAAGTTCATTAGATATATCTCATACTTGTTCTTATTCAAATGGGCATGCTACTTTTTATGGCCATTTAGATAATGGGATGCATCCAATTAGCTTCCTTTATGGTTCTTATTAATGATTGTCTGTCTAAATTCTTCAAGTCATTTAGAGGGTTGCATTATGTTTTCTTGCTATAACCCTTCTTGTCTCCATTAGTGGGTGAATACCTCAAAATTTAAATTGATAATTCAAGGCATCAAGGAAAGATCAAGGGTTTCTAAATCTCACCTTTAGATGGTATTTCTCATTTTTTTTACGATGTGCTCTTATTCTCTACAAGATCTCCTTAGGAGTTTCTAGCCATCAAACTAATTATGGATATTTATTGTAGAGACATTGGCATGGAAATGAATATAAAAAAGTCAAATATTATTTTTAGCTTCCCTTAGGATGATTTACAAGCTTATTTGGATATGAATCTCCCTTTCTCTTGTTTAAGTCTTGATCCTAGCTAGAAGTACTTGGGCTTTGTCTTGAGCAGGATACTTACTCTGTTAAGGATTGGATTTTTCTCTATAAGAAAATTGAAGCATACATTTCTCTTTAGGTTTACAAGTCATCGTCTCAGGGTGGTTGGTTGGTCTTATTTCACTCCTTTTTTAGAATCATTCACATATATTGGGCCTCTATCATTAAAATACCCAAAGGGATTCAAGCAAAAAATAAGAAAGGTAAATTTTCAATTCCTCTCGTATGGAAATAGAAGGTTAGATGAAATCACCCTCTTTAAATGATCTATCATTTCCTTCCTAAGATAATTTGGTGGGGTATCTATAGTTTCTATCATTATTTAGTGGTAAAAATAATATTGTGTCTCACCTCCAATTTCTCCCTTTGGGGAAAGGTGATGAGTTGAAAGTGTCTTGATATCCTTTCAATGGAAGATTAGTTTTTCTCCCCTTTAAAATTGGTTAAATCATTTTTTGAAACCTTTCCCTTGGTTGAAAAATGGACAACGTGGTGATTTTTTAAACCATAACATAAAAAAATTTGTATTAAAAGTATGTGCTTGGAGAAAAAACATTACACCAAGAGTACACAATTTGGAAATACTAGGTTAATAATATTTGTATGTTCATCCTTCCCAATATCCATCAAAATTATTATGTAAAGTTCTGTTATTCTATAATTATTATACTCATAAACCCTCCAAAACAAGCCCACTATCCAACAAAATGGACATACCATAACAACTAGTTTTGTAGAATGACATCCTCCTACCCGAGTAGAGGTACTCACTCCATAGAGGGATTTGTGTTGTTAAAATCCTATATTTAGACTTGAACATGACTAATGGAGTTTCCAGAGAAAAAGGAAAGTTGGTTGCTAAATCACTTCCTTGTTAAAGCTCCTCATTGGCATTGAAGGAATCATATTTCATCTTCAACTCATTGAAGATGAGTCCTCTGATCCACCAAAATATACATGGTTGTTTTCAAAATAGTAGCTAATTAATTGTACCAAATTTGGATATGTAACATCTTCTCCTCTGAAATATGTAATTCTTGGTCAATTACGTGCTAATAATATCTTCTAAACATTCTTAAAAAAATACTTAGGATGTTGGATTGATCACATTCTTATTTAAGTTGAGCACTATTTAGTCCACTACTTGTATTAGAGGCAAGAAAATAGAAAGAGGTGGCAAAGGAAACTTGTGTACCTTGAGTCCATAGTCTTTTCTTGTAACTTCTTTAGTCCTGACTGACTACTGATATTGTATCTAAGTAGAAAAGTAGACCAATTTCCCACATGGAAACTCTCTACCCATGAATTGACTATGCCTAGTTCATTGACCGAAATGTTAACCCTCCATAACTCACTAGCCCAATGATAGTCAAAATCCCTTGCACTCTCATTAAAAATTCTATACTATCCTTCCACTCCCTTAGCTCAAGACTTCTTACACGACCCTAAATAATTCCAATAGCCACTACGAATTACACTCCCATCACAACTATTATCACTTGTCCTAACTTTTCAATTCCCCATGAAGATCCTAGGCTCTTCATAATGCAAACCACCATAGTTAGACGAAACATAAGGCTATACCTTTTGTGCCTTAAATGAAAAAGGATAGACTACTCCCTAATTTCATCATCCCAGAGAAATGGAGGCATCAGTGATGTGCAAAATCCATCGATATCCTCATAACTGGATAATGGAACCATAAAGTCCACTTCAAATTGTACTACATCGAATTATACTAACCTACCCATGGCCAGACCAACCATCCTCCAGAAGCATGCATATAAATTAATCTCCCCCAAAATAATAACTTCTAGGCTCATGTGGGTTTCCACATGCTTCTCTAAACTTGTAATTAGATTATTATTCCTCCATTTATTTGATATTAAATGCATTAGTAGATTAAGGAATTGGATGGTAATCTACCCATTCAATGGTAGAGACCCTATTAGCTAAAAGATCCACTTCCTTGTTGTTATGATGAAGATCATGGATCACATACTATGTGGAAAACATTTTTAATAGAGAATAAATCCTTTTTAAAATATTATTCATAGCTTAGATAAACTACGAAGTAACTGCATATATTTTTCCTTGTAGTTTCAACAACTTATGTGATTTTCTAAAACACAAGACAAGAATCTACTCTACTCTTCTCAACGGAAACCAAAGTTGATCGATGAAAACAATAAGTAGAAAGAGGAAGAATATCAATCACGCATAACACAATATTTATCTAGGGAAAGAAACTTCTAAAAACTCCGACTATCTATATCGCATTAACCAAAAGATCTGAGCATAAAATACAGTGCTTGTTCCTCCTGAACAATTCCTGCATTAGTACAATCTAACTCTATGCTTCACAAACCAGCTCAAGCCAACACTTAGCCAATTCCACTACCTATCGAGCCCCTACTTCCTTGCACAATTCCTAAGAGAATCAGCCCGTATTTAATTGGGAAATCCTTCCTCCATAACTGCGCAATCCAAACTTAGGTTCTCAATTGATTGCATGCACCATCTGTACAACTTTGAAAAGTATACAACTGATAGTACATTGTCTTTGAACTTTAATCTCAACTTTCTTCCTTTGAACTGACATGCATGAGTTATTTATGAGTGAATCTTCATTTAACTGGTGTGGAAAAGAGGATGCACTAGTGCACTTCCCCACTAATAGACACCTACTAGTTCCTCCAACAGTTAGAACTAGTTTAACTGACTATAACTCAGTTATCTAATTACAACTCAAAATAACTCAACCTGGGCCCCTAAAATTTAGGGATCACTCTACATGACTCTATATAGACTTCCAACTCAAATTTCCTAAGCTAATTAGGTCATTAGTTAACTATTACAAGTTGCTATGAGAAAATAATTACAATTTTAATTCACAATTTAATTCAAGGACAAATTAAATTGGAATTTCTTGTTGCTATTTTTAACACTCCCTCTCAACAAGAAAGGGATTATCAACTACCCTGATCCTGTCTCTGTGAAACTTTAATTTTCATCTTGACAATGCCTTTGTCAAGATATCTACATCCTTCTCCTCTGTGGGAATGTACTCCAACAACATAATCTGCCTCTGCACACAATCTCAAAGATGATGATAACATATATCAATATGCTTGGAACAATCAAGAAAAATTGGATTTTCAGAGAGTTTGATGCAAATCTCATTATCATGGAAAATCATAGTTGGATCCATATGCTGACTAAAAATACCAACCATAATCTTCCTCATCTAGATGGCCTCACAAGCTTCCTAACTAGAAACCATGTACTCCTTCCTCTGCTGAACTAAGTTCAATTGATCTATGCTTCCTGTTGTACCAAGAAACAATTGCTGACCCAATACTGAAGATCCCTCCTTATGTGCTCTTTCTGGTGGATGGACTCCCTACCCAATATTCATCAATGAAGCCTTGAAGCTTCACTCCCTCTATCTATCTGTACTACAATCCATACTGAGTAGTGCCTTTGAGGTATCTCAACACATTCTTGGCCACCTTCCAATATTACTTGGTCAGCCTAACCATCACTTGACTAAGTTGGTTAACTGCATAACATATGTCTAGTCGTATGTTCACCAAATACATGAGTTAACCCACAAGATGCCTGGAAATAGTAGCTTCCACTACTTCACCCGAAGTAGCATCCTCTTTCCTCCAGGTACCTGCTAGAGTAGTCTCCATGTGGAACCTTTTCAGTGTTTCATTGGCATACTTTCCCTAAGAGACAAAAAGTTCCCCATCACCTTGCCATAATTCCATGCCCAAAAAGTCATGCATGAGCCCCAAGTCCTTCATTGTGAACTCTCTTGCAAGATACTCTTTACAAGACTTGATCAACTTATCATCACCTGTCAAAATAAAATCGTCAACATATAAAACAATAATAAAAAATTTACCTTCCACCACAATATGGTACATGTTCGCATCTGCTTCAATTTTGGTGAAGCCCAACTCGGTGAAGTAGCTATCGATCCTGGTTTACCAAGCAAAAGGTTCTTACTTCAGCCCATACAACGCTCGCTTGAGTTGGCACACATGTGACTCTCGGTCAATGGTTTTAAAACCTTTAGGCTGCTCAATATACACCTCTTCCTCAATCATGCCATTAAGGAAGGTCGTCTTTACATCCATCTGATTATCTTCCAAACCATCTGTGTTGATAGTGCCAATGTGGATATGATTGATGAGTACCTTGCAATAGGATAAAAGGTCTCATCATAGTCAATCCACTTTACCTAAGAAAAGCCTCGAGCCACAAACCTAGACTTATGTTTCTCCACACTACCATCCGCTTCTTGATTTACCTTGTAAAGCCATTGAGAAATCACCACTGACTTGTTTACCGGGCTTGGGACCACATCCCAAACACTATTCCTAAAAATGAATTCATACTTCTCAACCATGGAATCAACCCAAACCAGTTGCTGCATTGCCTCCTCAAAATAAGATGGCTCTGTCGCAACACATCCACTCATAAGAACCATGTATCCTGTGTGCCTCTCAGGTGACCTCCTTTACATGTGTTGTGATGTGAGTGCTCCCACATTATCTCTCGCATCCTACAATAACCTATCAACCTCTCTGGTGCACTTTCTCTCATCTTTGGAAGAATCTTCCTGAGTGGATGTATCCATTCTAAGATCGTCTACATGTGGATGCTCCACACCAATCTGAGGTTCCTCCTTAGAAGCCAAAACCTCCTAAACCCCATGTAGATGAAGTTACCTCTCAAGGGAACATCACATGACCTTCTCTTCATCGAATTTGACATCTCTGTGAACCACTATCATCTCGCTGGTTGGTAGGTACACCCGATAGTTGTGAGGTGTATCAGTGTACCCCACAAATATCCCCAACCATGCTATTGGCTCAAACTTATTCTATTCATATTTGGTCACATGGAAATATAACGATGAGTCAAAAATACTAAAGTGACCCACATTTTTTCTCTTCCATGAGAAATCCTCCTCTGGTGTACTCATCCCAAGAATCTCTGTGAAACTTTAATTTTCATCTTGACAATGCCTTTGTCAAGATATCTACATCCTTCTCCTCTGTGGGAATGTACTCCAACAACATAATCTGCCTCTGCACACAATCTAAAAGATGATGATAACATATATCAATATGGTTGGAACAATCATGAAAAACTGGATTTTCAGAGAGTTTGATGCAACTCTTATTATCATGAAAAATAATAGTTGGATCCATATGCTGACTAAAAATACCAACCATAATCTTCCTCATCTAGATGGCCTCACAAGCTTCCTAACTAGAAACCATGTACTCTTGCCTCTGCTGAACTAAGTTCAATTGATTTATGTTTCCTGTTGTACCAAGAAAGAATTGCTGACCCAATACTGAAGATCCCTCCTTATGTGCTCTTTTTGGTGGATGGACTCCCTACCCAATATTCATCAATGAAGCCTTGAAGCTTCACTCCCTCTATCTATCTGTACTACAATCCATACTGAGTAGTGCCTTTGAGGTATCTCAACACATTCTTGGCCACCTTCCAATATTACTTGGTCAGCCTAACCATCACTTGACTAAGTTGGTTAAATGCATAACATATGTCTAGTCGTATGTTCACCAAATACATGAGTTAACCCACAAGATGCCTGGAAATAGTAGCTTCCACTACTTCACCCGAAGTAGCATCCTCTTTCCTCCAGGTACCTGCTAGAGTAGTCTCCATGTGGAACCTTTTCAGTGTTTCATTGGCATACTTTCCCTAAGAGACAAAAAGTTCCCCATCACCTTGCCATAATTCCATGCCCAAAAATTCATGCATGAGCCCCAAGTCCTTCATTGTGAACTCTCTTGCAAGATACTCTTTACAAGACTTGATCAACTTATCATCAACTGTCAAAATAAAATCGTCAACATATAAAACAATAATAAAAAATTTACCTTCCACCACAATATGGTACATGTTCGCATCTGCTTCAATTTTGGTGAAGCCAAACTCGGTGAAGTAGCTATCGATCCTGGTTTACCAAGCACAAGGTTCTTACTTCAGCCCATACAACGCTCGCTTGAGTTGGCACACATGTGACTCTCGGTCAATGGTTTTAAAACCTTTAGGCTGCTCAATATACACCTCCTCCTCAATCATGCCATTAAGGAAGGTCGTCTTTACATCCATCTGATTATCTTCCAAACCATCTGCGTTGATAGTGCCAATGTGGATATGATTGATGAGTACCTTGCAATAGGAGAAAAGGTCTCATCGTAGTCAATCCACTTTACCTAAGAAAAGCCTCGAGCCACAAACCTAGACTTATATTTCTCCACACTACCATCCGCTTCTTGATTTACCTTGTAAAGCCATTGAGAAATCACCACTGACTTGTTTACCAGTCTTGGGACCACATCCCAAACACTATTCCTAAAAATGGATTCATACTTCTCAACCATGGAATCAACCCAAACCAGTTGTTGCATTTCCTCCTCAAAATAAGATGGCTCTGTCACAACACATCCGCTCATAAGAACCATGTATCCTGTGTGCCTCTCAGGTGACCTCCTTTACATGTGTTGTGATGTGAGTGCTCCCACATTATCTCTCGCATCCTGCAATAACCTATCAACCTCTTTGGTGCACTTTCTCTCATCTTTGGAAGAATCTTCCTGAGTGGATGTATCCATTCCAAGATCCTCTACATGTGGATGCTCCACACCAATCTGAGGTTCCTCCTTAGAAGCCAAAACCTCCTAAACCCCATGTAGATGAAGCTACCTCTCAAGGGAACATCACATGACCTTCTCTTCATCGAATTTGACATCTCTGTGAACCACTATCATCTCGCTGGCTGGTAGGTACACCCAATAGTTGTAAGGTGTATCAGTGTACCCCACAAATATCCCCAACCATGCTATTGGCTCAAACTTATTCTATTCATATTTGGTCACATGGAAATATACCGATGAGCCAAAAATACTAAAGTGACCCACATTTGTTCTCTTCCATGAGAAATCCTCCTCTGGTGTACTCATCCCAAGAATCTAATGAGGGTTTCTGTTATGTAAATAAACAATTGTGTTGCTTGCCTCGACCCACAAGTGTAGTGGGAGGCCCTGATCATGCAACATCACCTGTGCTACCCCTACAATGGTTTTATTCTTCCTTTCATCCACCCCATTCTGCTTTGGGTTATGGGGTGCTATCAACTCTCATTTAATGCATTTTGCCACACAATTTTTTTAAAACTCATTTGACACATACTCTCCACCATTATCCCTCCTGAGAGATTTAACCTTCCTGCCAGTATCTTTCATGCCAATTCTTTAAATTCACAAAACTTTGCGAAAGTATAATCTTTATTCTGCATGAAAAAGATCCAACATTTACAAGAAAACTCATCAGCAAATATAACATAATACCTATGCTTGGCCATGGATGTTGTTGAGAATGTTCCACACACATCTGAATGGAATCGATCAAGGATTTCCTGTGCTTGACTGTCTTTGTCATGAAAGGAAGCTTTGCTGAATTTTCCCAAATTACACCCTTTGCATGTATCAACTTGCTCTAGTGTACCTTTCGGAAGACCAATAGAATTTTGTTGCATGATTTTGAAAGCGCCATGATGCAAGTGACCCAACCGTCTATGCGAAAACTCATGGATGTGTTTACTCTACACTTTATCTGATTTCTTGCTCAATGAAACACAATCTTATACATACAAATTATAGAGATTCTTCACTTGAATCCATATCCTCTTTACATGTACCATTGTTATGTGACTAAGGAACACCTTTCCCTTACTAAAGATCACATCATGGCCTCTAACCTCCAACTTGGAAATAGATACCAAGTTCTTCTTCAAACCAGGAACATACATAACATCTTGCAAAGTGAGGGGAGCACTCGACTCCCTATGAAATGTAACTGTACCCAACCCAGTAAGACTATACTTGCCATCATCACCCATCTCGATATGCATATGGAGATCCTTCTCCAACAAGTCATTAAAGAGATCCTTGTTACCAGTCATGTGGAAATAAGCTCCACTGTCTAGGTACCATACACTACCCATCATCGATGAAACCTTATATGTGATGAGGGTAAAGTCTAATTCGAATTGTGAGGTAAGAGCCTCATCTATTGCTCCTCCCAAGGACTTCTTCTTGGACTTCTTGAGTAAATAATTTGTAGCAAAATGTTCAAGTTCGTGACAATGAAAGCACTTGAATTTTGACATGTCCTTCTTCTTTCCTCCATGACAAGAATCCAATTTTGATTGGGACGCCTTCCCTTTACCTTTCTTTTCCTTACCCGATAATGCATAATTTTACTCATCATTAGTCTTTAATGAGTATTTGTATCTGGTGTTCCTCCGAAACTCTTCCTGTACCAAATCTGACCACAGTCGTTCCTAAACTGCTAAGTTCTCCCTCCCATTGATAAAGTCATGATAACCGTGTCAACCCTTGGGAGTCCTAGAAGAGATATGATCACCATATCATCCTTGGAAATAGTAGTCCCAACACTTCCAAGCTTATCATGACAATGAGTGAACTTGGTCAAGTATTTCAGAATAGAGTAGCCCTTGTCCATCTTGACCTTTCTGAGTTTTTCCTTCAGTGCCAACTTCCTATGGTTACTGCTATTCTGAAATAGGTTCGTCAATTCCTTCCATATTGAGTATGTGCTATGGGGTAAAATTCACGGAATGAAAACTACCCTCGAAAGTCTTCCCAGGACATTCGACAGACCATAAGGTTATCTGCAAAAGCTACATGTTACACACATGTTCATCTATCATGCATATATTAAAAGACTATGGAAAGAGGATCACATTTGGTTCTTTCTAGATTCGATTGGGGATCTTCGTATGGTAAGAAGAACTTCTTCTAACCAACTCCAAGATGATTCCTGCACAAAATAACAAAGAAAACCAATCACAGCATACACTTCTGACAATTAATGCAAGAATCCGTAACAAACATGTATAAATGTATAACTTATCCTACTCAACACAACAAGCATCATAATGAACAAATGAATGCACAATATCACCGACACTCTGGAGTAGGGAACACAACCGCAGTCCTATATTCAGAATGAAAGAGTGATTACAACCCTGTTACATCAGCCTTCCTTATCCCTTCTTCCTCTCTCTCTCTCCTTCTTTCAGCTAGCTCCTTCAAGAATATGACAGTTTCACAACAGCACTATGGGCTATCCTTCTAAATGCTTTGACCCTTTTGTAATGGCCCTCTCGTTGCTTATGTAGCAATCAATTTAGGGCTGCCAAACTCCACCTGTAGTTCATTATGGAAAAAACCATGAACCTGCCTTGTTTAAAACCTTTTTCCCATTTGCCTCTGTTCTCGGAATAGAATTTCTCCAAATATATTGATTTTTGGAGTTTCCTTACTTTTCTAGCACAAATTTAGGGTTTTAATACCTAGATATTTCTTTGAAGATTCATTGGCAGAACCTCTTTTAACATCACTTAAGTTCACTAACACTCCCCCTGGTCTAACAAGCAGAGTTAGCAGGTTGAATAATGCTCCTTTATGCTTGGTAACAAGCTTTATAAAGCAGGTTGTCAGTGTATAGGGAGCGTTAGTGTGGATTCTTGGCCTACAATTGTGGTCATGGATCCAGTCATCTTGTCTTTCTCCTCTGCGTTGATTAAGATGTCAATTTTTCCTATAACAGATACCCCCTAAAGTATGAGATCAGAGGCAGAGATGATGACCGAAATACTTTATGAAAAAACACTGTAATTCGTTGTCAAAATCTTTGTAGAGAGAGATAATTTTCGGGCGATAAGAAAAACTTGATACAACGAAAGTACATATATATAAACTACTAAAATCATGTCCTGGGTCGGGCATTCCCATGCTCAGTAGCTATGTCAAATTAACTTTCTCCTCGGAGACATAACAATGCTGGCCGCCAATATGGCACAAGGCAGGTCCAGTGTCATAATAGATTATCTTGAAATAGCTGTCTCCAAAGAACAATATCGTAGCTTGGGAGAGGAAACAAGGCTGAATGATGCAAGCCTCTACCCAAGGTCTTGATTCCTGCTTCACCAAATAGCATAGATCAATACATGTGATAAAATGAGTTGACATCGAACATGCACGAAATCATCTGATAACCAGCCAATAATGGAGACTGTTAACAGATGTGAGGAAGGCCACCGATAATGGTGATGATCTCCAAGATGCACAGTGCAAACTAGCGAGTGTGAAAGTTTTTGTTGTCGAACACTTGTAGAATCGCTTAACCAGGAGCCATAATGAAAACCTGTGATCAAGCACAAGGTAACCTGCCACTAATGTCTGCAAGCACCAAGGCAATGAATGTGTTTTTGGGTTACCTTCCTAGATAGAGTGTTGAATTCGATAGGAAGGAACCTATTGAAAGGTAGGCAATGACGTGTCCTACATTAGTCAACACGAAACCGGACAAGGATGATTTTGTTTTTTGAAGAATCTTTTGAGCTTTTGGGTCTAAACAATGGAGGGCATGATGAAAGGATATGCATGGTCAGTTGATAGAGGAAACAAATAGGGACCCTTGAACAATAGAAGGCAAGACAACGGTTTTAACCAGACATCACTAGATTCATGAACACTACAGAGTGTTTAAGATATGGAGATGCAATTACATCAGGGTATATAGACTAAAAACTCATAGGTTGGTAGGGTTCATACTAAGAGGCTATCAAAATGAAGGTTTATCTGAGGGAGTTCCATGTTCAAGAGAACGAATGTTGCCAAATCACGCTTTCGAATATAGGATACAGTTGTATTGTCCACTTTCCCCGTCTGATTTTTGAATGAGTTTAGACGGGTAACCTCATCGATCTTTTTCATGTTTAAAGAGTTTGAAAATGATCGCAAAAAAGAATGACTCTTTGCCCTATCTAGTTAGTTTAATGAATCCAGACAAATAAACTCGTCGATTTTTTCATCTTTTAAGAGTCTGAAAAGTATCGTAAAAAGAACGAATCTATATCTTGTCTGTGTATTTAAAGAGTCCAGACTAGACAACTTAGTGATCTTTTCATCTTTAGAGAGTCTGAAAAGATCGTAAAGAGAGACTCCATGGTGGTCCCTTTGTCATAGTTGTTAACCAGGTGCGAAAAAAGGTTAATAGTATACCCGGATCGGTTACTTTTCCGTATTTAATCTATTGAACCCTGATAAAGAGAAACCTTTTTCCAATAGATGTCGACCTCATTTTGTTACGAGTACGAGGCGACAGACTAAACTCGTGTTTTGTCGTGACGCTTTAATGAGCTCAGTAACAAAAACTTGGGATTTTTCATTTTTTGGTGAGCAAGAAAAAGTACCTAAAAGAATGCTCGGGTTATCTTTAGCATGTTTAATAAGTAGCCAGACAGAGCTCAGGATTTTTTCAGTTTAAAGAGCAAGAAAAAAGTGCCTAAAAAGGATGCTCCGTTTGGTCTTTTTCAGTTTATGAGCTGGAACTAGATCAAAAAAGAGGTGTTTAGAGCATCGTTTGCATGTATTTAACGAGTGAAAATGATGAAAAACTCGGGGATTTTTATATTGTTTAAAGAGCGATAAAATATCCCTAAAAGTGCTTTATGGATTTGTGGTATATTTGTTTAATGAGCCCTACTACAATAACTCGAAGGTTTTTATATTGTTTAAAGAGCAATAAAATGTCTCTAAAAGTGCTCTATCTATCGTTGCATAGATTTAACGAGTGCAATGAGAAAAACTCAGGGATGTTTATTTTTTTTAAAGAGAAATAAAATATCCCTAACAGTGCTCAAAAAATAATTTCGTGCAGCTTTTACTGCTTTTCATTCCTGAAAGTGCTTTCATATACAGCAATTCCTATTATCTGGGTTCATGCATGATAAAAAAATCATGTAGAATGGACTATTTCCTCTTTAATGATTTTCAAAAAATCATGTCTCGCAAAGTTATATAAGGAGATGCTTGGAGCTTTCACATGCATCATTTTCACTATTTTGAAGTTTGTGAGAGCTAGTTGGAGCTAAAGAGGAGCAGATTTTCTGCGGACCATTGCAGGAGATCCGGGCAACCATTCGACGTGCCGTCAGTTCTAGGTGAGTGCTAAAACCTTGCTCTATGATTTATTAAACCTTTTTTTATCAGTTTTGTGGGTAGAAATTTGCAAATCTGAGGTGCCCTAGAGCCTCTTTTGTGCACCAACGCCCTCCAGATGGCCAGTAGAGAGCGTTAAACATTCTGTATGAGGCACTGGGGGCGTTAGTCCTCCCTGTGCATCACTTAGAGGGGCGTTAGGGATGTAGGGCACATTTGAAACCCTCATGCATGGATTTCCTAAGTGATTTTGACCCATTTTGACTGTTTTTAGGGTTATTTTCAACAGGTTTTAGGCTGAAATGACTCACCTATGGAGAGAACGGGCCCATGATAATGAGGAATTGCTGATGCAAAATGATCGAGCTTGAATACCTACAGTACGTCACTGTGGTTTATTGAAGTATGAAAGGATAGAGCTGACGAAAGGATAGGAGGATTTACTGAGATGGATCATACAGTATTGGGATGAACACGAGCAAGTGTTCAGGATTGGAAATGAGGAGCTGGCGATTAATCAGGATGATGTTTACTTTGTGACTGGTTTGTCGTGCTGTGGGGCACAAGAAAACCTTACCAGTGGCAGGTTAGATCCACGATCTACTTTAGAGCTGATACAAATCTACTGCATCCCTAAGAGTGGACTAGTTAGCAACAGAGTCCCGATAGAGAGGATTCAATCTTAGTCTATAAGGGTAGTTTTATGGTTGATTGTATGTTTGGCGGGGTCAAAATGTCCCCACATAGCGACAAAGGCCCAACTGTTGCTTACCACTGACTGTTTCTAGTCCCAGATGTTCAACTGGTGTGAATCAGTGCTTCGTTAGTTGAAGGCAGAATTGATAGCATGCAAGACCCATACCCAACACAGTTTTGGCTAAGGTACTATCATAGTCTCATTTATCCTTGAGAGGGTACCTGTCATGCACCCACAGGTGAGCTTAGGTCCATTTGATCCGAGGGAGCCAAGGCAGGGTCGCTGGTCATCACTTGATCCTTGCACAGGAGGAGGACCACTCCTGCACTTCTTTGATGAAGACATCTTCCAGTGGCTTCATAGCCAAATTGTGATTGTTGATGACTATGCCTATGAAGGCATGGACTTTACCGGCGACCTAGACTTGATGCTACCACCCGGGACCAACTGGGGTCCTCAAGGTGAGAATAAGTTTTGATAGTACTTAAGTATTTTTGTACTTTTGAATGTATATGTAATGTTTTTTAATGATGAGATAAGAACTGCCATGAAACTTTTATGCTTAACACAGATGTGGCGCTAGTACGACCTGCAGGCGAACCTCGCTATATGGGACGAGGCAGCCAACTACATGCTAGAGGGGGTGATGCTGACAGTCTCCGCGAGGTTCTGAGGAACCTAGAGGGTTTGACTATGGGTGTCCCTCCCCTTCCTATGAGGGAGATTCCCGCTCATATGTAGTGACACACCGTTGGTGTACCTGAGCATTTCTGGTTCCTCTTCAGAGGGTAGCTAGAGCTGTTTTAGCTTTTCTGGAGCAATAGACTCATTTTGGCAGGTGTTCTGGCGTAGCCATATGGGTGTTTGTAGCTAGGCTTTGAGCCATTTTGTACTTAAATCATCCAAGTTTTGGAATATTTTGATGTAAAAAACTGGATTTCGATCTATATATATATATATATACATATATTTTTGGTATTTTGGTGGCGTAAATGTGTTTTAAAATGTTTTTCGACAAATTTTTTAACTTTAGTAAATGCTTTACTTCTCATGCATGTTGCTTATAACAAATGAGACAAATATCAATCTAATACATAGTTAGCTAACGAATCAGCCACGATATTTAATTCTCGAGGAACATGTTCATATGTGAGTATTTCAAAGTGATGCTCCAAGAGGCGCACCCTTAGATAGTTACGTAAGAAGGCTGGATTACGGACATGATAATGGTTTGTCAATTGCATAACGACTAGCTGGGAGTCTAACCTAACCACCAGATTGGAGATGCTCCTTGATGACACTTCCGTGAGAAGCAAAATGACGGACATGTACTCGGCAGTATTGTTGGTGGCGGTACCAAGAAAGACCCCCTCGGAGCAAAATAGTTCTGAATCAAGTGTATAGATGACCCAAGCAGCTGATGCAATGTGCCGTGTGTGACAACTAGCACCATCCGCGTATCCTACGTATGCTAAGGGTGACGATGACATCTGCATTGCGAGAACAATGCATGAGACAAGTACTCCACTGAATATCAAAGCAATCCAATCACATCAAAAAGGTAAGAAAAACTTATGAATACATAAAATTACAAAGCACATGCCCAGCACAACACTAGGCACAATACTTTTTCAGATAGAGCCCGTATGTGGGCTCCTTGAGTGGGATTCCATCCCAGTCCTATAGTTCATATGACCCTGAGGGGAGGACTTTCGTTATGACATAGGGACCTAGCCAAATGGGTCGAAGCGTGCATGCCTCCAAGAGATTATCTTTTGGATGATATAGCGATACGAAATTGCCCTCTTGGAAAGAACAAAACCTGACCTATTTCGTAAATTGGCTTTGTACCCACTCCTTGTGAGCTACGAGTGCCAAATCATCATCTCGATGAGTTTTATCCACTTGTTTGAGCTAAAGTAGGTATTCTTCTTCGGCCGTGGGGTTGGGCATGGGTTCAACAACTATTTCGAGGCAAGGAATTGGCCACCCATTCCGTTTTGCTTCATTGTAAAGTTGGAACTCATGCACGACAAACAATGGATTAAATTCAGGCATTTCCTCATGAGACCAAACAAATTCATCATGGAATTCCTCATGGAGGCAGGTGGAGCTTGCAATTTCCTTGGGACTGCAATCTGCTCGCGTCTAGGTGTCTTCCACAATGTTTGTCGTGACAGAGATATCTATGGGCATTGACTTGGAAGTGTCGTCCATATTTTCTTCCACCCCAAAAGTTTGGATGCTTGTATAGGGTGGGGAGATGATTTCATTTATGTTAGAGGATAGGACTTGAAGAGGCATCATGTCCGAATCAGATGTCAAACCCCAAAGATGCCAAACCCCCCAATGTTGCTCTCCAAAACTCATGATTTCGTGAAGAGCTTCGTCCATTGATGGGAGTTGATCGCATGGATCTAAAGGAGGAGCAGTTATGGGAATTTGGGTGGTACCGTTGGCGATAGCCAACATGACTGGAGATGTGGATGTGGATTGAATGCCTTGGTAGGCCAATTTAGCTTGTGACAGCGACATCTGGTCTCTGAATGTGTCAAGGTCTGAAGGCACTGTTAGGATCCAGGGATCGGTCAGTTCATGAGGAATTGATGAAAGCATGTTGATCGATTGTGGAACTTGCAGTGATGGAAGAGGAAAACAACCCATCAAGGAGGAAGCCTTCAATAAATCGGTACCTATACTGACAAAACTATCAGTTACACCTCCTACTAGGGGTACAGAGCCACTTGGTGATGGTGAATAATCAGGGGTGCAGAAAGACAACTGATCCACTGTGATGACCTTTCCATCCAATGGAAATAGGATGATACGAAAGATAGTGTATACGACGGCCGTCATGGCATATGTCCAACTATGACCCAGCAATAGATTATAGTCGAGTCTCTTATCCACGAATTCTACATCCACCGTTACGGTTTTCCCAGCCAAAGTGATGGGAAAACTGGCTAAGTATCCTTTTGGGATAAAGGTGTGGCCACCGAAAGCTTTAAAGGAGTTCGATGGCAGGGAGAGGGTTGGGGAACCCAAGGCGAGCCAACATGAATCTGACATGATGCAGGTTGAAGCACCTTCGCTAATGATAGTTCAATGTATACCTTTCCCTTTCGAAGTGATATGCACCTAAAATGCAAGCTGGTGGGAAAGGGGAGGTTTACACTTGTCCATGTTGACAATGGCAAGCATGGAATCCATAGGGTCAATACCCTTGATAGTCGAAAGCAAGGCTTTCCTTTGGCTGGGGCATGCTTGTAATACTTCGAGCGCCGACATAGCTCATGGCGCTTGCGCCAAATCCTTTATAATGTTGTAGTGTTGGGTGGCACATGTAGATGTGTTGTGCATTGTGCGTCAAAGTGCCCCTTTGGGGGGTCGGACTACAAATTCCTCAACCGGCCTTTCGATTTGAAAATTGTTGGGTGGTGATGGGTTTTGACCTGCGGATGATTCTATTACCAGAGTGATAGGAGCTTCATAAGATTTGGCTCTAGTTGTTAGTTCTACCGTTTCAAATGTGTAAATGGTAGAACTTCCTTCACCAGCTGAAGGGTGTTGTGAATTATCACTGGCCCCTCACATGGGTGGTAGTTGGTTGGCAATGAGATGTTGCTGCTGTTGATTAGGAAAATGATTTCTAAGGATAGCAGGTGCCTTACCAGAATCTTTCTTGGTAAGGTAATCCATGCATTCTTGAAGATTCAGACAGCGCCAGGTTACGTGATCTTCAAGACAGAGTTTGCATGAATAGGTGGTGCCTTTATCCTTGTCCATATCAGTAGGTGCAACAACCTTTTGTTTTGGGTTGGGCTACTTAGTTGACTGCTCCTCAGAAGCAGCAGTCTTGTTCTTATTCTTCTTGTTCTTGCTACTGGATTTCTGTGTATACTACATAGAGTTAATCACAGTGGCAGGAAGAGCAGTTACTTTGATAGAGGGGTCCACTGCTAGCTTGGCAATGGAACCACTGAGTTTTTTTATAGTGACCCCAGAGGTTGCGCCGACGATCCTGTCGGCATGCGCTCTAGGGTGCTGAGTGGTGGGAGGATTGGGGTTACTAGGAGCATAGGGGATAATGTTGTAGAGAGTGCCAGACTATGAATAAATCAAATCTAAGTATTGGTCACGACGTATGGATTGGTCCTCTGTGACTGCGCCACCTAGAGAGACATCTCTAGCGATTTGTGGGAGCAATGACTTACAGAACCAGTATGTTAAGAGAAATTCAGGGATGGGAGCTTTGACCAACCTCTGCCTACGTCTCCATTCATGGATATGATCAGAGATGTGGGTGGAAGTATCCTGACAAAACGAAGTAAGGAGCTCCATCCCTGTCTCATAACGGATAGGTAACTAAAAGTGCTTTAGGAATTCCATCGCTAAAGCATCAAAGGTATTCACTGACGCACGTGGTAACTCAATATACCACTTTGCAGCATTGCCAGTGAGGGTGAGGGGAAAAATACATAACCGGACACTATTATCCACCATAGAGTTAGAAACACACCATAGATGGTAGGTGGTGACGTGAGTGCCCGAATCCTCCCCTTGTTTTCCGTCGAACTTAGGAATGTCCATCAGTATTTTATGCAGGATCGGTGGCCATTGTAAGTTGTGGTAGATGGGGTCGTTTTTCAACTTGTATAAGTCAGGGATATCCAATTTTTCCAAAAAATGAAAATTGTTGGGTGCCCCCGACTCGGAGCATGGTGACTACGGATGACCTAAGGAGCTATGTGCTCCTCCCATCATTTGGTTCCCCATGGTGTACATGGGTTGTGTGGTGTAACAGTTTCTTTGCGGTACAGTGTTGTAGATGGGATTTCCATGAGGATTTTCTTACTGGGATATGAAGTTGCCTGCAGTATAAGCGGTGCCCCCTTGACTCATCTGAGCTTGTGAGTAGGGTGCCCCTATGGTTTGGGTGGGAATCCCTTGTGGATTCCCAACTGACACAGAACTAACCGTATGGCTTTGATTGATAGAGGGAACACTCATGTCAATCAACGACTGTCCATGCATGCCTGAGAATGGAGGGGGAACTGTGACATTCCCCGCCGTCATGTGCATATTGGGAACCGCCCCAAATGTTTGAATCTAGGGGTTGTAACTATACACTGGCGGTCGTCCTTGGTTTTGGTAAACTGGGACCGCTCCCATAGTGTCGCATTGAGTGTTGTATGGAGCACTACATGTGGAACTAGATGAAGGTATGCTTTGTGGCACCATAGGAGTGGAACCTGTCATCTGCTGGATTCCACTTATAGAGGGTGTTATGTGAGTTGCAGTACCTAGGACGAACGAGATTACGGGATTCCACATTACCGGTGTTGTGATGATCGTCGACTGGGGAGGTGGTCAAATACTCACAATGTCTCTATAATTCCACAACCCTTGATTTGTCGACTGAATAGATGGGGGAGTTCCTCCAACTAAAGAAGGAAGTACTGGTACTGCAGGAGTAACTATATGGTTCGATGGATTTGTAAGTGGAGTGTTAAAATGAGGAAGAAATCCTTCCCTAAAGAAATCCTCTGGAAAATCAGAATCTTCGGTTGTCCACATATACCTCGTGTATGATTTAGGAGACTAATTCCTCGAAGATGAGGAATATGAGTCAGTGGAACTCAGCGGATCCTCCACAATGAGTGTAGGAAGTCCTAACAATCATCTAGATTGACGACGAGGGCCGGATGTAGCCACAGTGACTGTTAAGTTTTATTAGATAAATTTTAATGTGATATTCTTTAAGTCTCAAAAACGATAGCACTCAGGTACCTAAAAAGAAAAAATACACTAAATATGTCAACCAACAAACAGAGGGAAATTACCTCATTTGATAAACACTGATTACTGGAGACGAAACCCAGTCTCTCAATGAGTAATAGAGAAAGATGGCCAAATGTACAGTTATGGTTACTTTTGAGCTTTGCCCGAACCTCATATTGAGGGGCCAAGTACTCTCGTGAAGACGAGCACCCTCCCAAAAACTGAAGGCAAAGTAGATCCGTCCATTTGAGGTACGAAGACAACCCGTCCCAGTCACCTTTGGTAAGTACCTAGAAGTTTGGGCCACTAGAGATACCTCAAATCACAGACATTACCAGGGGGGATATAGTCGTAGACAACACGCTGTGTGGGCAGGATACTTGAGTCCCCGACTCAGTTCCGAAATCCCCGAAGGGACCCCCAATACACAGAATACCAATAGGAGTTGTAAAAGAAGGCAAGCTACCTTCGATTACAGTCTGATGTTGTCTCGTATTTCGCTCCATTGTTAGTGGAGTGGTCCTAGTAATATGAGTGTAGAAGTATTTTTCACTCGTTAATGACACTACTTTGATTTTCAACCTTGGGTAGTTGACTCACACTCTTATCCCAAGGTCCTAATATATCTAATGTTGGTTTGCTCAAAAAGAGTTAAATGGATTTTAGTGTAAATTTTAGTGTACTTGCTTATTTGTCTTCGGTGGGGGTGTTGATGTATGAATATGATGAGACTCTCGACTCAATAAACCATGTAGAACAATGCTTTGAATTTTGTTTTCAATTTCTTATGCAAACAAGTCTTATTCTACACATGTATCATTTCACATTTTCATGGATTCATCAATGCATCTAAATTCTTTCAACACTTTGCATAACGGAAAGTTTCTTTTCTCAATATTCCCTAACAACTATTGAACCAAAGAAAAGCGACCTACAACTATTTTGACAGAAGGAGATATACAGTTGATCAGCTTTTCTTTCAACAAAAATAATCTTTATGAGAGAAAAACTAAAACATTTTCTTAAAAAATAAATTTTAAGACACTAAATTTGTTAGCATGATACTATTGCAGATATTACTTTAGCCCCTGAGACAAGTTTCCCCCCCTTTTGGTCCACATAATCTCTTGAAAAACATGGAAATGGGTCACTAACACTATGTCTATGTGTAAACAGAGCTTTAGTTTGGCCACTAACGCTCCATGTGCATAGTCAAAGAGATTTATAAAGCTCTGTGTAGACCAGCAACCTGCGTTAGTGAGGGGAAAAGCTCAAAAAGTGGGCTTTTGGGATTGGTTTCTAAGGAGAAAGCAAATTTGCATGATGCAACAAGGTAGATGGTGGATAAGAAAAGGATATGAAGAAGCGGGAAGCTCATAGAAGAAAGAGAAGATCTGAGAGGAGTCAAGGTAACCCGGAACTAGATGTATAGTCCCCAGTGGAGTTGCCAATTCTGCTATGGGGTAAAATGCACCGGATGAAAACTACCCTCGAAAGTCTTCCCGGGACCTTCGACAGACCGCAAGATTATCTGCATAAGCTACCTGTTACACACATGTTCATCTATCATGCATATATTGAAAGAGTATGGAAAGAGGATCACCTTTGGTTCTTTCTAGATTCGCTTGGGGATCTCTGTGCGGTAAGAAGAACTCCTCCTAACTTGCTCCAAGACGATTCCTACACAAAAGAACAAAGCAAACCAATCACAACATACACTTCTGACAATTAATGCAAGAATCTGTAACAAACATGTATAAATGTATAACTTCTCTACTCAACACAACAAGCATCAGAATGAACAAATGAATCCACAATATCACTGACACTTTGGAGTAGGGAACACAACCACAGTCCTATATTCAGAATGAAAGAGTGATTACAACAACCCTGTTGCATCAACCTTCCTTATCCCTTCTTCCTCTCTCTCTCTCTCTCCTTCTTTCAGCTAGCTCCTTCAAGAATATGACAGTTTCACAACAACACTATGGTCTATCCTTCTAAATGCTCTGACCCTTTTGCAATGGCCCTCTCGTTGCTTATGTAGAAATTGATTTAGGGCTTCCAAACTCCACCTGTAGTTCATTGTGGCAAAAACAATGAACCTACCTTGTTTACAAGATTTTTCCCATTTGCCTCTATTCTCGGAATAGAATTTCTCCAAATATCTTGATTTTTGGAGTTTCCTTGCTTTTCTAGCACAAATCTAGGGATTTAATATCTAGATATTTATTGGTAGATTCGTTGGCAGAACCTCTTTGAACATCACTTAAGTTCACTAACGTTCCCTCTAGTCTAACAAGCAGAGTTAGCAGGTTGACTAATGCTCCATTATTCTTGGTAACAAGCTTTATAAAGGTTGTCAGTGTATAGGGAGTCTTAATGTGGATTCTGGGCCTGCAATTGTGGTCGTGGATCCAGTCATCTTGTCTTTCTCCTCTGAGTGAATTAGGAGGTCAATTTTTCCTATAACAGTATGGAGTTTCCTTTCCATGGAGATGAGACAATGTGGTCTCGAACTCCCTCAAGGATAATCCGCCTCGCCTTTGTCACACACTTTCTCCATTCAACTAGATATTGAGCATCCGATGTTGGAGGCTTAGGAATGTTTGATCAATGAATTCCTTAAGGCCATTATTTTCCAACACTTATCCATCGTGTCCTTCCATTCTATGTAATTCGAGCTACCTTCCAAGGCATACTCAAGTCAAAACCCATAGAAAGACATATTGCTGATCTAAAGTATGAACTACAAATTCAATTTTCACCTGCACAACAAACTCAAAATCTCCTCTTCTATATTTTCATAAGCTTTGATACCATGTATATTTTTACTTGTATATTCAACAACTTATGTGATTTTCTAAAACACAAGACAAGAATATACTCTACTCTCCTTAGCAGAAAGCAAAATTGAACAATGAAAACAATAAGGAGAAAGAGGAAGAATATCAATCGCACATAACACAATATTTCTTTGGGGAAAGTGAGTGCTAAAAATACTAACTATCTATATTGAATTAATGAGAATAGCTGAGAAGAAAATACAATTCTTGTTCCTCCTGAATAATTCCTGCACTAGTACAAAATAACTCTTTGCTTCACAAACTATCTCAAGCCAACACATAGCCAATTCAACTGCTTGCCAATCCCCTACTTCCTTGTGTAATTCATGAGAGAATAAACCCATATTTAACTGGGAAATCCTTCCTCCATAACTGCGCAATCCAACCTTAGGTCCTCAACTGATTGCATGCACCATTTGTACAACTCGAAAAATTATACAACTAATAGTACAATGTCCCTGAACTCTAATCTCAACTGTGTCATTCTATGAACTGAAATGCATGAGTTATTTATGAGTGAATATTCAGTTAACTGGTGTGGCACTAAGGATCCATTGGTGCACTTCCCCACTACTAGACCCCTACTAGTTCCTCCAACAGTTAGAACTAGTTTAACTGACAGCTATAACTCAGTTAGACAGAGTTATCTAATTACAACTCAAAATAACTCAACCTAGGCCCCTAAAATTTAGGAATCACTTTACATGATGACCCTATATAGACTTCCAACTCGAATTTCCTGAGCTAACCAAGTCAACTTAACTTAGTTAACTATTACAGGTTGCTATGAGAAAATAATTACAATTTTAATTCACAATTTAATTCAAGGACAAATTAAATTGGAATTTCTTGTTGCTATTTTTAACAAGAACCCATATGGAGATGACGAACTATGATTTGAGAGTCCCCCACAACAATTAGTTTGTTGAGATTGAGAATAAAGGCTTGAAGAAATCCTTGAAAGAGGGCATGTGCTCCAACGTGATTATTTGTGGATTGTCTTAGACCCAAAGAAAAAGATAGTTCAAATTGTTAGTTGGGGAGAACAATCACCCCCCGACCTTGGCTCCCCTAACAATGTCAAAAATTGATAATGGAAAAAGGTTTTAGATTGGTGAGGAGACATGGGTGGGGTAAACTGAAAATTTCAAGCTCCCTGAAGGGATTATGTCCCTTTTACATAATTGGTGTATCTATTTTCTATAGGATGTTAAGTCCTTTTATCACAACGGGGTCAACCTGCGTAGCTAGAAATCCCCCAAGGAGATAGAATTGGAAGGTTGTTATGCTACTGAATAGAAATTATATACTGATAAGATCTATTAAAATTTCAATAAGGTCCTTGAATATCATGATGATAGTCTTTACTAGACTAAGAATGTTGTTATAGGTGATTTCATTGTCAAGCTTGGTTTTAAGGCTTAGCTTGAGGCCTTTGATAAATGCTTGGAAATTAATGACGGGGGGTGGGTGAATCAGTAATTGTGTATTTTCAATTATTTAGCTCAAATTGATTTCATTTTTCAAATATCTTCTTATGAAACTAATGGATTATTTAGATGCTCCATTATTAATTGTTTCTTTTTCAGTTACGAGAGAGATATTTTCATATGTACATATTCAAAATTCAAAATCATTCACACAAGGGAGACATTCAACAAGCAACACACAAAGACACCAGATATAAGTGCAAACCCATTAAGGGATAAAACCACACATTTTTAGTTTAAAGTGATGTGAAGGCAAGCTCCTATTTCCATATTACATTAAATTTTCGATAGGCTCCAAACTACAAGAGATTGCTACCTCAAGGAAGCTCCAACTCCCACAAATTTTCTGCGTAGCTTCCCCTTTGATATCAATGGAAAGGAGCTTGGAGATTTAAAACTAAAAATCCGAGATCTTATCAATTGAGAGAAAATAAATCTCAATAGAATTTCTATTAACCAAACATATCAATAAATTTTCCTTTGACCAAACATTCTGCTATAAATGGTTGTCTAGATTAAATATTTCTTCCCTCTGTAGGTTTTTCAGATCTGTTTTCAAGCTTGGGCTACTTGTTAATATTATATTGATCAATGCTCAATTATTGATCTCTCTATATCTCTCTCTCCATATATATATATATATATAGATATATATATATTATATATATATATATATATATATAATATATAATTATATAATATATATATATATATATATATATATATATATATAGATATATATATATGCCAATAATCGTCAGAGCCCAAGACTTTTGGATATGCCTATAATTTTTTTTTTTTTAGTGTTATATGCTCTCATAGAAAATAATTTGATGTGTCATGACCCATTACATTCATTTAATTTTTCAATAAGTATTTATGGTCGCACTAGTCATTGTCATCACCATAGAATCATGAATACAATGACCATCCCCCCTCATTTTTCATGTCAAATTATATAGGAATGAGGCTCTCCAACGAGAATGTAATAGGCATCATAAACTCAATTTCACCATGTAATTTATACACGTCCTCCACTATCATGATCAAAATTTATTAGGGATACAATAGACCTACCATTTTTAACATTAAATATGTATCAAATTCTATACCCTATTTTTGGCTTCCACAACCCTATTTAAAAAAACAAAAGGAACATGAAATCAACTCAGTTGTTCACACCAATCCTCACAAAATACATTAGCTATATTTTAAAAGACATATTTTTCCATACACCTTTCAACTGAACTAATATGCCTTCTGGTTGATCAACTGAACTAATAAATTTTAAAAAATGTATTGTTCCATACACACTATATATGCACTGTAATATGAATTATAATACACACCAATTGATCATTACAATATACACCAATTGATCACTGTAATATGAATTTCACACGTTAGAAACATATGCCAATATACATCCAAGCCAATCAATATCATATCAACGCACTCCAATATATATCACACAATCAATAAACTGGTCATTGAGATTCTAAACCAACTTACTTGCCTCCCCCTTTTTTTTGGTCGTATCATAGATGCATGTAGTATCAGAGATGTTGATGCCTAAGAGGAGACAATTCAAAATATTCCCTTCGATTTTTTCTCTCATCACCGCAATATGGATGTCGAATTGATAGATGTTGTTTACTTACAATACTCAATGTTAGTGTTAGTATTTTCATACTGACATCAGTGCTCAAAATCCTCTTTTCATATCATATTAGGGTCCCATTCTCAAAAATTTTCTCATTCCACTAGGTCATCATGCAAAAATTTGGTCACTGAAGGTTGAATTAGGGTTTCCTTTACTCCTTTTAGAAATTTACCCCTTGTTGGCTCATTTCACCTTTTGCTGAAATATACCATTATTCATGACTTTTCTTCATCATGACAGTCATTTTCATCATGGTCACAACCACTCAAAGTCTCCATTAGGTCTTAGGGTTTCCGAGGTTCACTAAAACACCATCTCCTTCATAAAATACCAACAAGTGAAGGAGTAAGAATAAAAAAGATTTAATCAGCAAAATAGTTTGTAATTTGAATATTCAAGCAAAAATGTAATTGTATGGTTTTAATATGTAATAATTCTCATGGTTCCAAGTGTTTTAAGTTCAAAGTTCCATCAGCCAAAAGGAAGAGTTTCAAAGTCATTATGTTTCCAAATCCACCAAGATGTCAAATTAGAAGATCAATTTCAAACAAAATAGTCAAGTGAAAGGGTAAAGTTTCAAAAGTTAAGTGAATGCCAAAGGGAGTTGTCCTTTCCCAAGGGTGTCCAAATCATCATTTTCCACAAGCACTAAACCCTAATTTCCTCTCCCTCTAAGCTAGGGTTGTCTATGGAATCAGAGACATCTGAGAAGAGGAGGCATAAGGGATGTCATTTCAACAAGTATGAGACCATTCCAACTCATAAACATCATGTCTCCATCAATTTTTAAGAAGTCATTCCAAGGGATAGATCATTTGCCACACATAGGGCCAATTTTTATTCAAACTATGTTTTTGACGAAACAAAGATGAATTTCACAAAAGTGAGAGAGGTTTTTGTACATCATAGGCAAATTATGAAAAACCTCCTTTAGGTTTTACACAGGTTTAATGGTTTTGGAGAAATATAAAAAAATGCAGGTGCTACAACATGTTTTCTACACTTTTGGAGTGACCTTGGGAAAATCCATGTTTCTCCAAAATGGAGTGTTCAAATTACTTCCTTAATTAGTCAAATGATAACTGGAAAGAACAAAATTTCCAATGAGATATCATGAGCCCAATTTGGAGTTGAGGAAGACCTCCAAAATTTTCTTGCAAGAGAACAATGCAGTTTTGCACCCCCATTCTACACTTTCTGACCAGTCTTGGGAGAATTAATTTTTGAGGGGATATACGTGATCATTTTCAGTGCTTGATAGGTCCATTGTGTATCCAAGAGAGAGGCCTTTCCAATGAGCGATCATCATCTCAATTTGGACTTTGTGGCGGCATTCAAAAGTGGATTTTAAGTCTTTGCTGCGCTTAGGAAGGAGGCGTTGCGCTTAGAGCAGTGGTCACTGCCTTTTTAACCACAAGCGTTGTGCTTTTGCCTAGTGAGCCCCCAGAGTACCGAAATGACTCCAAATTCTCTAAAAACTTCAACATAGTCTTGTTTCATCTTCTACCAAGTAATTCACACAAATTTTCCACCTCTTTGCACTCCTAAACAACATTTTCTTTTGGTGTTTTAGTTCCTAAGAAAAATTGGCACTTGGGCAAGTGATAAAACCCTAAATCCATCCCTATCCCAAATTTGTTGCCCATAGACCCTAAAACACCTTGCTACATCACTATTAAACCCATCCATACCCCTACACTATCATTCCCAACTCCCTTGACATTTTCACCTCCCACAACTCCATAATCCCTCCCCTCATCTCCTCAAATTTTTATAGCCCTATCCCTATTCCCTAGACCTATTTCCACTTCCCATTCAAACCTACTTTATCCCTAGGGTTTCTTAACCAAACATACCTCAACAACCTTCCACAGATCAAAATTTTGAATAATTTTGAGCAATTTTGGAAATTTTGGTAGTTTTTGCACTAGTGACACTGCCAAAAGTGTAGCGCCCTAAGCATTGCGCTTTTCCTAGAGGCTTCCAAATGAAAAATGGCCAGCACCATTGGATTCAGGAGGCCAAATAAAGTCAGGAAAACCACTTTTCTAAGCTTTTTTGGGCCAACTCGGTAGTCAAAGGGTCAAAAAACACCCAAAAAAGCATGTTTCTGCCCTATTTTTGGAGGTTGGCGTTGCACTTTTGACTAGTCTTGGGAGAATCAACTTTGGAGGGTCAAACATTGACCGTTTTGGAAAATAGAGGTAGATATGGAAACCATATAGGACAGGCTTTCCAATGAGCTATCCCGGGCTCAATTTGGATGTAATGAATGAATCAATTACCAAAAAACTCTTTTGTGATGTAATGAATCAATTTCTAGAAAGTAAGGGATGAGTCAGTTTGACCTCCCTACACTCTAGGTTTCAGTTCAGATTTTGGTGGAACAAATCCTTAACTCATGGATTCGACCACTGAGGATGGGAGAAGTTTTTTGATGGCTATATCTATCATTTCTTGACTCATTTCACAGGTTGGACTCCATTGGATGTTGTATTAGTGATTCAAACTTTTGCATGGAATCTATTGGATGAGTTGCAACTATTTTGGTGGGATTCCCGTGGCATGGTATGTTGACATTGTTTCTTCTTCAGCTACATGTGTGTGAATGTTTTTTATTTTCCATGATCCAGTTCACTTATAAATATGTTTGATTTTCAAAGTGTGATAAGCAGAATTCATCTCCTATGCTCTGTTTTGGGAAAATCATCATAATTTGTTTCATTTCTCCAGTTTAAAAAGAATTCATGATTTTCATGCTCTTTTTAGCACCTCATCAATCTAAACCATTCCATCAATATACTATAAAGTGTTAAAGTACTTGCCTACCTTTCCCCATCAAATGTCTGCAATTTTGATTTTCTCTTGCTCTGACCTAGTTCACTCTCTCAACGAATTCACTTAAAACCTTGAGCTATTATATCTAGCCTAAAACCCTAATCCATCACGTCCTCTTGGCTATGATCCCTTGGAGAGAGCCCTATCTAGCTTGGTAGGGCTAGCTACCAAGTCAAAATATTGGTCTGTGGTTACCTCACCTGGACTCTTCCTCCGGCTTGGAGATCTAAAGGAGTGATAACATACTTGCGCCATTGTCGGGGAACGAAAGATTCATTTTCCCTGGGTGTACAACAAATTTTAGATCTGATTGCTGATGGTGGATAGTGATCAAGCATGTTATCACCAAAAAATTCTCAAAACATCACTGTGTCAACTCTGCTTTTGGTCATAATTTCAAGGAGGTCTAAAGGTCATTTTAATCTTGATAAAAGGGTAAGTGATAGGGTTTGAAGTCTTAAAATGTCATCTTTCATTTCCAAATAAAGTCCTTTCGGTTCACTTCATGGTCAAATAGGTCACATTTTCCATTTAGAAGTCATTCCATTAAGTTTAGGGTTAAATTCTTGCAATCACACAGGAATCCACAATTTCATAGCGGAGCTAGTTCAAAAAAGGTGATTTGCACTACGAAACTGTTGTGTATGCTCTTTTTTCTGTTTTTAGAAGTCAACATACAAGGGGGTTCCTAAGCAATATAAAACTAATTTTTAAAACTGAAAGAGGTTTTTCTTCCTAACATACTTAAAAACAAAAACCTTTCTTAGTTTATTTAATTTCATTATGAGGTGGGAGAAATTGATGACCCAACTTGCGCTACAAAACTACTGAAAGTCATTGAGAGAAAAACTTTGTTTTCTGGTTTTAGTACTTCACTTCATGATCAGTTTCTGGCCAAATGAAAAAGTTTTTTAGAATTGTAAAATAGGTTTCTCTTCAAAAAATATCCAGCTACAATAACCTCTCTCAAGTTCCACAAAAGTTTTACCCGTTGAGAGAAACAAGGCTTTCTTTGAAGCCATAGTTTCAGAAATCAGAATTTTCCAGTTTTACACATGTTGTTCAAAGACAGTTTCTGGATAGTTAGGTCACAGATCAGCAGGGTTGGTAACAATGTTGGAGGCATCATAAAGGTTGAAGACATGGATTAGTAGCTATCAAAGAATGTATTTAAGTCTTAGATAATGTTGTTGAAACATGTTTTAGGAGTTTCACTCATATTTGTATTAGGACTCCTAAAAGACAGTTAGTTGTCAGCGTGTAATTAAGAGTTTGTTTTATGAGTAGATAGGTGTCAATTTTAGAAATTAGAATTATCCTAAGGATGGATCATAGAATCCAAGGTTGTAATGACTCTATATGAATCATGAGGTCGAATTCCTCAAGGAGGGAATTTTGTATTAGCAAAGAAGTTGTGTTATGGGAGCAGACTGTGTGTTTTTCAATTTAATACAGAGATCCGTTTTACTACTCAAGATTCACAAGGGATTTATGTATTAGATGTTTCTATGTCCTTTTCCAATTACTTATTTGCAGTTTTATGAGCATTTTTTACTTAGAATTTATTGGAAAATGCTCTAACTTCCTTCACATGCTTATAGACTGTGTTTATTCACTGTGTTACTGTTTCACTTATAAACCTAAATTCCAAGTGCCTTGACTTCCATGTCTAGCTGATTATGATGTTTTGTTGAAGACTACTTTGACTCCATGGCCCAATAGATGTTTGCTAATCTGTAATTCAACCAA
The DNA here is from genome assembly GCA_000404065.3 of Pinus taeda. Taxonomy (NCBI): domain Eukaryota; kingdom Viridiplantae; phylum Streptophyta; class Pinopsida; order Pinales; family Pinaceae; genus Pinus; species Pinus taeda. The sequence continues at coordinate 28,270 of APFE031677147.1, read as the reverse complement.
TTATACATTTTTGTCCATTTTTATGTAAATTCTAGGAAGGGACTGATATATACAGATGCAGTTTAACTTTTCTGAAGCTGAGATTCTTAGTGTACTTCAGTTAGCTTTATATCTTATCTTTGATATGTTTTACTTCCATTGTCTTAATGCTTATTACTCAGAATTCATGGAGGAACATGCTTTGACTTCCTTTAAGTGTTAAACTATGGTGAATCGAGTTCTTGGGTCCTATCTTTGGATGTTTTTCTTCAATGTTTTAATACTTATTACTCGGAATTCATGGTTATTCATGCTCTGACTTCCTTTAAGTATTAAACTTTGATGAATCACTTATAATACTTTCCTTTTGAATACCTTGATGTATCATTACTCAGAATTCATTCCCACATGCTCTGACTTCTATGAACTTCAAGTTATTGAGACTTTCCTGAATGTATTACTCTTTCATTGAAATACATACAAGCCTCAATTTTATAAGAAGAGCTATTTTTTATCTTCATCTCTGTCACTGACTCCATAGCCCAATGGTAGCAAGCCTCCATCTTTCAACATATAAACATATAAAAGCACAAACCATAGAGTTATCCATCTATTTATATCTTTAATCAATATCATTAACCCTTGAGAGAGCCCTCTCAGGCTGAGGAGGTTAAGCCTCAACCAAAAGATTGGTTTGAAATAGTTACATTGAGATTGACTTGATGAGAAGCCTATCAAGGTCTTATTTTGGTGATAACATTTTGGTGCGTCTACCGGGAGCCTGAAGATTACTCATTCCCAAAATCAAGAAGCTGAACTTATGAAGGTAGTAGGAGCTCAGGAAGTTGCTCAAGGCTGCATCTACCTTGGTGTTACCGGGAATAGTGTCGAATTGGATCTGCTATTCCCACTAAGACTGGTAGCTATTTTAGAAACAAACAAGTAAAGGCTACTTTCGTTTTCCTTTATGAAAATAGATAAGAGTGGAACAAAGGACACCAACCTTAGTCTTGTGCTTGGTTCCTTA
>APFE031677147.1:9211-20593 GCA_000404065.3 Pinus taeda | reverse complement strand
GGTTATTCAGTATGGTCCAGTTTTGACCATTTCTGAGCAGTTTTTAGTGGAGAACTTCTGGGAGATGATGTAATCAGCTGACCTTGTTCCTTTAGGTAGTGAAGCAACACTTTTAGGGACTTAGGAGCCCTCAGTTTATGGACATTTATGATTGGGGTTGCTGTGCCCAAAAATGTCTATAACACTTGGTGACTCCACACATCAAATAACAAATTGGAAGGTGACTCCACTGCTAGAAGACCAATAGCTTGATGAAGTTTCAAGATGAGTGTCATTACAAGAATGAAAGCCAGGTATGCCCCCATGAATCGATCTCATATCCTTGGTTTTCCAAATCCTATACCAAAGGTCGAATGGTTAGATGATCTTCCAATATTCAAAGATGAAAAAAAGACAATGTTGCTCTTCATTTGGTTAGGTTCCATATGCATGTACACAGTCTTAAGGTTCAGTTCCCTGAAGATATTCTCATGAAGATGTTTATGACCACTTTAGAAGGAAAAGCATAGTCTTGGTATAAAGGCTTGGAAAATGGTTCATTATATTCTCTTTCTAATTTCCATGATGTGTTCTATGAGATGTATAAAGAGTGTCATCCCTCCTTATTGCTGGTCAAAGATTACTGTAAACATTCTATGAGTTTTATTCAATATTTGAAGGATTGTTATGATGTTGATGAATTCATGGATGAAGAAATTTTAGAGGCTCTTCATAACAATTCATTTCAACGCCAAGAAGAAAGGATAAGATCCCATAAAATGTAACATGAAAATCAACAAGGGTTTACTTATGAAGACCATGTTACATCCTCTGAGATTAATGTAAAGATGCAGCAAACTTGCCAGTCTTTTGATCATAAAGAGTATGAAAATCATTTCAAACACCAAGGAGAAATACTGGAAGATAGATTTTATAACCCTTAGGTAGAGGAAAAGGTTGATTTTTTATGTCATACTTTACAGTAGCTTACATCAAAGAATGATCATAATAATGAGGAAAATTACATTGTTTGTGGGAATCATTAAGAAAAGCAGTTGGATAGCATCTCAAAGGAATTTTGTGTCGCTGAGAATTAGTTGTCTGAAGATATAGAATGTTATGAGAATCATCAAACTAATAATGTCTTTTTTGACCCTATAGCTGATTACATGGAAAAGATTTACTCTTCAGATTTCTAGTTATATTTTCATCTTGAAGATCAGTTACATCTCATGCTGACTCGGTTATTTCAGTATCATGTTTATTTTTTCTTCAAGAACAGTCAAGAGATTCAAGTGTCAGATCAGATCAATGATTGGCTTCATAAGAAGTTTCATGTTTCTTGAGCTATAAATGGAGGTTGCAGCTGATAGTGTAGGTAGGAGTGTGTGAATAAGCTCAAAGTTGACTAAGCATTTTTTTAGCAGAGATTTGTTTCTTTTGCAATGATCATCAAGCTTGAACCTAAGGTGAAGGCCATTAAAGCTTGGGGAGCAGATTGGGCAGAATTTCAGATTTTTATTCTAAAGGATGGATAACAGCACTGGAGCTAGCGGTTCTTAGTGTACCACTGGGGCACACTATCCCTAGTGGAGCCACTGTTATCACCCAAAAATTATCAAAATATCATTGTGTCAACTCTGCTTTTGGTCATGATTTTAAGGAGGTCTAAAGGTCATTTTAGTCTTGATAAAAGGGTAAGTGATAGGGTTTGAAGTCTTAAAATGTCATCTTTCATTTCCAAATAAATTCCATTAGGTTCACTTCATGGTAAAATAGGTCACATTTTCCATTTAGAATTAATTCCATTAAGTTTAAGGTTAAATTTTTGCAATCACATAGGAATCCACAATTTCATAGTGCAGCTAGTTCAAAAAAGGTGATTTTCACTATGAAACTGCTGTGTATGCTCTTCTTTTCTATTTTTAGAAGTCAACTTCCAAGGAGGTTCCTGAGAAATATAAAACTCATTTTTGAAAACTGAAAGTGGCTTTTCTTCCTAACATACTTCTCTCTCAGTTTCATCAAATTCATTATGAGGTGGGAGAAATTTATGACCAAACTTGCGCTACAAAACTGTTGAAAGTCATTGAGAGAAAAACTATGTTTTATGGTTTTAGTAGTTCAATTCATGATCAGTTTCTGGCCAAATGAAAAGGTATTTTAGAATTATAAAAGAGGTTTCTCTTCATACAATCTACAGCTACAATAACCTCTCTCACTTTCTACGAACGTGTTACCATTTGAGAGAAACAAGGCTTTCTTTGAAGCCATATCTTCAGAAATTAGAATTTTCTAGTTTCACACATGTTGTTCAAAGACAGTTTCTAGACAGTTAGGTCACGGATCAGCAGGGTTGGTAACAATGTTGGAGGCATCATAAAGGTTGAAGACATGGATTAGCAGCTGTCAAAGAATGTATTTAATTCTTATATAAGGTTGTTGAAACATGTTTTAGGAGTTTCACTCCTATTTGTATTAGGAATCCTAAAAGACAGTTAGTTGTCAGCGTGTAATTAAGAGTTTTTTTTATGAGTAGATAGGTGTCAATTTTAGAAATTAGAATTCTCCTAAGGATAGATCATAGAATCCAAGGTTGTAAAGACTCTATATGAAGCATGAGGTCGAATTCCTCAAGGAGGGCATTTTGTATTAGCAAAGAAGCTATGTTAAGGGAGCAGACTGTGTGTTTTCAACTTAATACAGAGATCAATTTTACTACTCAAGATTCACAAGGGGTTTATGTGTTAGATGTTTCTATGGCCTTTTCCAATTACTTATTTGTAGTGGTATGAGCATGTGTTACTTAGAATTCATTGGAAAATTCTCTAACTTCCTTCACATGCTTGTAGACTGTGTTTATTCACTGTATTACTGTTTCACTTATAAACCTAAACTCCAAGTGCCTTGACTTCCATGTTTAGCTGATTATGATGTTTTGTTGAAGAATAATTTGACTCCATGGCCCAATAGATGTTTTCTAATCTGTAATTCAACCAGTTGTACATTTTTGTCCATTTTTATGGAAATGCTAGGAAGGGACTGATATATACAGAGGTAGTTTAACTTTTTTGAAGCTGAGATTCTTAGTGTACTTCAGTGAGCTTTATATTTTATCTTTGATATGTTTTACTTCCACAGTCTTAACGCTTATTACTTAGAATTCATGGAGGAACACGCTTTGACTTCCTTTAAGTGTTAAACTATGGTGAATCGAGATCTTGGGTCCTATCTTTGGATTTTTTTATTCAATGTTTTAATACTTATTACTCAGAATTCATGGTTATTCATGCTCTAACTTCCTTTAAGTACTAAAATTTGATGAATGACTTATAATACTTTCCTTTTGAATAGCTTCATGTATCATTACTCAGAATTCATGCCCACATGCTCTAACTTCTATGAACTTCAAGTTATTGAGACTTTCTTGAATGTGTTACTCTTTCATTGAAGTATATACAAGCCTCAGTTTTATAAGAAGAGTTATTTGTTATCTTTATCTCTGTCACCGACTCCATATCCCAATGGTAGCAAGTCTCCATATTTCAACCTATAAACATATAAAATCACAAACCATAGAATTAGCCATCTATCTATATCTTTAATCAATATCATTAACCCTTGAGAGAGCCCTCTCAGGGTGAGGAGGCTAAGCCTAAGCCAAAAGATTGGTTTGAAATAGTTACACTGAGATTGACTTGATGAGTAGCCTATTAGGGTCTTATTTTGGTGATAACAAGGCACACAAAGGATGAAATCATTCACTCGGCGACTCCAAATCAGTCTCGAAATCAAATCCAAAGACTCCACTAGAGGATGAACCTTGCCAAGAAATATGAAAGGACACATTCAACTTGGACTTTTATTCAAGACAACATGTTGTTTATCATGAAATATCTCTTCTCTTTTCCTGAGAATTTCCATAAAAGTTTCCAGTATATATTATGTTTGAGAAAAGATCACGAAACTCCATTGGATTTCTTTCCTTTGAAGGTTGTAAATACAAATTCCCCATACATTGCTGACCTTGGCCCATACCCTTTTTCTGAATCTTATGATGACCATCTTAAAATTGATGAAGCTGAAGAGATCGGGACTAATCCTACAACTTCTGTACATACTCCTACACCTTGTAAAATTCTAGATAGATACAAACTACTTATATTACCTCCTATACTCCATGCTTTCCCTGAAAGTCATTACCTATATTGGCCAAGGTTTGATGGTGAATGTGACAACATCACTGCTAAGAGACATATGCATAATTTTGATACTTTCCTTGACCATTTTGAAGTTGATGAAGGGGATGTCAATATTAGGCTATTTCCTCTTTGTTTCCAAGGCAAAGTCAAGAGTTGGTTCAAAAAGCTACCGGCTCCAAGCATCTCAGATTTCTCATAGTTTATCAAAGTTTTCCTTGACAAGTGGGTGGTCAAAGAAAATCATTTTTTGATTCTAGAAGAGTATGACCAGCTGAAAAGATAGCCAAGGGAGGCAGTACAACAGCTTTCTGCCAAATTCAATCAAGTCTATTGTTTGATACCTGCCAATATAAGATCTCCTCCCAGTTCAGCTCTCTTACATTACCCGAATGCCTTTGACATGGAAATGTAGTTTCAACTGAGAGAAAGGAACATTGCAACACTTGAAGAGATGCAGAACAATGGAGTAGATGTAGAGGCTAATTTGCTTATTAGAAGGGCAAAGTTGAAGGAAGAAAAGAGGAAGAACATAGATTGAGAGCACCTGACATCTTCAGAGGTAAAGCTTGAGATTTTGGTGAGAGCAGTGGAGGAAATGATGCAAAATGTCACCGTGAGAGATGAATTTTCCGTTCAAGGTAACCATGGCCCCCTTATCCCATAAAAATAAGAGGTTGTTGGCCCTAAACACTTTCCTACTAATCCCAGCTACCATAGATCAGAAAATGGATTTATAAATCAATCTGAGGAGAAACAATCTGTTGATCTAATGTGTATGTTTGATGACATTACTTTCCATGATTTTCCAAAGTTTGATCAGTATGATGATGATTATGTTCTCCAAACATAAGCTAATCTTGTAGACCAATCAACAGCTAGTTTGTGGGAGGAGGAAGTTCAGTTTCAGCAGCTCGAATACAGTGATCAAATGATACATATCAGCTATAGTAGTGAGGAGGAAAGTTCACAAAATTTGGAATTAAATGAAGGATATTTACTGCTTTGTTTTACTTCTTTTAAGTTCATCAGAGATAACTTTGATGCAATCATAAATCAACAGTGATTAAGTTTTTATCTTGACAATCAAGAGGATAGTGAAATTCTTGGTCATGGCCCCTTACCCTTGTGTTTCTCCTCATTTACAAAAATAAGAGAAAACTATAAGCAAGAAGATAAGCGAGTGGTCAACACTATAAATGATAAACCTTCTCCTGAAATGGTTGAGGAAATCATTTGTGACGTAGAATCCTCCTTAGCTCTATATTTGCAGCCACCAAGCTCCATTGAATTTAAAATTGTAGATGAAGGCTTGGAAGCTGAAACATGTGATCAAATGATGCAAGATGATTCTATACCACTATGTTTTGAAGCATTTTAGTTTTTAAAGGAAAATTTTCATAATATCTCTAAATAAAAGGATGAGAAGCCTATAGAAAGTCATGCAGTCTCATTAAAACCAACGGAAAATAGGTTGCAACAATCTTTTCAAGTTTTTCATGAACCTATACCTGATGTGTTGGATGATATATGCAGTAAAAGTCCTTCTCCATTAGCTAACTATGAGCCTGAAAAGAGTGTTGCTATAAACTTGATACGATAGCCAGTTTCATTGTCTTGTTCAACAAGAGTCTCATTATAAAGCTCTTCTGAGCATTTGCAATCATATTAGGAAAGTAAGGGTAAAGATAAAAGTTCATATTCATGTCATGAAGATTGCCTAGAATGTAGAAGTAATGTATTAGATAGGTTGGAAATCAATATGAATTCCTATGAAGATCCTTTTGCAACATTATCTAGGTCATCTCGTGGGCTCATGCTTTGCAATTGCATCAAGATTCAATTTTATTTCAAATTTTCATGGGAGTTACCTTTTAGTAGTTCTCTCTTCTTTCTCATAAGCAAGCACTTGGAGAGAATTCAAATAGCAGCCTGATGTTTACATGGTTGCATTGGTTGTTCCATTTCACCTGATTAGGTGATGAATGGATCAGCTAGAGTAGGTTTTGGTTAATAATGTCAATTATGATCATCATTTTTCAGTTGGTTTTCAGTCATTTTCGAGTCAGTTTGTGTCATTTGAGTTCTCAGCATTTAGTCATGCATTTCAATTTAAGTCTTTTACCGTACTGGCCCACATGGTTAGACACTTGGTATACAGTGTTCTTGACATCTCCAAGGAGCTGCCATCCCCAATAAGGCTGATGTTAGTGTCAGTATTTGCATACTACCATCAGTGATCAAAATCCTCCTTTCATATCATATTAGGGCCCCGTTCTGAAATTTTTGTCATTCCACTAGGTCATCATGCAAAAATTTGGTCATTGAACTTGAATTAGGTTTCCTTTACTCCTTTTAGAAATTTACCCCTTGCTGGCTCATTGAACCTTTTTCTGTAGTATACCATTATTCATGACTTGTCTTCATCATGACAGTCATTTTCATCATGGTCACAACCACTCAAAGTCTCGATTAGGTCTTAGGGTTTCCAAGGTTCAATAAAACACCATCTCCTTAATAAAATACCAACAAGTGAAGAGTAAGTATAAACAATATTTCATCAGCAAAATAGTTTTTCATTTGAATATACAAGAAAAAATGTAATTTTATGGTTTTAATATGTAATAATTCTCATGGTTCCAATTGTTTTAAGTTCAAAGTTCCATCAGCCAAAAGGAAGAGTTTCAAAGTCATTATGTTTCCAAATCCACCAAGAAGATCAAGTTCAAACGAAATAGTCAAGTGAAAAGGTAAAGTTTCAAAAGTTAAGTGAATGCTAAAGGGAGTTGTCTTTTCCCAAGGGTGTCCATATCATCATTGTCCACAAGCACTAAACCCTAATTTCCTCTCCCACTGAGCTAGGGTTGGTTGTGGAATCAGAGACATATAAGTAGAGGAGGCATAAGGGAGGCCATTTCAGCAAGTATGAGGCCATTCCAACTCATAAACATCATGTCTCCATCATTTTTCAAGAAATCGTTCCAAGGGACACATCATTTGCCACACATAGGGACAAGTTTTCTTCAAACTATGTTTTTGACAAAACATAGATGAATTTGACAAAAGTAAGAGAAGTTTTTGTCTATAATAAGCCAGTATGAAATACCTCCTTCATGTTTTACACAGGTGTTATGGTTGGAGAAATGTAAAAAATACAGGTGCTACAAGAGGTTTTCTACACTTCTGGAGTGACCTTGGGAAAATCAATGTTTCTCCTAGTTAGAGTGTCCAAATGATTTTCTTGATGAGTCAAATGATAACGAGACAGAAAAATATTTCCAATCAGATTTCATGAAATCAATTTGGAGTTGAGGAAGACCTCCAAAAGTTCATGCAAGAGCACACTGCATTTTTTCACCCCCATTCTACACGTTTTGACTAGCCTTGGTATAATTGATTGTTGACGGGCTATGCTTGATCATTTTCAATGCATGATAGGTCCATTATGTAGCCAAGAGAGATACCTTTCCAATGAGCTATCATGAGCTAATTTATGACTTTAGGAAGGCACTCAAAAGTTGATTTGAAGTCAACTCTCTGCTTAGGAGGGAGGCGTTGCGCTTAGAGCAGTGGCGGCTGCCTTTTTTTAACACAGGCGCTACGATTTTTCCCAGTGAGCCCACAGAGCACCAAAACGCCTCCAAATGCTCTCAAAAATTCAAAAAAGTATTTTTTCCTCTTCTACCAAGTAATTCAAATGAATTTTCCACCTCTTTTCACTCCTAAACAACATTTTCTTTTAGTGTTTTGGTTCCTAAGCAAAATAGGCACTTGGGCAAGTGATAAAACCCTAAATCCACCCCTATCCCAAATTTGTTGCCCATAGACCCTACAACACCTTCCTACATCACTATTAAACCCATCCCCACCCCTACACTATCATTCCCAACTCCCTTGACATTTTCACCTCCTATCACCTCCCACAGCTCCATAATCCCTCCCCTCATCTCCTCAAATTTTTATAGCCCTATCCCTATTCCCTAGACCTATTTCCACTTCCCATTCCCATATAATTTATCCCTAGGGTTCCTTAACCAAACATACCTAAGCAGCCTTCCACAGATCAAATTTTGAAGAATTTTGAGCAATTTTGAAAATTTTGGAGTTTTTTGCATTTTTGGCAGCTTTCGCATCAGTTACACTGCCAAAAGCGCAGCACCCTAGGCGCTGTGATTTTCCTAGAGGCTTCCAAATGAACAATGGCCACCACCATTGGATTTAGAAGGCCAAATACAGTCAAGAAAAACAACTTTGCTAAGCTTTTTTGGGTCAACTGGGCAGTCAAAGGGTCAAAAAACACCCAAACAATCATGTTTCTACCCTATTTTGGAGGTTGGCACTGCACTTTTGACCAGTCTTGGGAGAATCAACTTTTGGAGGGTAAAACATTGACCATTTTGGAAACTAAAGGTAGATTTGGAAACTAGATAGAACAAAATTTCCAATGAGATATCCCGGGCTCAATTAGGACACCAGAAACCCCTCAAAAGTGGAATTGAAGTTGGCATTGCGCTTAGGATAGTGGCATTGTGCTTTTAACACAAATTTTCTGAGTTTCATCATTTTTTAAATTTTCTCAGTTTTGACAATTTCACCTTGACATATCATGTTTTTACCAACGTAATTTATGGATTTAAATCTAATAATGATGTATTAAAGTTACCTAGGGTAAATAGATTAGGTGAAAACTCTTTTTGTGATGTAATGAATTAGTTTCCAAAAAGTGATGAATGAGTTAGTTTGACCTTCCTACACTCTAGGTTTCAGTTCATATTTTGGTGGAACAACTCCTTAGCTCATGGATTTGACACCTGAGGATGGGATAAGTTGTTTGATGGCTATATCTATCATTTCTTGACTCATTTCATAGGTTGGACTCCATTGAATGTTGTAATGTAGACTTTGGCATGGAATATATTGGATGAGTTGCAACTATTTTGGTGGGATTACTGTAGCATCGTATTTTGACATTGTTGCTTCTTCAGTTACATGTGTGTGAATGTTTTTTATTTTCCATGATCCATTCCACTTCTAAATATGTTTTATTTTCAAAGTGTGATAAGAAGAATTCATCTCCTATGCTTTGTTTTGTGAAAATCATCATAATTTGTTTCATTTCTTAAGTTTAAAAAGAATTCATGATTTTCATGCTCTTTTCAACACCTCATGAGTCTAAACCATTCCATCAATATGCTACAAAGAGTTAAAGTACTTTCCTACCTTACACCATTAGATGTTTGCAATTCTGATTTTCTCTTGCCCTGACCTAGTTCACTCTCTGAGCTAATTCACTCATCGAGTGATTACACCAATCAAATCAAATCAAAACCCCGAGCTACTATATATAGCCTAAAACCCTAATCCATCCAGCCCTCTTGGTTGTGATCCCTTGGAGAGAGCCCTCTCTAGCTTGGTAGGGCTAGCTGCCAAGTCAAAAGATTGGTCATCGTTACCTCAACTGGACTCTTCCTCAGCCTTCGAGATTTGGAGGAGTGATAGCATACTGGTGCCGTTGTCGAGGAATGAAAGATTCATTTTCCCTAGGTGTACGACAAATTTTAATCTAATTGCTGATGGTGGACAATGATCATGCACACGAAGGATGAAATCATTCACTTGGTGGCTCCAAATTAGTTTCGAAATCAAATCCAAAGACTTCACTAGAGGATGAACCTTGATAAGAAATATGAAAGGACAACATCAGAAGATCAGGTATTCAACTTGGAATTTTATTCAAGACATCATGTTGTTTATCTTGAAATATCTTTCTCTTTTGTTGAGAATTTCAAGAAAGTTTTCCAAGATATATTATGTTTGAGAAAAGATCATGAAACTCCATTGGATTCCTTTCCTGTGAAGGTTGTAAATACAAATTCCTCGTACGCCTTTGATCTTGGTCCAATCCCTTTTTCTGAATCTTATGATGACCATCTTCAAATTGATGAACCTGAAGAGATCAAGACTAATCCTACACCTTATGTAGATAGTCCTACACATTGTAAAATTCCAGATAGATACAAACAACTGATCTTACCTCCTATAGTCCATGCTTTCCTTGAAATTCATTACCTATATTTTCCAAGGTTTGATGGTGATGTGACAACATCACTGCTGAGAGACATATGCATAATTTTGAGGCTTTCCTCAACCTTTTTGAAGTTGATGAAGAGGATGTCAGTATTAGGTTATTTTCTCTTTCTTTCCAAGGCAAAGTCAAGAGTTGGTTCAAAAACCTACCGGCTGCAAGCATCTAAAATTTATCATAGTTTATCAAAGTTTTCCTTGACAAGTGGGTGGTCAAATAAAATCCTTTCCTGATTCTGGAAGAGTATGACCTGCTGAAAAGATGACCAGTGGAGATAGTAAACCAATTTTCTGCCAGATTCAATCAAGTCTATTGTTCGATACCTTCCAATATAAGACCTCCTCCCGGCTCAACTTTCTTACATTACCTAGATGCCTTTGATCTGGAAATGGAGTTTCAGTTGAGACAAAGGAACCTTGCAACACTTGAAGAGATGCAGAATAATGCAGTAGATGTAGAGGCTAATGTACTGATCAGAAGGGCAAAGTTGAAGCAAGAAAAGAGGGAGAGCACAGATGTAGGGCACCTAGCATCTTCAGAGGTAAAGCTAGACATTTTGGTGAGTGTAGTGGAGGAAATGATGCAAAAGATCACTGTGAGAGATGAATTTTCCGTTTAAGATCACCATGAACCACTTATCCCAGAAAAAGAAAGGGTTGTTGGCCCTAAACACTTGCATGCTAATCCCAACTACCATAGATTTGAAAATGGATATATAGATCAATTTGAGGTGAAACAATATGATGATATAATGTGTATGTTTGATGACATTACTTTTGATGATTTGCCAAAGTTAGATTAGTATGATGATGCTTATGTTCTCCAAACAGAAGCTAATCTTGTAGACCAATCAAAAGCTGGTTTGTGGGAGGAGGAAGTTCAGTTTCAGTAGCTCGAATACAATGATCAACTGATGCATATTAGATATGGAAGTGAGGAGGAAAGTTCAGAAAATTTGGAAGGCAGTGAAGGATCTTTGCCTCTTTGTTTTTCTTCATTTTGGTTCATGTTAGCGCTTGGAATTCACCTAGGCTGAGATAGACAAACTCTCAAGGCTACATCAAACCATTTCACCTCGTAGCTAGCCCTACGAGGTATGAGAAGGCTCTCTCGGGTCAG
>APFE031677140.1:23646-53739 GCA_000404065.3 Pinus taeda | reverse complement strand
GTACTGGTAAAGGACTGCACTAGTACATTGTAAAAGAAGTTTCTTATTAAAGGAAGATAGAAACAAATTGCAGCAGGTGGTTTTCACCCACATTGGGTTTCCACCTTATATCATGGTGTTCATGTGTGCTTTTTGTGTGTGTGATCTGTTCTGTTTTATTGCTTCTGTTTACTGTTCATATGGTCAATGGAGTTCTGATGCATTAACTAAATATCAACATGTAATGGATTATCTGAATCATAAATAATCTGGATATACGCTCGTTGCTTTAGACACAGTTGCGTATACACGCGGGTTCACTTAATTGAAGTAGCGTATATGTATCTAAGTATGGAATAGAAAAAGTTTTACTAATTTGATAATAATGATTCACCCCCCTGCTCTCAATATTATTTCCAAAAGACATCCCTACAGACATTCCCTTCATGACCACTCGCCTTTCCTAGGATTTGATCACATTCAGGTCGAGATTCCACCTTCTAAAGGAAGTTTTGGGCTTTCTAGGAAGTTCTGTATTTCTACAGGAAACATCCTGTAGAACCTTCGGGCGAGCCAAATTCGATTTTGGAAGGGAATATGAAGATTGGAATCTATTTGTTAGGCCTGCAGCCACCCCTGTTTCCACCCATCACCATGTGGCACCCTGTTCCATCTCTTTACACCTCCGTCACCCACCTGGTTATGTGTTCCTGCACAGTCATACAAGAAACCATCTTTCCCTCAAATTGACAGCAAGAATTTTTTAGTGGCAAGTCAAATAACCAAGTCTCGCACACCCTACCTACCCAAGTTTATTTTTCTTACCATGGAAAAAAACTGTAGAATGCTTGGAAGCAAAAAAATACATAGTGCTGAAATTTGTTTTTTCCCTAGCTTGAAAACCGTGCATCCATTTGCAAAACTGTTACATGGGGAGTTGTATAGGGATGATGGCAACACGCGCGAGCAATTTCAGCCAATTCCGGTGCACGGTTTCCAAGAAATTAGCCCCCATCACCTTCAGCCATTTTTGCATTTTCTCCATATCCGTGTATCCGTTTCAAAATCTATTTCATGGGGAGATGCATATGGGTGATAGTAACATCCCCAAGTAGTTTCAGCTGATTTCGATGGAAGGTTTTCAAGAAATTGATCTCTGTAATCTTCAACCATTTTCAGTTTTTCTCGAAATCTGTGCATCCATTGATCACAATTTTGCTATGGGACGTGCATAACAATGATAGAAGCATGCTCATAAAGTTTTAGATTGATATGGTCTATCATTTGGGAGCTATGGAGAAAACAAGTTGCTGCCCTGCAAAAATCCAACATCATTAGCATGAAGGTGCAAATTTGAAGGATGAAACTGACTGCTACAACTTAGATCTAGCCAGAGGATACCTGCACAAGAAAAATAGCCATGAATCAGTAACCAAGCCATCATGCAACCACAGAAACAAATGCATGCAGCAGAAGGAAAGGCCACAACACCTCACAACAACCACATTCAACTTCCAGGATGTGACTAACCTCGTTCCTCTGTTGCATGAATGTAATTTGAGAACTGCGTGAACAATGAGATGGTTGTGATTAAAAGAATTGGTGGCCAACTAACTGGCCACCCTCATCCAGTTCAAACAATGCTCGGTGGGTGAATACGACATGTGTGCTCAACCATCTCAGGAAGAAAACTGAAAATAGGTAGTGGTGACTATTTAAACTCCAATGTGATTACAGGCAAAGAACGAACAATCTGATGAATGTGATGGACGTGATTAGTGGTGGCTGTTTAAACAGTCTGCATGGGGCCAACGTGCACTTGGCCAGCTCACCCTCCATCAACGAAAGTCTCTATAAACAGCCAATCGAACTCTCACCTCTATTGTTTCCAGTTTATCATCGTCCTTGCAACTGCAACAAGCTCCATACCACCTCCATAGCAGTGAACCAATCTTTCTTGGCCATTTTTAAAAACCCTCCTGCTTACCAACACTTTATAGGAAGTGCAATTTTGTTCTACAGGAAGGCTTCTACAGGAAACACAGAAAACAACCATGCAGAAATAAAACCTGGGATTTTTAGCAAATTTCAAGCTCAAAACGAGGTAGGATTGGGGAAACTTCTTTGTGCATGATTTGCTGGTGCAAAATGGTGAATTTAACACGGCATTAAATTGAAAAATGAGAGTAAAAAGTCTGCTTGTGCATTGAGAACAGTGGAAGTCTGCCTGCTTGATTCACTGAGTTTACCCATTTTTTTCTTCTGCATCCGAAATCTCTTCATCAGTTTTAAGAAAAAAAAAATTCCCTTGCAAGGAAGATATGCAGCAGTAGAAACCAACCTCTGTGTGTGGAAAAACCCGAATTTACATATCTATCAATGTGTTGAAAAAACCAGTGTCCTTATGCTCTAGTCTATAACAGTTTTCTTTCATAAACAGACAGACCAATTTGAGGTGATAGCAGTTTTAACACAAGGGAATCACTGCCATTTGATGTTGTAAAGAGCACATGAAAAATTCTTCTTGGGTTCAAAAAAAAAATCGAATTCAACTTTCCTCTATTTCAGTGATTGACTGTGTTTTTTTCCCACTTGAGCTTTTTCTTTTTTGGTCAAAACACAAAGTCAACACCATGCGAACTGAAGAAATTGAGAAGAACATTGATGAGGGAGCACAAGACATTCAAGAAGAGGGCAAAACAGAGGAAGAACAAAAGGAAAAAGAGGAATTTGACAGGACTGCTGAGCATGAGATAGAAAAGGAGACAACAACAAAAACAGAGAGGGTGAAAAAGGAAAAAGGTTGGGAAGAAAAAGGCCAAGAAAGCCCAAATGAAAGCTGTCACAACCAAGGCAACCACACAGAAATTAAAAGGAAAGACACATCCAGCCAAGCAGACCGAAACAGTTGACACCAGACTTTCTACAAGAAGCATGGAAACAATTTCTACAGGAAGCATGAATACAGAACAACAAGAGGAGAATCACTTGAGATTTTTGCTAGGGAGGCAGCATCCGTGCTTGCCACCATTAGCACATCTCCAAGACCAAAAAGGAAGAGAAAGAGGCAAACCTCCATGTACTTTAAAGTGAGGAGGAGCACACAGATCAAAGTAGGCAGACCCCAGCCACAATCAAAGGAGCCAATTGTCAGTAAGGACACAACAACTAAACAAAAGGGGGAGTCTCCTTCAAAGATATCCATCACCTATGAATGAGGAAGCCAAAAACCTTCACTTGGAGCGAGAGAATTCAAATGATGGACTCAAAGATAGCTCTACAGGAAGCTGAGACAATTCTATAGGAAGCTGAGAATTCTTTACAGGAAATTTGGGCTAAGCTAAGAGAGACCGAGAAATTGGAGGAAAAGGGTGGCCAAACAATCACAGGAAAAAGGAAAGACAAGGAAACATCTGATGAACAACAAAGAGAGGACAAGCTGCAGGATGAGGTTGAGGCTTTAACAAAACTGCTACAGGAAAAGGAGCACAGGTAGTGGGAAGAAGTAGAGAGAAAAGCATGGTTTCATGACCGAGAAGAGGACATCACTTTAGAAGCTTGGCATGACAGGGAGGCCACCAAGGCCATCAAAGATGAAGATATAGATTAGTTGCTCAGAGGATGAGCAACACTTTTAGTAGGGGGTGATGATGAGCCCCAAAAATGGATAATTATATGGGCTCATTTAGCCTCCTAATTTGACTTAATCCACCATTCTCATTAGTTTATTGCATGTTTTTGATTATATTTATGCTAATAGAGTGAATTGGGTTAGTCATTATGCCAACAAGTCTAATGGGTGCTTTGTGCAGTTTTTTGGTCAATTTTGAGACAAAATCAAAGGTTTTAATGAGATCCAATCACTTTCGTGAGCTAAAGGTTTTAAAGGGCAAGTAAAGTTGTTGTTAACTACAAGTTTTGGCAGCTGAGTTCCTAAAGTTTAGGAGGGTTGTTGGGGTCTTCAATTTGTATAAATAAGAGGGCTTAGGGCCTCATTTGGGTTGGTAGAAGTTAGCTAGTTGGTAGTTCGATTTAGTCATTTTCAGTCATTTTTTTAGGCAGTAGGTTAGCTCTACATTTCAACACATTTTCAAGCTTTTTCTTGTAGACAGTTTTTGATGTAACTATTATTTCTTGTGCAATAAAGATGAATCCAACTTTGCACCAGCTCTAATATTTCTCAGGAGACTATAGCTCTTGGGGTTGGGCCCAACCCAAGTGCCTAGTACCTCCTTTGTTTACTTTTATGTGTTTTTGCTGCATTCTTAGAATAAAATCTGCTATTTAGATTTAAATCTTGTTTTGTTATTTAGGTTGATTTTGATGATTAAAAAGGATTTTCATGTTCAGATTGATTTGATAGGCTAATAATAGAGAATATCTTCAGAAAAAGGCTATCAAGCACCTCTGATCTCACCTCTCTCTCAGTGAGACCATGAGCTGGGACCAAGGTGTCCTTGCTGCCACCAAAAACACTGTCTTTGCTTCATCATGCAATTATTAGTGTTAGATTCTCATTTGCAGAAGTTGACACCGGTTGTGATTACATGCTCAGATCCATTCTTGTTTGGTTTCCATATTTGATTTACGTGATTTGCTGCCAATAAACTGCTGTGCATCATGCTTATGGTTTCTAGGTCAAATTAGGTTAAAGTAGTTAGATCTTTGGTTTGCATAGCCTTTGTTGATCAGTTTTGGGAAATAATGTGCAGAGTACCTGTGATACCTCCTCATCTATCCTTACCCCATCCATGCAACCTGCTTCATCCCCTAACTCAGATTCTTGCCTCTCGTTTGCCACATTTTCTCACTTTGCCCTAGTTTCTACATTCTTGTGCATCATTGCTCCCTCCATCCTTGAACAAATCCAATCGCTCCTTAGCCTCATTCACTAGGTCCTAGACCCCTTAAAATCCTTATCTAACCTCCATTTCCACTTTCCCACCATTTTTCTTCCATCAACCTTCCAAAATCCTCTTTTCGGAACATTCTGTAGAAATTACAGAACATCTTGTAGAACTCCTGCAGACTTCTTGTAGAAGCTCACGAAAGCGTTTTCTTGAGATCCAATCACTGTGAAACTCTCTGGAAGGGTGATAGGGACCCCTTAGGACCTTTTCTAACCTTCCCAACCTCCTACAGGCATTTCCTTTCGCCAATCCACCTCTGCACAACCAAAAACGGTAAAGCACATGCATAATAATTCTGCCAGCTTACTCAAAAATACAAAAAGATGTTTTTTCTAGATTTCATTGTAGAAGTAGCTTAGTCACATGCATTTTACCTTTCTAAAAGTCAATGACCTCCATTTCCACTGCTTTCATTGCTTTTCTTGCACCGGTAGGGTTAGTCGGTAAAACTAGGGTTTGCATTTCCTTTCCGCTTTTAGTTTCTTTTTGCAAGTAGATTAGCCTCCTTTGAGTTAGCTTTTATCCATCATTTAAAGGCTTCTTCTCAGAGCTCATAGAAGTTGGCTTAGGCTCCTAGCGGACTTGTGCCAGTTGATCAAGTGACAGCCATGACAAGAGCTAGTACTTGTGCATACAACACCGTCGCTTCCAAGTTTGTTATGAACTACCGGGTTGATAAAAGTAAAGAAGGGAGTCTTAAGAGTTGCAGCATATTGCTGCAATACTGGGGCGCACCAAAGACCAACTGGATGTAGGCCTTTCATGTTCCACCAACCGATAGACCACACGATTCATAAAATCTCAACTATAGGTCACCCTCGAGCTGGGGCCTCAAATCCATGGGAACAATTTGTACATCAAATATCAAACATTGACCAAGGTACCAACCCCAACAACTTCATCCTCTAACCATAATCTCATGCTCCCCTTGGCATCCACCCAAGTGGATTAGCCCTTGTCTGCACCTAGTGGTCCCTCAATAGTGCCCACCTTCCAAGGAACCTTATAGCCAAGGATGGTCTTGGCCCTATGGCTTCTAGGAGCTCTTACTACTCTCTAGGGCTTCCAAGTACCCTTCTAGGCCAAAATAAAACAAACCCCAATCAGTTATAGAGCCAAATCATATGGTTCACTAAACGATCACCAGAAATGAAACAACTCCCAGTTACTTATACAGTCTAAGTACAGGACTCATCGACTAGTCACTAAGAACCAAGTTCCACTCGAACTCCATGGCTACAAAAGCCATAAACCAAAGCCACCAGGATTCTCACTAGAATAATCATCCATAACCAACTAACTCCTTTCCAAGAAAAACCATTCACTTTTATATTTATGGCCTTCTCTTGCCACGTGGCACCTTCTAAAGCCACACGGGATCTAGTGACTTTTCACCCAAAATCATCATACTAGTACCACTGCCCTTTTTCCAAGAAGTATTCCCCCCATATTATTTTTCCATGGAGTTGGCCTGCAGTCAATTGATGGGCCTCCAAATTAGACAAAAATTAAGGCCTGTATAACCTTTATTAGGAACATAAAGACTATATTAAATATCTCGTTCCACACTTAATAATGTATTTTTAGCTTTAATATGTTCTTAGGAAGGTTTAGAGATAATTGCATATTATGTGCCTAATATTATTTATTTTTGCAGAATATTGAGTAAATTCTAAATGAGATAATATAGGGAATTTCTCCCTACTACAGGATGGACCAATATTAGATAATAAATGGACATGATATTATGAAATTATTGCACACATTCTGGAGCTCCAAGGATTGAGAAAATCTAGGAAGGTGTTCCCTGTCATTTAATGGAAATTCCTAGTGTTGGGAACTAGATCCACTTTTTGAGGGATTTTGGAGGGGAAAGATGTCTCCTTTCAAGGAGAATGTTTCCTAATCACTTTCTATAAGCACCAATTCAAATTTTCCTCTAGAGGCAGGTATTTATTAGTCTTCTTGTGGTAAAAACTTGTTATTTAGTAGCTCCACTTTCATTTCTAGTAGGGATGTACTTGGATTGATTCAAATAATGAAGTTTGGTGCCATTTTTCACTTCTAAAGCTTGGTTTCCTTCATAGGAATCTTATTTTACTTGGGCTTGGCCATCTCATGAGCCTCATATCCATTTTTTAATATTTCTTTATTTCCCTTGAATGTCTTTTTAACTTGCATCTCTTATTTTTGCATTTACTATTCATTTTTCTTTTGTTGTAGGTCATATTGGTTAAATGATTGAAGTGAGTTGTTTTGCAAGTTATTTACAGAGTCACAAACATGATACATCCTTATAACAACTTTATAAATTCATATTCATCTATGAGCTACTTGGATTGGTTTACTAGTTCACAAATCTAGAATTTATGGAAGTCCCTTGTAGAAAAATAGTAGTAATTTTCTGTTATATTTTAGAACATGTTAATGAGCATTTGAGTTGATTAAATTTATATTGGGTCATAAAAACATTCAATTTAATAACACAATTTACCCCATAGAATTTTCACTTGATTAGGTTAGGCATTTAGTAGGCTATCTAGCTCACTAGTTCTTGAATTTCCTGTTTTTAGAGTAGTAATTTTTTACTATTTTTCAACACATGTTAATAGGGGTATTTTGGAGTGATTCCAATTGGAATGGAGTCTTAGGACATCCTAATTAATAAAAAATTATTCCCATATCATTTGAATTTGATTTAATTTAGCATTTGGTGAGTTATCTCACTCTTGTAGCAATCCTACCACTCCTGTCGCAGTCCTGTAGCACTCATGTAGTAGTCCTATAACATGTGTCAACTTGACCAGATCTACTCAAAAATCTTGATTTTGGTCTCTTCAGTTTGAATAATGACTCCTAGGCTCTAAATCAATGATTTGTGGAGACCAAAGACCACTTAGGACTTTCCTTTTTACCCCTGCAACATATCTCAACAATTTGGGTTAATAGACATATTTATGAATTAGATAGCACAATAACGATTTCCTTGATTTCCACATGAAGTATCTAATGAAATTTGTCAATGGATCTAACCCCTTTGGAATGCAATGATTTATTACATTATTTCTCACTCATGCATATTATATTAGTTTACTTTCTTTTTTCTTAAACTAAGGTTTCTATTTCAAGTACTATTATTTCCATTCCATAAACTAGGTTTCCTTTTCAATGCAAATTTTACATTCTACAATTAGGCTAGTGTTCGATTTCATGATATTCACTTCGTTGCATCATATAAATGAAAGAAGCATACATTTCATGTTGCACATATAGTGCTGACACCTCTTAATTTTGTACGAACCCCGAGTTGATAATTTAAGTTAGTAGCCTTAGGAGTTGCAACATTCTTGTTGCAATATTGAGACTCATCACAAACCATTTATTTTATTAATATATATACAATATTTACATCATGTTCATAATCCCAGGATCTCTCGCCTCACAACCTCTAAAGGCATATAAAAATGAGCATGCTAGCCCCAAAACACAAACACACACAAACACACAGACACAGACACAGACACAGACACACACAGACACACAGACACACACACATGGACATGTAGGTACCCAAAATAAACCTCACCTTACCAACCTATTAGTAACACATTCCTGACTCACTAACATAAATATCATGTGTTCATATATTTACATCATCGGGGTCAGGGAAGGGTATCACAAGTATGGGTAAGGCTCCCTCATTTCCATCTTTACTTGGAGCAACGAAGCCCTATGTTGTATTGGGAACACTCTTGGAAAGAGAATAGGGAAGGTAAAGACAAAGGAGGACCTATTTTTGTGTGCTAGGATTTGTGTTGAGGTAGACTTGGAAAAAATATTGCCTAAAGTAGCGATGATAACTTTGTATAGTTGGATGGATACACTATAATTGGACTATGAAAGACTTCCTTTTAAATGAAAATCATGTCATAAGTATGGGCATTTCACTAGAAATTGCAAATAAGTGGAAAATGAACAACCCAAAACCACTAGAAAATAGGATCAATGGATTTAGGTTAATAAGAATTGGTATATAATCCAAGTATGAAAACAATATATCAATCCTTATATGAGAATGTGCCATTAACAAATGGGGGGATATATTTAGTGGGAACCACAAATAACTATTAACAAGTCAAATTTGTGAACCTTTGCCTTCCAAAAAAGAGGGACTTCTTTTGATGAACAATAGGTTTGAAATACTCAGATAGGGAAGCTAACAAAACCACCAAAAATGCAACCTACCTCCTCCCAAAGGTTGAAAGAAACTATAGTTGTAAGAAAACCACCTTTAGTCCAAATTTCGGAGGGTGCACTTTAGAGCAAATTCAAGGGTATCCAATGGGGAGGTGATGGGAGTGAATACGTGATGTTTAAGATGAATGAGGAAAATATTGAAGGGCCTCCATGGGAATGTAAGAAGTGGAAAATTACAAGGATGCTAAGATTACCTTTCTAGAACATGTAACTCAAAAATAAGAATTGGTCGACTTAATGAAAGGAAAGTAGCTAAAAAGGTTAGGGAAGAGAAAGAAACTAAATATCTTAGAAAACCCTGGCCTTAGTGGTTGGGAAAGGACCAAAAATGTCAAAATCATCTAGGAAACAAGTGCCCCTAAAAGAGGGATTCTTCAAAATTTAGACTAAATAATGATTTTAGTCACTTAGAATTGTAGGGGTCTAGGAAACTCACCTAAATTTCCTACACTAAAAAACATCATCAAAGTAGAAATGCTTCCGATTCTTATTCTCCAAGAGACCAAAATGAAAGTTGTGAAATCCATAATAATTGGGAAACAATTATGGAGACAATGCCATGGAGTATTACAAGATTGAGTAGTCAATCAATATATCCCTACACATTGTGGAATACTTTAGTGGTAATATTAGAGCTTTCTTATGAAGCCCAAAATTGGATTCTCACAAAACTCAAAGTTTTTTAGTCATTCCAATATATATCCTTTTATAACCTCCATATGCCTTTTAAAATACATGGATAAGGAGTTTTGCTGGAGATATTTACAAAATCGTAGAAAAAATGAGTTTACCATAGATTTAATAATGGATAGGGACTTTAATGTCACCCTTCATAACTTGAAAAGGGGGCAAAGTCTTGTTAGATACCCTTTCATAGAAAATCTAGAAGTTTTGATAGTTGAATGGGACTTGCTTGATATCAAACCCATTAAAGGAGAGTTCACTTGGTCAAATAAAATATTTGGGCCTTGAAGACATATTGCTGATAGATTAGATAGGTTTATGGTCCCAGTAATTTGTTGTCGCAAGATTGAGTTTTCATGTCAAAAATTTTAGCATCAAATACTTCAGATCACAAGCCTATTTTTATTCATTTCTAGATTCCTCCTAATTTTGGTCCTCTTCCCTTCAAGTTCAATATGTTGTGGATCAATTCTTAATAAGTCTCCAATAAAGTTAGGCTAATTTGGAAAAGTTGGGTCCTTGGCACCCCTATTTACATTTGGGAGCATAAGTTCAAGATGCCCAAAAATTGGCTCAAAGAATGAGATGAATATTTCTACATCCCAACACATGTGGAGAAAGAAAAAAATATGTCTTGAGCTAGAAGGGATTCAAATGGATATGGAAGAAACTAAAGTAACCAAACAAGTCTTGAAGAAATATGAATAATTGCAAAAACAACTTTACTGTGCACTAAGACAAGATGAAGATCATTGACAACTAAAATCAAGAAGTGTTTGGCTTAATGTTAGAGATAGGAGCACAAACTTATTTTGTAAGCAAGCAAAGCTTTCCTATCTAGGAATAATGTGAAAGATACCATACACAAGAAGAAGTCAAAATATCCAAACATCAAGCCATAAAGGAAGTGGCTAAACAACACTTTAGCACCCTCTTTTCTTAGCAAGGTGAAGCAAATGCTACAAGCGTTGAAGAGCTACTAGAAAACATCCCAAAAGTAATTTCAAGTGATGAGAATAATATGATAAAGTGGCCAATTATAGAAGAAGAAATAAAAAGGTGATTTGGAGTTTGGAACTTGAAAAAATCCCTAGTTTGAGTGATGTATCCATATCCCTTTTTAGGGTTTTTAGGATGTACTCAAATATGACCTTAATAGGATGTTACAATATGTTTATCACTCATGAAAATTAGGTAACTTGAAATCATCTTTTCTAGCCTTAATTCCAAGAGAATCCAATTCTTTTTCCTCTGTAAAATTTCATTGCATATCTAAGTAACTCATCCTATAAAATTATGACCTTTTTGTTGCAAGATCGAATTTTCAAGTCCAAAATTTTAGCATCAAATACTTCAGATCATAAGCCTATTTTTATTCATTTCGAGATTCCTCCTAAATTTGGTCCTCTTCCCTTCAAGTTCAATCTGTTGTGGGTCAATTATTAATAAGTCTCCAATAAATTTAGGCTAGTTTGGAAAAGTTGGGTGCTTAGCACTCTTGTTTACATTTGGGAGAATAAGTTCAAGATGCCCAAAAATTGGCTAAAAGAATGGGATGAATATTTATACATCACAACACATGTGGAGAAAGAAAAAAATATGTCTTGAGCTAGAAGGGATTCAAATGGACATGGAAGCAACTAAAGTAACCAAACAAGTCTTGAAGGAAGATGAATCATTGCAAAAACAACTTTACTATGCACTAAGACAGATGAAGATCAGTGACGACTAAGATAAATAAGTGTTTGGCTTAGTGTTAGAGATAGGGCCACAAACTTATTTTGTAAGTAAGTGTTGATGCCTCAAAAATCGCTGCAACAACATTGGGGATAACCACCCAGTCCGAACCTTAAAGCAGTTCCTTTTCCGTTTGGTGTGGTGGCTTCGACTGGTTTAACTAGGTCCAGTTACCTTCTTCCTATCACTATTGGTTTATTATCTATCTTTAACTACCAATAGACAGGGATATCAGATCACTTCTTCTTGCTGATCAGGCAAGAGAATGATCCTTAAGCTGATTTGAGTTCAACCAAGCCACAACTAAAATTTTGCCTCTTTCAGAAGAGGACTTAAAAGAATATAGAAATTACTCTAAATGCAAGCTTATTCTATAATGCAAGCAAAATAAACTAATCTAAATCTTATCTTAATTAAGCAGATATAGATCTAACTCAACTAAGAGCAAGATAATTAAAATATTGGGATTTAAACATGTCTTGCTTATAATGAATATCAAGTTAATGAAGTAGTTCAATTAATTGATATTATGGATATCAAAACAAATCCTATTGAGACCTTTTAACTGAAATAATAAACCAACACCATTCCAGGAAGTAGTTCACAAAAATGATATTGATTATCAAGTCAATAAATCCAATAATTAAACATTAATATGCAGAAATAGTTCATAATACATTACCATTCAATAAATCAGTTTTATAAGATAGATTTTTGAGCAAGTAGTTACTCATAAATCAGAATTTAATCCATAAGAACAGAGATACATAATAACAACATTGAGACAAATTACTCATATTGACAAGAGTGCAAAAACATAAATAAAATGAGACATTCCTGTTACCATAAAAATGAAATTGATATTTGAAATAGTAGTATTAGAAATACCAATTTATTGCATCCATTTCTCTGACCTTGGTCTCCAACAATCCTTTACATTGCTTGAACTTTTGCCTTCAAAACTAGAGCCACAATAGTGCAAACTCTGCCCCTCATACATAATTCAAGATACAAAGGAAAAACCCTCAATAATCCCTAGATCTGAAATTTTCTCTCCTCCCTCCTACAATTTTAAATTCCTATTACAGTAATGCTTTTAGAAGTCTAAAATTGCATAGGAGAGCAGCCCCTTATTACATTCTGCAATCTATTATTTATACTATTTGTGAAGGAATGCTTGAAAGGAAAGTTTGTTGAAGAGAAATATGCCCAATCTAATTTTATTTACTCAAAATTCCAATCTTTAATTGCTGGAGCTTTCTCATTGATTGAGATCCTTTCCTCCATATTTCTTCTATTGTTTTTCTGCAAAAAGAAATCAAAATGAATTAAGATGCAACAATATCATTACTGGCATTTAAAATAAATCCAATCAAATTCTATTTAAATAAATGATTGAAAATAAAATATAAGCTCTCTATTGATGTCTGGGATGGTTTAATTGGCCAAGGATATTATTGATGAGTGAATCTGCAGTTTAGAAGAGGCTTGGGCAAATGAAAATGAAGAAAATAACTCAAAAAATTGATTTTGTTTTTTAGAAATTCGTAGCTTGATCTTTTGCATGATTTTTGACCCAATAAATGAGTAAATCTGTTTGTGAAATCTCCTCAGAAATGTTCTCATTTATTTTATCTTTCCAATGAACCGTCCTGGGCCTTATTTGTCCAAGTAAAACTCAATCTATGAGCTTCCAAAGTAGATGAGTTAATTCTGGCACAATTCTGGAATTTCTGTTGCTGGGCTAAAAATCAAAATTTTAATTAAAAATCTAATCCTAAATTAGAATTCTAATTAATTCTAATTTAATTATTAATTATCCTTATTAACTAAAATCATTCAAATAAACTGTGATTAATCTAATTAACTAATATAATTACTAATTAATAATATTAATAATTAAATTTTATTATATTAATTAATTTAAAATTTATTATTATTATTTTTAAATATTTATTTTAATATTAATTAAACTAACCTCCATTCCCATTTCATAACTATCCTCTTTTCTCACCATACGTTAATACATAACTCATTTTAAAACAACAAATGGAGATATTAACTTGAAAGTCAAACATTGACTTGGATCGAAGGAAGCTTTGAGGGGGGGCATAATACTTGTATTAAGTGAAGACTCTCGATGCGATATGTTCAAACGAATGAATTTTAAACTTTGCTTAATGCTTGAAGAGCCATCGCATATCGGCGATCGGGGAAGTGTGGTGTCGTGATTTTTATTAAACAAGCTACAATTAAATCCTCCGATCCGATCAAAAGTCTCGATGTGATCGGAACAATTATTTTATTATTATATATTCTTTGTGTTATATTATTTTATTTTTTTGGTTTTATTTTAATGTTGTTAAGTTATGAAATTATCAAAGGCATAATTTTCCTATTTAAACTACGACCACTTGGAAAATAAAGAATAAAAATAAACTATAGCCACTTGGATGTTATGGGTTTTTTAAGATTAGTAATTGATTTGGAAATTGGAGTAAATTTCTTAAATCCCGATGCTTAATAATTTGAGTGTATAAGTAAAAAAAAAAAAAATTGTTAGTAAGAATTAACTAGGGGTTAATATTTAAAATAAACGCATTATTGAGCTAATTTATTTACAAAATGCAATATTGTACATTTTATGCATTTTTAACCCAGACTAAATAAATGATCAGACTTTCAAAGGAGTGTCATTTTCAAACCAGTTAACCAAATGACGTGAAACAAGCGTCAATGGAAAGCTTATAAAAAATAGATTTTAACAAAACAATCAAAACAAGAATCCAAAGAAAATGAAAAATTAACAAAAGTGTAGGGCAATCAACTAAATAAAAATCCAAAAAGGTGTTTAGCCAATTTTTTTTATAGAAAGGGTCCCCATTATTTGAAGTGAACACTTCAATAATGGGGAGTTGTGTTTTTACCACAACAATGGCGACACAGCGGAGAAGAACCAGTGATCTCTGTTGGATATAAGTGAGAATTTCTAAAATAAAGTAAAAATAATTAGAAGAAGATATATATAAATATATAATATAAATATATATATATATATAAAATATATATAATTTGTTTTTGAATGTTTTGACTAGGTTAATAGTCGAATAAAAGTAAGAATCATCTAACTGTAAATTTTTCTTAAAATTCCTCATAAATTAAAATATTTCAAAATTCTATATCAGTCCTTAATTAGTTGTAGAGATAAATCAGGGGTCACTTTACAGCTTAGCTTCTGAAATATACTCATTTGTCACAGGTAGAGCCACTGCTACCAGCAAACATCTATAGTCTTAACAAGGTTACCTTTTAATCATAAATGATTCAAAATCCCATCTGTTTAGGAATGATTGATTTAGAGATAAATCCATTTATATATGTATTAATTTTTATTTTTATTTTTTATTTTTTGTTATAAATCTTAAAAGTCATTGTCCTGGTTTGGTGGCCAGATAGTTGACAATGCCATTCACTGGTTATAATTGGACTGAACAAACTGGCTCGTGATGAGACCCCTTGTCTTATAATTGTTAGCAATCATAAGCCATTACCCTGGTTTGTTTAGCAATGTTGGTAATGTCAGCCTATTTTTCCCCTATGATCATGGTAAGCAGGCTCATGATAAGACCTCTTATCTTTTAAGTTTAAATATATTTTTGGATTACATTCTAGAAAAATAAGACTCTTTGGGACATGGTGACTCATTGACTCCTTAAGAGTTAAGAATGACAATTTCAGAGTTAAAACTGCTTTGCTGTAAAGTGTCATTACTTGATTAAAAATAACTTTTCTTGACTGATAATAGAACTTCGAAAGATCTTAATAAAATATTGAAATCTCAAAATGATTACAATTTTGATGAAAAAGAAATTTCTCCATATTTTATGATACTTTGTCAACTTCTCTAAATTGGTAATTTCTTCCTTAAGTATGTCTACCTTTATAATAAGAAAATCAAACTTTACTAAGAGATTTAAGAAAAAGCTAATAGGTGACTATTAACAATTTTTCCCTATGTATGCTGACCATTGTTAGGTAACAAGTAGGCCTTCCATATAAATCATAGCATAATCACCAAAATCAAAACTGAAAACCAAAGGAAAAGAATTCTTATGCTAAAATGAGAAAGAAATTAGCAAACAAAAATAAAAACGAAGAAATCTTAAAAATGGAAAGGAAAATCAAAGTTTTGAAAGATAAACTCGAACAAGAATGTTTATACCAATGTCTCAACAATATGAAGAAAAAGAAAGTAATTGCATAATCATTTCTTCTTATGTCGAAATTTAGAAAAATCATACCTTGCAGGGTTGTAAATGCTTTAGGATTTTTGAATAACAGTGACGATAAAATTCAGCCATAATGAAAACTTTCTGTCTGATATTATTCTTGTTGTTTCAAAGCATCATCTTAATCATTTTCTACTAAAAGGAATGCTTAAAGAAACAAACTAAAGGTTTAAAAACTTCCTGGTATAGCTGTTTTGACAAAGATTATCGCTGCTTCTTGAAATAAAGCTAGGAGAAGAGTATAGGACTTCGAAAATCTGATTCGACAGAGGATTGAAAACTTCAAATGGAGAACTGCAAAACAAATTTTTTATATCAGTAAAAACAAAATTGAAACTAAAGTAACGAAATAGAAATTAATGAAAGTGGGTACATGAATCTTACCATTGGATAATTGCTTTTGATCTTACTTGAAAGGTATCAGTTTCTCCAAACTAGTTGATTTCTTATTTAATTAATATTAAAAACATGAAGAACTCAAACTAATCAAAATCCTGTAACCCAAAATCATTATGTATTTTATTTAAACTAAAGCAAGCAGTAAAATGTAAAAATGAAATGCTTAGTGTTCAAGGGAATTGAAATTAAAACAAATGCATCAGAAATGAAAATGAGAATTTGCAGTAATGGCTGTTTCTCAAAATATTATAAGTTTCATATAAACTCCATGATTTTATAAATTGTCTAGAATCAAGACT
The DNA here is from genome assembly GCA_000404065.3 of Pinus taeda. Taxonomy (NCBI): domain Eukaryota; kingdom Viridiplantae; phylum Streptophyta; class Pinopsida; order Pinales; family Pinaceae; genus Pinus; species Pinus taeda. The sequence continues at coordinate 37,185 of APFE031677140.1, read as the reverse complement.
AAATCCAAGATAATAAAATTTAAATATGAAGAAAAAGAGGTCTTGAATTCCATTTTTAATTACAGAATTATATATTAAAAACCGGAATATATGAGAAATCAAAATGATTTAAATATGCTGCAAATTGGTCATTAACTATTTTCTTACCATAATGGTTACCCAAGCTTCACTTTTAAATAACACATCGCCGTATCGGATGATTCGCATCACTTGTTTCTTCACCATGCTTGAATTTTAATTTGCAAGACTTTACCTTTGTTGCTATGCAATATATTGATTAAATGTTAATCGCTTAGAAGCATGCATTGGAAGCTATCGCATCGGAGATTGCAATGGCAAATTGCCGATTAAGAACATGCGATGAGAATATGTGCATCATACCGTTGAAGAAATATTATAGTTAGGATTGGAGACAGTCATGTCACAAATCGCACATCGCACATTGCACCTAGCAATTTATACTTTGCACATCGCACATTGTATATTGCAGATTCAAAATAGTGGTATGGTGATGAATAAAAATGCAATGAAATGATTGTGATATAGACGTATTGGAATGTCGGAGCATAATCATGTTGGAAATGCCAATATTGACGATGCAATGGATGACGTGGCTAATCAGCGATCGACAATTTTAAGCACATGATGTAACACTTCTTGATATGCTGATATACGATGAAGAGTGGACCCGATAACTTTATGATGGGATTTTAATAACATATCAGATCCGTGACATCGGTCCTTTTAAAGTTATGCTCATATCATTATTGCGATTGAACGGATGCGATATTTTTATGAATTTGATTTGAATTTCATATCGGGTCCGGAATTATGTGGTTGCCGCAATATTGGTAAAGTCAATTATCGGAGATTGGCAATTCATGATAATGGAAGTATACTTCACTTGAAAACCTTCGATATGCTAAATGCGATATGAGTGAGGTAATACATCAGAGATCTTTTATTAGCAATATGAAAATCAAGTCGAAACATTTCAGACATAAATCTTGCAATAATGTTTCAAATTTCACTTGGGTTTTCTAATGAATGAAAGCAAAGCTAAAAAATGCTTAAATTTTAATGAAACACAAATAAAATTTCCCTAAACCTATGCAAATTTGAAATGGGTTTGCTGCTTACTTTAAGTTTTTAAAATAAATAAAAAACTGCAAATAAAACAGAACACGAATAAAAAATAAACTAAGGAAAAAAGAAACTAATAATAGATGAGAATGAAATGGTGAATGCGTACCTGGAAGGAGATTTCCTGTAGTTTTTACTTCATGAATCTTCAAATTCTTCCTTCAATTTATTAAAATTTTGCCTTTGCTCAAAATCATCTCATCATTTATTCTAAATAGGAGTGTGCAATCAATAAAATCTGTTTATTTATATTCAAGAAATATAAAATTTACCAAAAATAAATATGAAAATAGTCTTCCCTTTTGAATTGAAACAACAATTTATTACCTCTGCTTATTCTGAATAACTTGAAAATAATCTGTATTGTTATAGTGACTGTTCAGTAATGCCTTTAGTAAATAAATATGATGCGTATTGCAACATCAAATAATAAACTAAAGATCATAATGGGATAAAGCCACTAATTGTGTAAAAATGTCAAAACAGATTTGAAGGTGTGCACACAGCAAAATGGGCATCCTTAAGGTCAGCTTGGCAAATTTCGAGGAAGATAATATGAACTTCATATGATTACCACGAAAGGTTAGACTGACTAATAATGATTGAGTCAGAATTAAGCTTATCATAGAGAGTCATACATTTCGTGGGATAATGAGATCATGAAGCTTTTATATCCTCAAAACCTTTATCATATAAATTTCAAAAGAAAATTTTAGAAGGAAATTTCGAAATGAAGAAAAGTGGCTTTGAGACAATTGATGCTAAGTGCAACTTTAATTGAATTTAATCAAGATATTATTCAAAATAGACAGAGTAGAGGTATTGCTGTAAGAAATTTTAAAAAGGGAAGCAAGAAATAAAATTTTTAGATAGGGAGAAAATGTTTTCACTGAACATGTATGAGAATGGATGATTGCTTTGTTTTATTTTTAATCAACAGAACTGTTGAAAATAAATTAACTACATTAACTCTACTCCTATTCTAACCATATACATGAAAAATGACTAGGTATAGTCATATTTCCAGTGTAACCATTTTCTCATTTTTATTACTGCATGTATGTATAGTTCAAATGTTAGTAATAAAAATACAAATGTAATTAAACTAAGAAAATTAAATATGAAATCAGAATGTACAGTTATCGTTAGCAATTTAATGAAAATCTATTTCTCTTGAAATTTCCTTTCCAATTGAAAACCAATTGGATCATAGAAATCTGGATGGATTTCCATTAATGATTGGGAAATGTTCAAAAGAGGAGATGATAGGCCAGATTGTGAAGATGAGCTTTTAAATTCAAAGGCCTGGAAAAAATTGTTAGTATTATGTACAAATGTTAAATCATTGACAATCTTCCATGAAAGAAAACTTTCCAAATATTTTTCAAATGAATTAATGAAAAATGGATGGAAATCTTTCAAATGAAATGGAAAATTATTAATTAAATTGGATTGCTGGCCAGATTGTAAAAATACATTCTCTTGTTGATATTGCCTTTGAAAAGATAGAAGCTTTTGATAAAACATTAATATTGATTGAAATTGAAATTAAAATAGCTTTTGATGCTATTGATTATAATATAAAATTTCAATTTTCAAACAGGGAATACATCAATTGAATGTTTCATAATAAAGTGCTCAATATGCCAGCACAAAGTGTCAAAAATATGAAAAATAAGATTAGAAATAAAATCTAATTTTAAACAAAAGAAGTGAGGAAACAAAAATAAAATGAAATCACTATTGTTACAGCACAATTGGGATTGTTTTGAAATGATTTTTTATTTATTTATTTATTTATTTATTATTTTTTTTTTTCCACAATGATTGACCAGAATCATGGAATTTGAGTAATTTCGAATTCCAACTTGTGAACTAGAAAATGAATTATGATTATGAGTAGGAATGAGAGTTTCATCATGATATGAATCATAAATTGGAATGTTTTTTCGAATGGTGAAATCATGAAGATAATTTGTTACTCTAAAATGAGGATTGGTTGGGATAGTTTCTAAATTGAAGCGTTCCTCATTCTCAGATGTTATTTGAATTTTATCATGAGGATTCTCTTGAGAAGAATAGAAATCAACGTCCTCGATGTCAGAGTAATTATCATAAATGACTTTACAAGATTCTTTAGAATTCCTTTCAATCTCATCCAATATATCCAAACAAGGAGGAACGAGAATTTCATGTTCATTAATGGCAAAAGAATGATCATTAATTGCTTCTCTATTTTGATAAAAACTTAATGGTAATTCATTTAGATCAACCTCCAAGAGGGGAAAAAGTACCATCATTAAAAATATCAGGATAAAGGGAAAAATGCAAATCTGAAATAGTGCAATTAAAAATGTCTCGGTTTGAGAACTCTCGTACAATATAATGATTGTAAATTTCAGATTCTAAATCATTTCTTTGTGCGTTCATGCTTTCTTGAAGAATGCTGCTTTGCTGCTCTGATTTCGGCATTTGCTCAGCATGGAAAAATTCAAAAATTTGTACAACAGTTTGCATGCTATTATTTACTTTGATTGCTGCTTGTACTTGATGATTTGCAATCTGATTTTCTGAATTCACTGCAGAGTAGCTTTCAGATTTCAAGGCGACTCTTTCTTCAAAATTGTTGTTGTTGTCTTCTTGCATTTGAATGGAAATATTTTCCAAGCTTTGTGGAACCACTACATCACAATTTATTTGCACATCCATATTGGAATTCTCATTTATGTTATAAGGGGATGAAACAAAACTTGAACTAATTTCATATGGATTGGGAATGGGAGGCAGAGAACAAATATATTCAAACCTATCTAGTGATTCTTCTTCTGTAGGTTTATCTTCAACTTTAAATCTTAAACAATCCAAGTGAAATTGAATATTAAAACCATCAACAGACTCATTTTCAAAGTTTCGTAGATATTCAATTTCCTCACATACATGTTCATAATCATAGACGTCAAATTTACAAACAAAAATTGTAACAAATTGATCCCAGCTGTGAATTGAGGTAACTAGAAGAGTTCCACACCAGTTTCTGGCTTCTGCCACAAATGTGAGAGTGAAAATTCTGCATAAGATGCCTTCATCAATTCCTTGAAAATCATAATTTGAAACATTTTGAATAAATTGAAAGACATGATTAAAAGTAGAAGACTTTCTGTTGCTGGGCTAAAAATTAGAATTTTAATTAAAAATCTAATCCTAAATTATAATTCTAATTAATTCTAATTTAATTATTAATTATGTTTTTTTTTTTCCACTGGAAAAATCATAATCTTTTCATTAATTGGAAAAAATTACATGTTGTAGATGCGGATAGCATATGCTGTATGTTTTTGCCAAAATAGCAGTATCTGTAGTTTTCTGTACAATATCAAAAAAGAGCAAAAATACATCTCTACGATGTTCTGTGTAGTCATATATGTATGTTGCCACGCAGGGCTATCAGTAGTGTTCATTTTCAGCTATATACAATCAGTTCAAAAAATATATATCAGATCAAAAACATGTAATCATGGGCTGGCTGCCCTGTGGTACTGTGCATCTATGTATGGACGGTGGTAATACTGGTATGCATTGTCGCCCCGCTGCTCCTGTATCATCCACTCGCCTCTGGGAAGTGCCGTGGCCTCCTTGGATAGTTGGTCGGCACAGTTGTTGTGTTCCCTGTAAATGTGATGGCATGATATATCAGTAAATTGTGCCTTCAATATAAAAATTTCATCCAATATACTGCTGAGTGTGTATGACATGTGGTGATATTGTTGAACCAATCTATGATAATCTTTGAGTCTCCATATATGTTCAGATGCAAGCAATCATGGTTCAATGCAAAATGTAGAAGATGGCGAAGGGTGATGAGCTCTGCGAAGTTATTTGAACCAGCGCCTAGACCCAGCTTGGCTTTGTAGTTATGCTGTTCATTTTTATAGAGTAGAAAGCCTCCCCCACAGCCTTGCAGTTGGGCAGCACCATCAAAGAATGCCCACGGATGGTTTTGATCAATGTGGGGCAGATCATGCAGTCGGCGTGTCTTAGGCTGCGCAGGCTCTGGTGTTTCATTGAATACAGCAATAATCTTTGCAATGAGTTGAGGCCAGTGTATTACTTTATCTTCAAATTTCATACGATTCCGGGCAAGCCAATAGTACCAACAGATGATAATTGGCAGGCTTTGAAGTTTGGAGTTTCGGTGCTGATTGAACCAATTTTCCCATACAAGATTTATGTCCTCGCCCTCCCATCTACCCGATAATTGTATGTCTGAAGATATGGACTGCCAGATGTGGATCAGAATAGGGAATTTCAGGAAGAGATGTACGCTGGTTTCTGCAGCCTGCTGGCATTTGATGCACCAAGATGGCCCATGTACATCTCGGCGCATGAGGTAATCGCCCGTGGGGACAATTCCCTTTAGAATGCACCAAAAAAATAATTTTTGTCTGGGAGGGGCCGTGAGCTTCCAGATGGAATTCCACCAAAAGGAGATGTGGTCCGGGGTCTTGTGAGAGATAAGGGAGAGATATCCGTCTTTTGGGGTGTAGATACCATGCTTAGAGGGATACCAAATGAGCTCATCAGGACTCTGTTTGATTCTGATGTGAGCTTCAGTAAGAGCAGAGGTGTATGACCGCCAAATTTGGTGCCATTGTGGCGGAATGTTGATCTGGGCCGCAGTTTTCCAACATTGTTCAAATATGGAGGTGTTCTGCTGATCTGCAATGTCTACAATGCGAGTGATCCCTCGAGTGTGTAGGTACCGGATGAGTGCTTCCGGTAGGATGTGTCTGCCCCCACTATCATTCCAAGGGTCCAGCCCTACCCTGACCTGAGTGCCATCATTGATTCTCCAAATCAAGTTTTCTCTGATGAGGGGTAACGCATGTAGGAGTGCTTTCCAAACTGAGGAGATCCCAGTTTTGGGCCAAGAGGGGAGGTGAATCCAATCCATAAGCTGATGGGGCCATATGTATTTATGGTATACCATGTGAGTCCACAGATTTTCCCCAGTGATAAGGGTCCAACCCATCTTTGCAGCCAAAGCTTGTGCAAAGGATGGGAGATCCTTGAGACCCCATCCTCCCCATTTCTTGGGAATGGCAATCCTCTTCCATCCGATCCATGCGAATATGTGCTTCTCTGATGCCCCATTCCATAGGTACCTATTACAGGTTTGTTGTAATCTAGATAGGATACTGCGAGGGATCCATGCCAATGCCATCCAGAAGACCGGGGTGGCTTCCAAAACAGCCTTAATCAGGACCAGCCTTCCTGCTCGAGAGAGATAACGGTGGCTCCAAATGTTTAACCTCTTTTCCAACTTGACCACCAGCCAGATCCAATCAGCTATTTTTGGACTGATAGGTTTGATCCAAAATCCCAAATACTTTAGGCCCTGGTCCAGGGGATGTAGGTTGTAAGGAAATAGCTGACGAGCTAGATGTGATTCATTTACAGAGGTTCTGGCAAGGATGATAGATGAATTTGAATGATTTGCCAGCATCCCAGTGGCTGATGAAAACCGAGTGATGATCTTTGAGAAGGAACGCGAGTCCCGGATACTACCATCTAAGAAGATCATAACATCATCCACGAATAGGAGATGTGTTAGGAACCAATCATCTGATATTTTGAGGCCGCAGAAGTCTCCATTTCTCTTAGCAGATTCAATGAGGCGACTGAGACTGTCCATTACTATAAGAAAGAGGAGAGGAGACAGGGGACACCCCTGTCTGAGACCCTGCTCAGAATGGAAGAAAGGTGTAGCTTATCCATTTATCAACACACTGAAGGATGGGGTGGAGATACAAGCCATAATCCATGTGATGAACTAATGAGGGAAGCCCAAATGAATAAGGAGCATTTTGATGTATAACCAACTTACCCTATCGAAGGCTTTGGCCAAATCAATTTTTAAGATGATGGCTTTATGCTGCTTTGTCCATATGGAGTGGAAGGCCTCCTGTGCAACCCCAATGGCTTCATGTATCTGACGATTTTCCAAGAAGGTGAATTGTTGAGGGGCAATGTGGCGAGACAGAATGGGACGCTTGTAATGATTTTTGAGATAATTTTATAAAGAACGTTGCAGAGGGAGATGGGGCGGTACTCATCAAATGAGGAGGGGGAGTCAGATTTTGGTATCAAAGCTATGAAGGTGGAGTTGATGGCGTTATACATGGAGCCAGACAATCTGCATTCCTCTACAACCCGAAGGAGGTCCGATTTGATCATCTCATAGAAGGCAAAGTAGAATTCGATGGTCCATCCATCCGGTCCCGGGCTTCGTTCCTTTTTGAACCACTTGATAGTGGTCTCGAGTTCTTCAAGGGACACAGGATCAAATAGGATCTCGGCTTCCTTTGCATTCACAAATCTGGGAAAATGTCCAGCAATGTTGATGATATCAGCAAGGTTGGAGCCCAGAGGTTGTTTATATAGATTTCTGAAATGTGCAGTTCCCATCTGAGATAGTTTATTGAAGGTATTTTCCACTCCACCCTCAGGCATGGGGAGGTTCCATATGGTGTTACTGACTTTTCTGCCTTTTGCGTAATTATGAAAAAAGCGAGAATTGTCATCCCCCGCCTTAAGCCAGATAGCTCTACTACGAAGTCGAGTAGATTCTTCCCTCTCCTTAAGGATCTTTTGCTTCTGGTTTTCCAGCTCCATAAGGTGTGATTTTTCTGTCTCCGATATGAATCCAAGCCCTCTTTCATCAGTGAGGATGGTGAGCTCCTCTTCTATACGTAAGAGATCAGAGACCTCCTGCTTGTATTTGTTCCTAGCCCATTCGATCGACAGCTCCTTGAGCTGTAATAGATTCGCACAGAAACCCTTAGCCAGGGAGTCGGCTCGGTCTATCGGATGTAAGGGCCAGAAATCCGATACTAGTTTGATATATGCAGGGTCCTGAAGCCAACCATGATTGAATTTAAATGGTGCCTTTGGCTTTTTATTTTGGCCATTTATTTCTAAGTAGATGGGATGGTGGTCAGATATACCCCCATTCCCCACCCATTGTCTGAAATGATGTAGTCTTTGTAGCAATGTTCCCTTCATCAGGAATCTGTCAAGTCTGCGGGCTAGGGCTGCATCACCGATCCTTCTGTTCCTCCAAGTGGGAAGAGGCTTGATCATGGGCACATCACTCAAGTCATGCCTATCCAATAGGTCTGTCATGAATGCAGTCAAGGGGTCTATTTGTGCAGAGGCTCCCCATGATTCCCCATAACCTAGGGAAAAATTTAGGTCCCCCCCAATGATAAGGTGTTCGACTGATAAAATAGATAATCCCAAAAGGTTATTCCAGAAGGATTCTCGCTGCTGGCATGGCCCATATATATTGATAACCCTAAGGGTGGTGCCCAAATCCGCAGAGAAAATATCAAACCCCAGAAAGCCAGGTCCACCCCAAGAACCTTGTGCTTTGATGGTGGCAGGGTTGAATCCAATGGCTAAACCACCCGATCGGCCTGTAGAATCCATAGCTGTGAATTGCCAACCGGGAAATATAGAGGACAGTGCAGCCGTAATGGATTCCACAGGCCCTAGGGTTTCTTGGAGTAACATGATATCAACTGGAGAAGATTCATACAATCTCTTAAGGGCTAGTTTCTTTGAGGCACTAGCCAGGCCTCTGCAGTTAAATGAAAGGCACTTCATGGGGGAAGGTGTCCCGGGGTGTTCTTCGCTCTAAGTACCCCATCTATGGTGGATTACCTTCCAGTGGCTACCTCTGCCCTGGCTCTCCGAATTGCCTTTGTAAGATCAGATTTCCTCCCTCGCGAGGGCACGGGGAAGGACCAGGTGTAATAATGCCCAAACCAATATGTGAGGATTGCGAGCCCTGAGATTGATTACGAGGCCGCAGGAAGTAGGGATGGCTTGTGCCCCTGGGTGACGAGAGGGAAGATGCAGGTGATGAGGGGGGGAGCATGGAAGTGATCACAGGGGCAATGATAGAGGTTGATGGCATCGAACAAACAGCAACAGATAATGAAGGTGCAGATAACGAAGATGATGATAATAAAGTCAATGGAGGAGATAGAGAGTTACCCGGAGTGCCCTCAGATGCTGTAGATGTAACCGCCCTGGATCTGGTGACAGGAGCAGAGGGACGCCCAAGTGAGGTACCCTGAGCCATTGTAGCAGTATCATTGGGGATGCTTTCCGCCGGAACATGATGTGCAGTCGGAGAAGAAGCTCACGGGGTGGGAATGGAGGCATCAGTAGCATCTGCACATTTCTGGTTGAGCGGACAGTCCTTAAAGACGTGCTCGACCCGGTGACAGCGGCGACATCTGAAAGGTACGCTTTCATAATCAAGGATTTGGATGCGAGTATACCTCCCCCAGTGAAGTGTGATCTTTTCTTCCAGGCCCTCCCTAGTATCCAGGTGCACCAGGATCCAAGCTAGGGTTCGGTTTCTAGACTCTACGAATGTTCGATCGTGGTCGAGGTAAGTGCCCAGAGCGTTGCCAATGCGGATGAATGTCTCTTCGTTCCAGTATTGAAGGGGTAAACCTGGCAACCGAACCCATAGTGGCCCTGCACCAATCTGTTCTCTCTCTGGATCGAACAGGGGACTCCAGCGTTTGAGCAATACCGGTGCCATCTCGATGTGCCAGAATTTTGCAAGAACCAGATCTGTGTAATTCTCCTTGGCGAAATGTAGGGCAAACCAGCTGCGAGAGAGGACCTGTACTTTGGGAAGCTCCATTAAGATCCCACCCCAAATTTCTTTAACCCATTGGGTTAACCTGGTAGCAGAGTAGGCACGGCCCCGGACATGACCTACCAGAATTGTATTGGCCATGACTGCGGTCTCCGCAATGGTAGTGGTTTCACTAAGCCAAATGGAAATGTCCTTCGAGGTAGATTTTACGCACTTGGTTCTCTTTTTATCCGATCTCGGAGCAGAAGGGTGATGTATCAGGGGATCCGGGAGGCTATCTGGCGGATTTGCCCTAGAAGAGCCGACTTTGACCGCAGGGGTTTCGAAGAACCCCGAGGGTGAGTTCAGATGCGTGGAAAAGCCCGATGATGATGGAGGAGCCTATGATGTGGAGGGCGGCGCTGGAAAGGAAGTGGATGGGGGTCGTGATTCGAAAGGCGGCGATGGAGGGATCACAGAAGATAAGAAGCGGAGAGTACCCGACGATAATGGGGGGAGATCCAGGCCAGGTGATACGGTTGTGACAGTGCCTTCAGGTGTTCCAGAGGGGGGGGGGGGGACCGGAATGGAAACCGAAGGAGTGGGGTGTGACCCAGAGAACAGGGAAACCGGAGCCTCAGGCGGTGGAGCGAAAATGGGGCGGTCAGGGAAAATCTACGACGTTTGCAAGTCCTCGGAGTAATCGAGTTCCTCCTCTGTCTCCATGTCTTCGTTAACCAGCTCCATGGATGACAGTGACCGCGACAGTTGTGCCCTGAAAAATCGGGCCCGGTCGGAATATCGTGAGGTGGCTGCGGAATGCTGCAGGATGCGAGGGTAGGGTTTTCGAGTTACCCTAGCCGAAACCCTTGCGGTTTTGTTATTAATTATGTTATTAACTAAACTAATCATTTAATAAACTGTGATTAATCTAACTAACTAATATAATTAACAAATTAATCTAATTAATAATTAAATATTAATTTAATAAAATTAATTAAATTTATATATATAATTAATTTAAAATTTATTATTTTTATTTTAGATATTTATTTTAATATTAATTAAACTAACCTCCATTCCCATTTCATAACTATCCTCCTTTCTCACCATACGTTAATACATAACTCATTTTAAAACAATGAATGGAGATATTAACTTGAAAGTCAACCATTGACTTATCAGATTCGAGGAAGCTTTGAGGGGGGCATAATACTTGTATTAAGTGAAGACTCCCGATGCGATACATTCAAACAAATGAATTTTAAACTTTGCTTAATTCTTGAAGAGCCATCGCATATCGGCGATCGGGGAAGTGTGGTGTCGGGCTTTTGTTAAACAAGCTACGATTAAATCCTCCGATCTGATCAAAAGTCCCAATGCGATCGAAACAATTTTTTATTATTATATATTTTTTTGTTATATTATTTTATTTTTTCGGTTTTATTTTAATGTTGTTAAGTTATGAAATTATCAAAGGCATAATTTTCCTATTTAAACTACGACCACTTGGAAAATAAAGAATAAAAATAAACTACAACCACTTGGACATTATGGGTTTTTTAAGATTAGTAATTGATTTGGAAATTGGAGTAAATTTCTTAAATCCTGATGCTTAATAATTTGGCTGTATAAGTAAAAAAAAAAAATGTTAGTGAGAATTAACTAGGGGTTAATATTTAAAATAAACACATTATTTAGCCAATTTATTTACAAAATGCAATATTGTACATTTTATGAATTTTTAACCCAAACTAGATAAATGATCAGACTTTCAAAGGAGTGCCATTTTCAAACCAGTTGACCAAATGAGGCGAAACAATCGTCAATGGAAAGCTTATAAAAAATCAATTTTAACAAAGCAATCAAAACAGGAATCCAAAAAAAATGAAAAATTAACAAAAGCGTAGGGCAATCAATTAAATAAAAATCCAAAAAGGTGTTTAGCTAATTTTTTTTTATAGAAAGAGTCCCCATTATTTGAAGTGAACACTTCAATAATGGGGGGTTGTGTTTTTACCACAATAGTAAGAAAATATTTCCTATCTAGGAATAATGTGAAAGAGAACATACACAAGATAAAGTCAAAATCTCCAAGCATCAAGCCATAAAGGAAGTGGCTAAACAACACTTTAGCACCCTCTTTTCTTAGCAAGGTGAAGAAACTGCTACAAGTGTTTGAAGAGCTACTAGAAAACATCCCAAAAGTAATTTCAAGTGATGAGAATAAGATGATAGAGTTGCCAATTATAGAAGAAGAAATAAAAAAGGTGTTTTGGAGTTTGGAAGTTGAAAAAATACATAGTTTGAGTGATGTATCCATATCCCTTTTTAGGGTTTTTAAGATGTATTCAAATATGACTTTAATTGGATGTTAGAATATGCTTATCGCTCATGTAAATTAGGCCACCATAACTCATCTTTTCCAGCCTTAATTCCAAAAGAATCCAATTATTCTTCCTTTGTAAAATTTCATCACATATCTATGTAACTCCTCCTATAAAATTATGACCAAAATTAATGTTATCCTACTCAAATGCTTGCTTCCCAAGCTTATCTTCGCTAACCAAGGATGTTTTATGCATAATAGACAAATTATTGACAATATTGTTTTACTGCAATAGGCATTTCATTCCAGTTTTTCAACCAAATAAAAAAAGAATGCTCATCAAATATTAGATATAGTAAATGCCTTTGACCATGTTAGCCATTCATTTCTCTTCAGGGTTTTGGAGTAATTTGATTTAAGACTAAGATTAGATATAATTGTGTATCAATGCTTTTTGTATGGCTCCATTTGTAAATTGAAGGCCCACCTTTTCTTCTTCCAAAGTAGTAGAGGATTGTGGTAAGGATGCCCACTTTCCCCACTGTTATGTATTATTATGCCTGGCTCCTTCAATCAAAAAATGGAATTTGAAATAGAGGCTAGAAATATCCTAGGTCTCTAGATTGTTAGAGGGATGAAAAGCATTAATTACTCCCAATTACATGACGACACTCTCTTCCTTGGAGTCACTTTTGTAATTATAACTTCAAGATTAAATAGGATTTTTCGTTTTGTCTTAGATGCTTTATAGTGGGTTGCTGGGAGGGGGGGGGGGTTGAAAGGTCTATATCTGCTTCCTCTAGAGTTGTTATTTCATCAGGTCTTCCCCTAATAGTAAACTTGTTTTTAGCAGGAACCTTTACCTTTTATCCCTGTACACTAAAAATGATCAAATTTCTTTCAATGGTAATTGGCATATGTTTTTTCATGAATTCTTGGCCAAGTAGCATGTCAACACCAATGCCATAATTGTATAAAACGACATACACTTCATGAGCTCCTAATAACAAAGGAAAGTCTAGTGCAACATATGGGATTTTCATCAGATGTTTGTTAATAGCTCGAAATTGGGCCTGAGTTGGCTTCCACTAGTAGGTTGGGAGGGCTTTGAATCTGCAACAACTACTCATGGCACGAGTATCAATTTGAGCATCTAGAGTATATTATTTATATCCTGGTACTTTTATTTGAGCAGTGATCACCATGCGATCATCAATCCCACTAATATCATGAGTTATATCATCATTTTTTTGTTTGCCAGAAACTAATGGAGTATGAGTATTTGTGAATGATAAGGTAATGATCCAGGTGGATATTGGTGGCCACCTGCCAAGTCCACATGGACCCCCACCATTGTCTTTCTCAGCATTTTCAGTTTCCTTAATTGTAGCACAACTTACTATTTTTAGCA
>APFE031677139.1:100786-129892 GCA_000404065.3 Pinus taeda | reverse complement strand
TCTTATCATACAAACGGGTCAGTTCATGCGTCATTAACAAACATCATAACACTACCATGCATTACAAAACCGTTTGAATGATTTTTATGTGTGTGGCTATGAACCTATTGGTGGAATGATGGCTCATAATCACTTGGAAAGGACGCCAACTGATAATAAACGGACGGACACAATGACTCATCCCCCCAGACATGACATTTCAAGAATATGTGCTGCAAAATCCCCAAATCCGCGATCTAGTAGCGCAGATAGTTATAAATTAGCAAAATGCGCTACGAAATGGTTGGTTACTGACACGCTGCAAAAAAGCTAAAACATCATTGCGCTGCAAAATCAGCCAATAAAACTGCGCTGCGGAAATGCGAAAAGGACCAGTGACGTAAACAAGATAATACATGCCTTATACAATCATGATGGAGGATGACTAACGGTATTTGAAAATGATTCACATCAATATCTTTCTAAAACATGATCCCTAAGTAACAAACATAGGACAACAACCATTTGACACCCATTTTTGACAATGAAATTTTTTTGGACAACATTATGTACATGTGACTGCAGTTCTAGGTGATAACACATTCATAAATTGATCAATAAGCAAACCATTCTTGATAAGGTCCATAGATGATACACATCATATAACCAACATAAAAGGAGAGAGTAACGAACATATAAACCATGGGAACTCAGCCATAATGTCACTAAAATAACCGCTACAAATATACATGAATCAGAATAGAAAAATTACTCTTATTAACATATGAAAATACCAACCAAGTCAGGGACTTTGATGTATCACCCAACCATAGATTGGGTGGAACCAAATCTCTCTTTTAGCCAAGAACCCTTATTGGGCCTGAGAATTATCCTTGAAATGCATCCATTTTCACCTTAAAATACATTCACTTTCACTCCATTCACATATTTTCTAACCTCTATTTCACCACCATGTCATCATATCAAGCTTCACTTTCATCATTATATGTGTTACCCTTGTGTTTTCCAAAACATTATTAATTCTTAGTATTTTTAAGTGAATTTGTGGTTAAACTTTAGAAAATAATATCCTTATACTTATACCTAACAATTGGAACGAGAAATTTGACATGTGTAGGTACAAAGGATGCTTCCAAGGCATCTTTATGTGGCACTCTATGTTCAAATTCGAATTTGAGGAGATCATGGACCCAATGAAGAAGATCATGGACCTCATGGAGGATAGGGTTATTTGTCACCATTGGTTGATAAATATGTGGATCAAAGGATGGAATAGTGGATCTACATATATGAGTTTGTTTTCATAGTTTTTGTATAAATAGGAGTGTTATCTCCTTCATTTGTAATCTTAATTTTTAGAATCTTAGAACCTAGTCCTTCATTGTAACCTAATAATGTTAATCTAGATAGAATGTAGAATAGTTTTTGTTTGGATCATATGAGCATATAGCCATTGTAATTTGAAAATTATGATGAATAAAATGGAGCTTCTTTTATTCTCTACATTTGAATTCTCTTTTGGTGTGCTTGTGAATCCTTGGAAGGATCCCCATTGCCTAGCAAGTACACTTTTGATTTGGTAAGCTTTTATTTTATGTTTGTTTGTGAATTGCATTAGATTAAATTATTAGGTTCATATGTTTGAAATATTAATGAATGACCTTTTGTAAGAAAGTATTAATGTTTCCTTCAATGAATCTGATTTGTTATTTAATGTTTGATTTCATTAGTTCAAGTTTCTGATTTATATGCTTGAGATATAAAAGATTAGTCTCTTGTAAGAGATCTTTAATATTTCATGCAATCAATTATAATTATGTTTAAGAGCTTCAATTTCCTTAATTTAAATAGTTGATTAGAAATATTAATGAATAGTATCCTGTAAGGGAGGTTTAATATATCTTACACTTGTCACAATGTCTTTTAATTTTTAGATTTCACTTTGCTAAATGACTAAATATATGATGGAGATCCCAATGAAAAACAAACCTTCTGTAGGGGAGCTTTGACATTTCTTCACCTAGGTTAGTTTAGTTTGTCTCTGAGTCCATATATTGGATGATCCTCGAAGTTTTACTTACCCAGGTTAATAGTAAATGAAACTCTAATTTTCATCCACATTTTCGACCCAACAATCCCCATGCCATATTCCAAGCATGGATGTGGGATCTCACTAAATAACCAAAACAAAACCAAACTAGGGCTTACAGAGGCCAACCCAGATCAACCATTAACCAATGATTCCACCTCATGATCGAACATTAGTGAGCAACAGTATTGCATCAAGAATTCTGCAACTCTTGGCTACCAACTTTACTTTTATCAACCCGATAGTTCGTAACAAACTTGGAAGTGTTGGTGCTATATGCATAAGTACTAGTTCTCACTGCAGGTTGTCACTTCGTCAGCCGGCGCGAGATCACTAAGAGCTCAAACCAAATTATATAGATTTTAGAATAAGCTCTATGTGTGATGAAAGGAAATAAATATTACTCTGCAGATGCTATTCTAACTGTAGAAATGAGCAAGACTAGAATGTAAAGCAAAACCTAGTAAACCCTAATTAACAAGCGAATTATACTTTTGCCAAAAAAACTATGAAAACCATGAAAGAAATTCCATTACCTACTCAAGGAAGTAAACAACATCTAACCATGCTATTTCTGGAAGTAAATAATCAAAAAACAACTTTTTGGATTTTTATGTGTTTCTATGTGAATTTAACATGCATCTAATTTATTGTGTGTGAGTGTGGCATCAAATAGGTGGTGTTAGAGGGTGGTTTTGGAGCTTAGGAGGATGTAGGATGGTGTTGATTGGTCCTAGGAGGTCTTAGGTGGCATTATAGAGGCTTTTCACACACTCGGCCTTGAAAAGAAAGCCTACAGGAAAAACTACAGGAGGACACAGGAAAACTATGGGAGGAAAACAGAGAAACTACAGGAGGCCTACAGGAGGAGGCCGAGAGAAATTTTTGCTGCCTTGAAGGTGTGAGAGTGGATGGAAAATGTGGATGAAGTTTGAAATGAGGTGTTAGGGCACCTAAGTTCTACCATGAATCACCAGGAGAGAGAAAGATGATTGGGTTTGCTCAAGGAGAGAGGAAGAAGTTCTATGCAAAATGAAGCAAACAAGGGCAGAATTGAGGTGAGATTTGGGAGACCTATAGGGCATGGATGAGATGGAGGGTGTGAGTTCTGGTAAAGCTAGAAGATATCTACTGCATAGAAGCTAATAGTCAACCAAGAAAATCAAGCAACCAATGAAATGAGTGCATCCTAGGAAAAACATAGTTTTGCATTAAAATGGCCTAAATTATAATGTATAAAAGGAAATCCTGGGAAATAATGTAAGAAAGGAAACTATGACAAAGGACCATTGCAAATCAGGAAGTGAACATGATAAAGAATATCTAAAGCAAATAAAAACTGGACTATCAACGTACTAGAGAGTTGCAAACACTAGGAGTCCTAGGAATGAGGATAATCTGTGTTTTTGGGGCCGCAATAGAGTCTTTGCCTCAAATCATGGTCCCAGAGGGAGGAAGAGAGGCCAAGGCACTATTTCTAGATTTTTAAATCTTCTCTAATCACTTCTTAACCTACTACAGAAATCACAAATGGAATCAAGCTACTAAATCATCGAAAGCAACCTATTCTTAACCATAAGAGAAATACATCTAACAACAAACTAATCTACAAATTGAAGTAAAGAATACAAATACAAGTAAAGAGAAGCTTGGAAGATTATATTGGACCCTAACCCAAGAGCTCCAACCCTCTGAGGTAACTCAGTACTAGCTCAAAAAGGATTGCATCTTCATTATCAAAAAATAGCAAGATTACATAAAACTGTCATAAAATAGTAAGCTCGAAATTTGAGCAGAGTTTACACAAGAAAAAAAAGTCAACCCTAGTGAGGCCCTAGGCCTCTCTACTTATACATTTGAAGCTACCAATAGCTTCCTTAAAATCAAGGAGGCTTGGCTCCCAAAACTTGAGATAAATATCAATCATCTTCCACCTACTCGGTTGCCTTCTAGTGCATGATTCAGCTGCTTGTACTCCGAGTTGAATGAAGGGGAATTCGAAGTGAGGAGAAATAAATGAGGGGGATTCCCTCCTATAATTTCTCTCCTCTGTCTAATTCGAGTTATTGTTGCATTTTGACCACTAGATCCTTGACTTTAACCTCGAAATCCATCAATAATATACATTAAATACATGTTAGAGCACATGGCATAATAACTAACTCAACTCACCCTATAAGCATAAATATAATGGGAAAATCATACAATAAGCTAAGAGAATGGTTGATTTGACTAGGTTAGGAGGTAAAATGAGCCCATGTAATTACCCATTTATGAAGCTCGTCATCACCCCCCTACTGAAGGTGTTGCTCATCCTCTAAGAAACCTAGTCAATCTCTTGGTCTTTCATGGCCTTGGTGGCCTCCCTAGCATTCTAGGATTTTGATGTGGTCTACTCATGTTCTCCATAAGATCCTACCTTTCTATCTATGTCCTTCCACTTTCCTTCTCTTCTGCCTTCCAGTATGCCTACTATGAGTGGAGGACTCAGTTTGAGACTAATCCAGTTAACCTTCAGCCTTTGCATGGAGCGCTTGTACATTGGCATTCTTTTCAAAGCATCCTTTAGCCTCATGGGGGAATGGTATTCTTTGATATGCAAGTTGTGGGGTAGGGTGTTCCATATTCTCATGCATGCATGCACACAGTCATCCCCAAGTAGCCTACGCATATCTTCAAAGTGTGCAATGGCTTGTTCCTGATTGGCTAGATATTTAGGGGCACTCTGAGGGTCATTGTCAAGCAGGTTGTGTGTGATGATGAGTGCCATAGGATCTGATGGCTCAACTCTTATCATCAATGGTTCATTCTCCTCTTTTATTAACAATATTTTCATTTATGTTACCCTCAATTCTTGATGGTTCATCCATGACGCCATTTCCATTAATTGTAGATCCCTTAGCTTGGCATTGGGGTCCCACACACTTAGATCTGTGAGGGCCATGTCGTGTAGATAGAACTCTGCCATCTTTTCTTTGTCCTCGGAGGTGCTTTGGTCACACATATCCATGAACTTCCTATAGTCTTGGAAAGGAATTATGCCTCTTTGTGCCAAATTTTCTTATTTGGAATTGAAGCCATTGATCCTTTAGATAGAGGCCATAAGATTTGGCTAGTGTCCTGCATTGTAATGCTTCTATGGATAAGTTGGTCATGTATGCCAAATGAGTCTCTTTCTCGTATAGCTGCCTCCTTAGTAAAGCATTCTCATTTTCAAGGTAGCTTCTTGTAATGGCTTCTTTGTCTCTGAGAGCACTCAATTCCCTGCCCATTTCCCTGAGTTTTTCTTCCAGGTGGCCAATATCCTCAACTCCTTTGGACTTGGCTATCTGCATCCACCTATGCGTTCTCACTCTCTCTTTTTTCAAGTTGAAAAATAGTGGAATTGCAAATTTCCGTGGGATTATCTTACCTCTCTCAAGTAGTCTATAATAGGAGTCAACATTAGGTTAGGGGTTTAGTTCTTGTAGCTCCTATGATTCCTCTTTCACCTCTGACTATCCTCCTATCTTTTCCTCAAGTTTTTGTGTCTCCTATAGTTTGGATAGTGTCTCTTGTATGACTATTTTAGCCTCCTGTAGATCTTGTTTGGGGTCCTGTAGAATTTCCTTTCCCTTCCATGTAGAAGATCTTGTAGTCCTCCTTTCATAGGTTATGGGTGTCTTGGAAGGAGTTTCTTTCACCTTGGAAGATGATGAATCTTCAATGTTAATGTGAGTCTTTGATGAGCGCTGAAGTTTTCTTGTTTTAATTCTAGTACTCTTCCTTGCCCTGAAATACATGGAGGTTTTTCTTTTCCTCTTCTGCTTCTGCTTGACTAATGTATTGAGGGCAGTGAGGGAAGCTGCTACTTCTCTTTCCAAAGTTTCAGGGGACTCTTCTCTTTTCTTTGCCCTCTCTACCTCCTTTTCTCCCTCTTCTGTCTCTTTTTTCTCCTCCTGCTCTATCTCTTTTTCTACCTCATGTTCTGTCTCTTCAACTATCCTCTCCTCTATTTCTTTTCTTTCCTCCTTCCTCTCTTGCTCTACTATGTCACCATTGGCTTCATCTTCTCCTCCTTGCTACTCTCCCTCCTCAATGACATCAGGACTGACATCATAGGTTAATGCCTTGATGTCATCCTCAACTGTCGTATTTCTTAAAACTTCCCATGCTATAGGGATTGTAAGGGTATGGAGGGCTTCTTCTACTAGGATATTGATTAGGCCATGGTGAGCTAGCTACTGTGAATTTCCTTCTTGTACCTTGGTGATGGATTCAATGAGAGATTCGAAGGAGAAAGTAAAGGATACTAAGCTTTTGATGTGCTGGGGTATCCATGCCATATCTCAATTCCTGGAGGATTCTGAAATAATATCCATGAACAATGTTGTGCCTCCCCTCATAAGAAATGTATTTGATCACTTGGTAGCTAACCTCATCCTAGGGATATGCTACACTAGCCCTCCTAATTCAATTTTTGTCTTCAACAAGGGTTTCATTATCTTGGAAAAATTTCCTCTTGGCAGCCTGGCCAATTATTTTCTCATCTTTACTCCAAGGCAGCCCAAGAGGAAGGGTAGTGACCCTACTGATGAATTTAGGGGTTATTTCAATGGATAGGCCTCTAATGACTATAGTAGCATGAGTTCTTGTGTGAGGGTCTAGAGAGGGAGCAAATTCATGGGCAATTTCATCATCAAACCCTCTAAACTTCTCAAAGAAATTCATCCAGTTTGCCCTTGTAAATATTTCCACCACTTGAGGATGTGCATGGAGTCTAGTGGAGTTAGTGGGCTCTTTTCTCGTAAACCCCCTGTCATACTACCTATACTTCTTTTGAAAAACTAGATATGGATGTGGAGACAAATAATTTTGAGTGAAATAGAAAAACAGAGGGGACTGTTTTTTTTTTACATTTTTTTTAATGTATTTATACCCTCTTAAAGACTCATTTTATCTTCAATTTGAGACCAAATATTTCACATTTTGATATTCAACAGAGGGAATTCATGAACCCTACCTCTTCAAACTAAAATTCGTGCCAAAAATCACATTTCCTCCCTTCAAAATGACTCACTACCCCTCCTGTAGAAGCTCGTTGTCCCTCTTGTAGATTTCCTATAGGTGCTACTATAGAAAACCTAGGGGGGCTCCTGTAGAAGATGTCGAGAGAAAAAATATGGATGAAATCAATGGAGGATGGTGGATATGAGGTTGTGGGGGCATAAGAAGACTGCTATGTGGCTGAATTATGAGGAGAAATGGAAGAAAAGGTGGTGAGAATGCGCAGGGAGGAGTGATCATTACCTTTTATGGATGTTTTCGGTTATGAGTGCTGATAGAAAGGTGTACGTTGCCTAGATTAGGACTGTTAGTCCCAACTTTCTTGGTCATCATGACCCCCCTTGTAATAATCCCCTCATTACTGCATCGGAGTTAACTCTTCCTATCCTGCACATCTTTTGCTTAAGTTGACTATGCGCACATGTCGGTGATATCTTGGTTAAATGGAGTCAACTAAATGAAGGTGGCCGACGTAATTGGCCACTTTTCCCTCTTTCAATTTCAACCATCTCATTTCCTTTGTATGATTCCTAATTACACAAATCCATATAGAGGAATGACGTACCTACTTAACTGTAATCCAAGTGTATTTGTTGCCATCGACTGTGAGGTGTTGTGGCTTTCTCTACTGCATGCCTTCATTTTCCCTCATGCATGTTGTTTCTGCTTACTGATGTGTTGCTTTGTATTTTTGCAGGTTCCTCTTTTGTTGGAGATGAGCTGCATGTGCCTTTTCAACCTTCAGATGTGTTGTCCCTTGCTACTGGTGCTGGACTTCTATGGGATCAGCTGCTACAGGAATTCCTACAGGAGCTCCTGTAGCTACTTATCCCCTTGAAACTTCAGCTATTTCCATGTGCTTGGAGCTCGAGAATGATGCCAAAGGTGAAGATGAATGACAGAGGGATAGTAGGTAAGCTTCAGGTAAAGTTAATGGTGTAGCTTTAGGTAAATTTAATGGTGCCTTTTCCTCCTTTTATTTTTTATTTTTTTCAAAACCAAAAAACTATTTTTCTGTGTTTTTTCTTGGAAAGGGAAAAAAATAATAATAATGATCCTTGGAGTGTGACGTAGGCTTGGAAATGATGGAAAGGAGGTTTGAAGATGGTAAGATGGATTATAGGTCTCTCATGAAGCTTTTCGTGTCCCTCAAACTACTTCCTGTAGACACTTTTGACTTTTTGTAATTCCTAGAAGAGCCTCTTGTAGAAAAAACAGAGCCTCCTGTAGAAAACATAGTTTTGGAAGAAGAGGTACAGTTGGGTGAAAGAAATGCCAAAAATGATGGAGGAAGGTGTGGAGAAGATAAGATGGATGTTGGTAGGAAGGTCAGGTCCCATTGGTAGCTTCTTCTGCTCCCTATAGTCCTCCTGCAGACCTGCAATGCAATAAAAATTCTTTTTTTCTTTCTCCCTCTCTTTTTTTTTTTGAAAACAACTAGGGTGCCTAAGAGAGGTTTTCACCTTAATTGCCTACCCTGGGCACCTCTAAGGGAGGTTTTCACCCTGGGATCTTATTCTTTTCCATTCTTTTTTGACATCACTGGGCCATCTCAGAAGAGGTTTTTAACCTAATGATGGGACTCAAGCGCCTCACGGAGGTTTTCACTTTAGTCCTTATTTTTTCTCTTTTCCTTCAGTGAGTGGGTGAAGTGGAAGCTAAGACATGCTCCACTACCATCACTGTTTTATTCAAATCTTCAATAAACTCTCACTTGGAGAGGGGTTTCGTGTAGACTTTCATTCGATGTTTGTTGACAAGCATGGGGATGGCTTCATTGTCAATGGTTCTAATCAGAACTAAACCATTGTCATTCCATTTCTCCATAGTGTACGGTCCCAACCATCTTGTCCTCATCTTGCCTTTGAAATCCTTGTATCTTGAATCCTAGAGTAGTGCCCAATCTTCCTCTTGGAATTGCTTCTCCCTCATAATTTTTATCATGCCATATCTTTCTCTGAAGCTAAACTACCTTTATATGGAGAAGGGCTTGCAATCCGTATTCATCTAATCCATTGAGCTGAAGTAATCTCTCCTTCTGTGCATGGCTGAGGTCTAGGTCCATCTGAGCTGCCATCCTTAGGGTATTGAATTCAAAATCTATTGACAATAAAGCCTTCTTCCCATAGACCAGTTCATAGGGTGTGAACCCGGTGGTGGTCTTCCATGTTATGTTGTAGGCCCAAGTGGCCTCAACTAATCTGTATGCCCAGTCTTTTCTACTGCTGCTCACTACCTTGGTTAGGATCCCTTCCAATGCTCTGTTAGTGACCTCCACTTCCCCATTGGCTTGTGGATGGTAAGGGGTGGAAGTCCTGTGCTTGATCTTATGATGTGTGAGCAAGTCTTCAATCAGGTTGGAAGTGAACTAACTGCCTTGGTTTGTGACCAACTTTCTCAGATACCCAAACTTGTAGAATAAGTTCTCCCTCAAAAACTCATCTGCTTTTTCCTCTATCGCTACTTTGATTGCCTTTGTCTCCACCGACTTTGTCACGTAGTCAGTGCACACAATGATGTACTACTTCTGATTTGAAGGGGGATTGATAGGACCCACAAAGTCAATGCCCCACTTCTCAAATGGCTCAAAGGTCACTTGAGGTTGCATGGGCATTTCCCCTAGCATTTTTTTTTTCAGCCATTGGCTCCAAAGGAATGTTTTCTTCCTCTTCTTCTCTTATAGGTTCTTCAAATATGTTTGGATGTTCACCTAAGGGTTCTTCTTGATTGTTGCCACCGAAGAAGAGAGAAGGTTTTCCATGTGAGTAGTGTGGGTGTTGGGAAAATTTTTTCCTAATTTATCTCTACTCATACGAGGCATGAAATGAAATATTTTTGGTTGGTTTTTTATTTCTTTTTCCCCACATTGAAAGTACTTGTAGAAACTGAAATTGTGATTGAACAAAACAAATTGAAACTAGCTAGAATGAACTTGCTGAATGGAAATTTGCATAATTGAAAAGGAGAGCAAGGAAATGCAGAACTGAAAGAAAATAAATGACTAGTCTACTTTTGCCAAAATAAAATATTAGCAGAATGTTGCAATAGGAAATAGAAGAAAACAGTAATCACAGAATACTCTGACGCTTCCCCGGCAACAAAGCCAAAAAGTGGTGAGTGCTAGTATTACAACAAAAATGCTTCAACTCACGGGCTACCAAACTTACTTTTATCATCCCGGTAGTTCGTAACAAACTTGGAAGCACTGGTGTTATATGCACAAGTACTAGTTCTCATTGTAGGTTGTCACATGGTCAGCCGGTGCGAGATCACTAGGAGATCAAGCCAATTTCTATAGATTTCAAAAGAAGCTCTATGTGTGATGAAAGGAAAGAAAGATTACTCTATAGATTTTATTCTAACTGCAGAAAGGAGAAATACTGGAATGTAAAGCAAAATTTAGTAAACCCTAATTAAATGCTAATTCTACTGTTGCCAAAAACACTATGAAAACCATGAAAGAAATGCCATTACCTACTCAAGGAAGTAAACAACATCTAACCATGCTATTTATGGATGTAAATAAGCAAAAAACATATTTTTGGATTTTTATGTGTTTTTATGTGAATTTAACATGCATCTAATTTATTGTGGGTGAGCGTGGTAGCGAACAACTGGCATTAGAGGGCCGTTTTGGAGCTTGAGAAGATGTAGGATGGTTTCGATGGGGGAGCTCTTAGGTGGCCTTCTGGAGGCTTTTCCCACACTCAACCTTCAAAAGAGAGCCTATAGGAAAAACTACAAGAGGACACAAGAAAACTACAGGAGGAAAACAGGGAAACTACAGGAGGACTACAAGAGGAGGCCAAGAGAAATTTTGTTGTTTTGAGGGTATGAGAATGGGTGGAAAAGCTAGATGAAGGTTAGAATTAGGTGTTATGTGCCTAAGGTCTACCATGAATCACCAGGAGAGAGAAATATGATTGGTTTTTCTCAAGGAGAGAGGAAGAAGTTCTATGAAAACTGAAAGAAACTAGGGCAAAATTGAGGTGAGGTTTGGGAGACCTATATGGCATGGATTAGATGAAGGGTGTGATTTCTGGGAAGCTGGCCTACTACTGGAAGAGATGTACTACATATAAACTGATAGTTAACCAAGAAAATCAAGCAACCAATGAAATGAGTGCATCCTAGGAAAAACATAATTTTGCATTAAAATGGCCTAAACTATGATGTATAGAAGGAAATGCTAGAAAATGTTGTAAGAAAGGAAAGCATGAAAAAGGACTATTGCAAATCAGGAAGTGAACATGATAAATAAGATCTAAAGCAAAGAAAAACTAGACTATCAACCTATTAGAGACCTGTAAACATTAGAAGTTCTAGGAATGAGGAATATCTATGCTTTTGGGGCAGCAAGAGAGTCTTTGCCTCAAATCATGGTCCCAGAGGGAGGAAGAGAGGCCAAATCATTATTTCTAGCCTTTTGAATCTTCTCTGACCACTGCTTAACTTGCTGCATAAAGCACAAATGGAAGCAAGCTACTAAATCATCAAAAGCAACTTATTCTTAACCATAAGAGAAATGCATCTAACGACAAACTAATCTACAAACTAAAGTAAAGCATACAAATACAACTAAAGAAATGCCTGGATGCTTGGATTGGGCCATAACCCAAGAGCTTTAGCCCTCTAAGGTAACTCTGTAGTAGCTAAAAAAGGATTTCATCGTCATTATAAAAAAATAGCAAGATTACATAAAACTGTCATAAAATAGTAAGCTTGAAATTTGAGCAGAGTTTACACAAGCAGAAAAAAGTCGGCCCTAGTGAGGCCCTAGGATTTTCTACTTATACATATAAAGCTGCTAATAGCTTCCTTAAAATCAGGGAGGCTTGGCTCCCAAAACTCGAGATAACTATCAATCATCTTCCACCTGCTTAGTTGCCTTCTAGTGCATGATTCGGTTGCTTGTACTCCAAGCTGAATGAAGGAGAATTCGAAGTGAGGAGAAATAAATGAGGGGGATTCCCTCCTATAATTCCTCTCCTCTATCTACTTCTAGTTATTACTATAGTTTTACCACTAGATCCTTGACTTTGACCTCGAAATCCATTAATAATCTGCATTAAATACATGTTAGACCAAATGGCATAATAACTAACTCAACTCACCCTATAAGCATAAATATAATGATAAAATCATACAATAAGCTAAGAGAATGATTGATTTCACTAGGTTAGGAGGTAAAATGAACCCATATAATTACCTATTTATTAGGCTCATCAAACATCATTAAGACCAACCTGATTGGTCTCTACCCAAGATGTCCAGGGTTCCAAGAAAAAGTAACTCAACCCACAACATTCCAAGGCTTCCATATCATTTTTCCAACCTAGCTCCAAGGACTAGTAACTGAACCCAAAAAAGGGATCTACAACATTTGTATCAACCTAAGCTCCAAGACTAGTATCTCAACCCAATTTGTTCCAGGGATTCTAGATCATTTTATCAAATCCACTTCCATAAGGAATTGTGATCACCAACCAGAAAAAAAAAAAATCAAGTGGAAAAAACCATAACAACATGGCTATCTAGGAAATGTAAAGGAAAGGTTAAAATCACTATAAATCTAGACAATTCTTCATCCCAAAGACATCACATAACCAAATAATCACATGCATACACCATGCATCCATACATCAGCAAGGAAAATACACATGAAACTTGTTACTTGCAAAGCATTCCAGTTGTAGTCGTTGATCCAATAATCCCCTTGCACTTTCATGCCTTCTGGTGAGCACCAGTATTGCAGCAAGAATGTTGTAACTGTTGGGCTGCCAACTTTTCTTTTATCAACCCGGTAGTTCGTAAGAAACTTGGAAGCATCAGTGCCATATGCACAAGTACTAGTTCTCATTGAAGGTTGTCACTTGGTCAGTGAGCACAAGATCACTAGGAGCTTGTTGTGCTATACAACAACCCCCCATTTCATAAAATTTTACTTTCAAACTATAATATGAAAAGGGTCCCTTTTAGATTTATGAACAAAATTGGTATCAACTTAACATTCCTCAAAAGGTTCAAAAATAAACAATATATTATAAACCTTTTGAGTGAACATAAATCGGTCTTATAAAAATAAATGAATAATTCTTTATTATTGCGATAAAGCGATCGCAAGATCGCATATTGCAATAAAAAAGGATGCATAACAAAAAGACCCATTAGTTTGCCCCGATGTGACAAGCGAATAACTATCGGATATCGGGAAAAGTAAGCTATTGTAACAAAAGGCCTTCTCTCTATGCTCCGATGCGATATCGCTATCAGCGATCGGGGGTTTCACAATGACACAAATGTAAATACTCGAGCATTCCTCCAATCTCCGATTGCGATAAAGCTAAGCGTGAATTTAAAAAAGGATTGTAAAGGCTTGGGTATATTACGTTAAATTATTATTAAAAGCCTTTCTATTCCTGATAGTGATTCACTTGTGATCAACCGCCAAAAAATCAAAGCCACGCTTAAATGAATTATTCGCGAATAAATGATATGATCAACATTTAAATGATTGACAGGTTTAAATGGCCAATTAATGGAGAAGTTATGCCAAAATATCTTCAGAGATTGTATTCGCTGCAATATTATTTCAATCCTTCATTATTCATTGATTGATATAACTCTTTCATACTTGGTTTGCACCACCTATTCTCTCCATTATGTTCATTTTATCTCCTGCGCAGAGCTCCTCCGAAGCAACAAATTTAGGCCAAATGGGGAAGAAATCTAAAAAATTTGGAACAGCTTCAGCTTCCGCAGTAACAAGACAATCTACTGCCGATCCGGGACCAAGTAAAAAAGGATTGATCTCAGACACTACATGTCTTGGTCTCGGCAATACTAGTTGGCAGAGCATCTATAATCTAGTTGAAGCTGAAGAGCCTAAAACAGTATCAGTACAAGCTACAGTAGGTTCGAACCGAAAGTCTGAGGCTACCCTAAAGGATTTAGCTGATTCTTACTTACACCAGATAGCGGCTCGAGAGAAAATTCTTCCATACATAGATGTAGTAAGGTGGGAAGTTGAGGAAATCTCGATTACAAATAGAAGATTTTGCACAGTCGACAGGTTAGCCTTCGGTTCGTTTCAACCCAATGACTTGAGACAAATGTACCATTTGCCTGAACCAAACAAGAAGTATAACAAAGCATTTCTGGAGAAGTTCAGAGATGAAAATGAAACTGAATTAGCACCTATACGGGAATGGAGACAGAACCCTGCAAAACACAAGCATGAGTCCTCGGGTAAGTACTATGTCGATTCATTATGTTCTCCTTATTGTTACGTTGGGGCGATGATGTGTAGGATTTGGGAGTTGCATAATTCCTCAAAATTCTCAATAGGGATGGTACCTTTATTGGAAGCAGCAGTCAATAGCAAAATAATGAATTGGGGAAATATATTATCTGATAAGTTAGTAACTGCTATGCTTGAGTTCAGAAATAAAACTCGCGTTACTGATAGGTTTATTCCTCCATTTTATTATAGTGTCTACATATTAGATACTCTATGTTTTAACTCCGAATTTCCTGTGTTGGGCTGGAGATGGACTCCATAGGACCCTATGCCGATTCATATCTATCACCAAAAGTTGTGGAAAGCCCATTATAAAGACCACCTATATCAAGTTTGCAATGGATTTATGTTGCCCATTTACTATGCAATTTTTGACAAGCCTGCTCCTAAGATTTCCTCATAAGCAGAGATTGACTTAACTGCCCTAGGAAACTAGTTCAGAGAGGATAAATTCACATATATAAGATTTTTCGACAGCCATGCCAGGCCTCATTTTCTCCCCTTGTACATACCCGACAAACTATTGGCTAGAGAGATAGCATATCAGCTTACGTTTGCAGGAGCAACCAAGACTCTCAGGAATTCAAAGAAGAAAGTTTGGCCTCCTTTTCCTCTAAGGTGTGGTGTTTACACTCTGCATGACTATAAGAATGCAGAGAAAGAAGCATAAAAGATAAATATACTGAATCTCGCCACTCTTCCTAATAGACGATTTGATCCAAGGAAAATCGTCTATAATGTACTGGAACAAGGAAAACTCACTAAGTTTGAACATAAAGAAGATGAGTTTGATGACCTATTTTCTTCGGC
Source organism: Pinus taeda (assembly GCA_000404065.3). Lineage (NCBI taxonomy): Eukaryota > Viridiplantae > Streptophyta > Pinopsida > Pinales > Pinaceae > Pinus > Pinus taeda. The sequence continues at coordinate 114,647 of APFE031677139.1, read as the reverse complement.
GGAGTCATTATTTTAGGTTCAAACACTAGCAAAAATGAGATATCACGACGATGGGTTAGTGGAATTCAACAAACTCAGAGAGCAGAGGTTGCAAACTCTGCCTCTAGATTTACTAGCTACTTCCCCGATGACACAATCAAGCGAGCCTAAACAACGACTTACCGATGAACTTCCTACTACATCAGAAATTTTTGAAGAAGTCCAGAGGAAAGAGCAAGAGGAAGTACAGAGGAAAGAACAGGAGGAAGCGTGAAGGAAAGAGCAAGAGAAAATACATGAGGAGGAACAGAAAAAGGAGTAGGATAAGAGAAACAAGGATGTAAATGTCGATACCCAGATTGACTCGAAATTGCTCCAGGAATGACAACAATTCGACTCAATCATAAGCAATCTGGAAAGCTCAAAAGATGTCGATACATCCAAAATGACAGATACATAGGATATAGCGTCAAAAAAGGTTCCAAGCGAAGGAACTAGCGGCCTACCCCCTAGTATAGACTTAGAAATAATTCCGAAAGATCCTTTGGATCAAATCATTTTGCAGGTGGAGGATATACCTCCATTGGATGTCTTTTACAGCCCAAAACATAGGGCTATAGTAAAGCGACAGTGAAAAAGGAGAAGGATTGATCAACCTTCCCTGTTCCCTGAACAAACAGAGACAGCTAACGTAGTTTGGAAAGAGGAGTTCAATCCTTTCGATGACCTAACAAAGTTGTCCCAGTATGCTGGAGCCTATTTGGCAGCCACCATGGACAAGGCATCGGAAGTGAGTAATTTGCTAAAAGAAAAAGACCAGACAATCTTTTTGTTACAAACACAGCTATCGGAGGCACAACAGAAAGCTGAACAATTAGAACAACAATTGTCAACTCAGCAACAGTTAAACAATCAACTGAACAAGCAGCTACTTAAAGAGAAACAAAGGGTAAATTCAAGCACGATTCAAAGGTAGAAAGAATTATCGGAAGCATTGGTAAAATTGAAGAGGATGAATGAACTAATGGTAAATACAAAAGATGAGCAAATTGTTCAATTATCACTTTAAACAGAAAAGTTCAAGAGTCTTCCGCAGCCTGCCGATTTCAGGACATAAGCGCTACAGATTAATAAGGCACTGATAACACAAATAAGACTATTGTGTCATAAAATTGCTCAAGTTGAACCCCTGTGTGACATAACAACATCAATAATCGATAAATCAGTCGATGTTGGACAGGACTTAGAGCAGGCCGATGAGACCTTAACAGATTTTCTTACTTGGTAGGACACTAGTGAGGGACAAGCAACAAATTTGCCTAAAATCCTAGAATCACATAAAGAAATCTTATTTGTGGAATGACAATCCCAATTGATGAAGGCAGAGAGAGAAGTTTCTAGATGCAAATTATCCACAAGTAATTTGATTGAATTAATTAACAATACTCTCTATTTATCTAATATGATCTCTCAATGTACACCAGGTAAATTTCTATTGGCTAAAACATTGGAGCAATCATGTTATCAAGAGCTAGAAAGAATGGGAGATTGATTACAGGTATTCAAAGTTTAACTTGGGACACTTATTGGTTGTTCCTAATAAAACCATACAGCCAGAGAGCTGCCCTCAAGTGTCTAACAGATGCAATCGGGTGTATCATTCCCAATATACACAATGCCACATACTCGATTCAGCTCAATTCTCATCTCAGCCGTCCTCAAGAGGTGGAATCAATGCTAGCGATATGCCAACTCATATCAAAGGGAAAATAGCCAGAGTGATGAATCATGCTGCCAACTACCAAATTGCTGTGAAGGAGATATTCAAGATCAAGTTATACCAATTAAATAGAATTTTAATTTTGTATTTAGTTAGTTTAATTAAGTATTTATAGACCCTTTCATGCATTTAGAAAGGGTCCTCAGTTTTTGTATAAGACTCAAACCTGAAGTTGCACTACTGTACTTTAGGTATATTTTTTTTATAAAGACTGGGCCAAATTATTCCAATTTTTGACAACGAAGCTTTTATGTGGATGTGCACTACTGCCTTTGTTTAAAAGTATCTCTGAGTTGAAAGAAGGAATTCAAATTGTGATTGATGTTGGGAATGATTTGCAGCACATATGGTAATACTATCTATGTCTGAATTCATTCTTTTTATGTGAATTGTTATTTGATTACTCTTGGTATTATTGAATATATGCATGTGTTTCAACAACATTCTTTATTTTCCACTATTGGATGTTTACAGGATGCTTTTCTTTTAGTCATACATGTATCAGTAATATATAGAAGACAATTGTAAAAATGTTTTATTAATTACTTTGTTCAACTATTTGAACAAAGCAATTATTATATGAATGAATGTCTACGTTTATCGAATAGAGTCATCTATATGCTTATTGATGAATAGAGATCATCAAATGTTGCACTTAAGAATAGAAATTTCCCGGGATAGAATAATTATTTGTATTTTCGCTCTTTAGATTAAGTCATCCATCCATTATCACTTATTAGAAAACCATTCACTCATTCATCCCCTTTTTATTCATCATTGGGAAACTGGTCCCATTATATCCAGTCGGAGCCACCATCCCAAACGGAAAAGGAGCTACATTAAGGTCTGGACCGGGTGGTTTCCCCCGATGTTGATGCAACGATTTTTGAGGCATCAACATTTTTGGTGCTAGAAGGAGGACTTAAACTATGAATGGTGAGTAAATCAAAATATATAGGCCATTCTCAGAGTAAATCTCCCGCCACCTCACCTCGGACCTCCCGTTTGCATTCTGAAATACCAATATCCAAACGAGAAGAAGAGGAATCAACTACCACTGCTCAACCCCATCATACTTCAGAACGATTAAGTCTTGAGTCCCCTGAAGTTCAGTCTCTCATCTAGAAACTTCAAGGATTTTCCGTATCACCTCAGAAATATAAAGTATCTCAAGGCAGTGAGACTTCGCAATTCAATCTACCTCACCCTCTCACCAGACTTCAAAGCGGAAAACTCGGCGTTGAACTTACTGAGTTTCCTTTACCGAAAAGGAAAAAGGCTAAAAAGAACACTGAAGGATCTGGTAGTGAGACCTTTTTTTCATCATCCTCCATCTCATCCTCTCTAGTGCGAAGTCAAACATCCACTCCCCCATTACGTATTATTGTTCAGCAGGGATCACCAACTTCAACATCACAATATATTCAATCTTCAATACCAACTCCTCCCCAAACACCAGGAACTCCATCGACAATTGTTGTTACTTCTAAGATGGTCTAGAATCCATGGAATAGTCCTGGTGCGGTCACTATGCCTGCACCATTACATCCATTACCTGATTATCCTAAGAAATGGTTACCAAAATTTAATCCAGATGCTGGAACATTGGCCGAGGAGCATATTAACAATTTCATGTTATCAGTTAATCTAAAAGGAGTGAGACAGAAGAAGATGTTGTCATTAGGCTTTTCCCCTACACTTTACAAGGATCAGCAGGGTCTTGGTATTTTTTCTTACCCTCTGGATCCATTACCAGTTGGAATATCTTTTAGGAGCAGTTTCTCACTAAGTATGGCGATGATAGATCTTTAGTGACACTAATTAATGATCTTTCAAATCTAAGGATTGAATCTAGAGAACCTATCAAGGAGTGTAACTCCCGATTCAATAAAATCTTGAATAAAATCCCTACCGATTCCAAGCCAAGTGAGCAAATCAGAAGCGAGCGATATATAACAACCCTACCTTCAAATATAGCCATTTTTGTAGATAGGGCTGGAAAACCAACTTTAGCCGAAAACATGAAAGAAGCGCTTGCTATGGAGAAACACATTATTGCTTTAGAAAAGAAAGCTGCTCTTGAAGATAGGAAATCCAAAAAAGTTTCTTTTAAAGATGATTCAAAGAAGAAAACCCCTAAAGATCCATACAATATGGAGGGTCTACAAAAGGTCCTCAAAACAATGTCAAATGAAATGGTTGAAATCAAAAACCAAGTAGCAGAAGCTTCAACAAAGAAACCATTTAGGAATTTTGAGAAACCTGAGTCAAAACCACCAAATGTTATATCTAATGCATATTCAGATCCTGAAGAGGAAGAAGACGATGAAACAATTTCACCATCCGATGAATTCAAAGAAGAGGAAGTTATCGAATGCCATGGAATGTGGGACTTCATATTACCTAACTCCGATACAGAAAATGAACAAGAAGCTTTTCCTGTGACTACCAGGAGTAAAGGTGCCCCTGAACCTGTCCAGACAAGTTCAAAGAAAAGGAGTGCAAGTACTACTACTACAAAGGAAAAGGTACCCACAAAGAAGCCGGCCGCAACATTACCTCAAAACCAACCATCATCCTCAAATATACCTTCAACATCTAAAACGTTGGTAGTATGGATTCAATGGATTACAATATTGTTGATGATATGAATGGAGACAAAGGCAAACATCACCATGTTTGAACTTAGCAAACTAAAACATCAGCGGAAATTGCTTCTTAAGGAACTAAATGTAGTGCCTTCTTCGCCTCTTCCTAGTGCTAAAGCTGCGAATGATTCAGGTCAACCACCTTCTAGTAGGATTGAAGCTACTGATACGATTTTAATTGGACACAGATCAAATTCCCATACTCCCCCTTTCCTCTTAACCTATGAAATCTATAATCAAAATCTACACAATTGTTTGATTGACTCAGGGGCATCCTCTAATATAATGCCAGCTTCAGTTTGTTCCAAACTGAACATTGAACCCCAAAAGTCTGCAATTCACATTGTGCAGTTGGATAGAACCAAGGTCCAGGTTTTAGGGGAAATCAATTCTGTAACTATCAGGTTATCAGTTGATCCACGAGTAGTTCAGAGAATTGATATCTTAATTGCTGATATACCTAATTTTTATGGTTTAATCTTGAGAAAGAAACTCCATGGTTATATTTCCACCGATTGGTCCCATATGTGGCTACCCTACAAGGGAAAGCCAAATCAAATTAAAATCAATCGGGAGAAACATATGACCCATACAGTCACTGAATTTGAACAGGAAAATCAACCAATAACATTTAATAATAATATTTTGGGGAATTACTCTTCCGAATCATTCTTTGGCAATTATATTGCCCAACCATCTCCTTTCTCAGTAAATAATTTCACATCCCAAATCGAAAATTTTTCACAAACCGATAGATCAAGATGTGTTAATATTGTTGAGAACACTTTAAATAAAATTGTTGATAATTCTTTATTTTGGTCACTATACTTTGACGGATCTAAATCCAGTGAAGGATCAGGAGCAGGGTGTATTTTAGTTAGCCTTGAGGGAGAAAAAACTATGTTGTCTTGTAGGTTGGAATTCGAATGCACAAATAATACAGCTGAGTATGAGGCCTTGGTTCAAGGACTATATAAAGCTATTGGTCTTAAAGTTCAATATTTGAAAGTGTTTGGTGACTCAGAGATTGTCATAAAACAAGTTAGAAATACAATTCACTATCTTTCTAGTCACCTCAAGCACTATCAATGTTTGGTCCAGGAAATTATATCTCAATTTTTAGCGTTCAATATTTCACCTATCCCCAGATCCCAGAATGAAACAACTGACTTGCTAGCTAATGTTGCTTCCAAACTCTTACCTTCCGAAGATTACAGCCCAGATAGATTTTGAGTAGAGTTAATTTTTAGACCATCAATTCTTGACAATATCACCAATTGGCAAGTGTTCAATCACGATGAAGACATCTTAAATTTCTTGACTTCCAAAAAGTCCTACAATGATCAAATCATTGATGAAAGCGATCATGACCTTCAAATGAAGGAAAAGCAGGTTAAACTTGAGGATCTTTATGATATTAAAGACAGGTTTAAATAGGTAACCAATTCAAAGCTCCAAAGTTCCACTTTAAGATTTGAGTTGATAAACCTTGGTACTAAGCAAAACCCTCAAAACATCAATTTGGGATTAGGACTTTCTGTGGAAGAAAGAACAACATTCATTAGATTATTAAGAAAAAATAAACATGTCTTCGCTTGGAAATATGATGATTTAAAAACATATGATACATTAATCATTCAGCATACCATTCCAATGCTTTCTAAACAAAAAACAGTCCAACAGAATTTTGAGGAAAATTCATCCTAACTTAGAGAGTCAAATTAAATCAGAACTCAATAAACTCTTGAAAGCTAAGATTGTTTTTCCTGTCCGGCACTCAAACTGAGTTTCCAATATGGTGCATGTTAGAAAGAAAAATGGCAACATCAGGATTTGCATAGATTTCAAAAATATGAATAAAGCAAGCCAAAAAGATAATTTCCCATTACCTACCATGGAGCAGACACTCCATTCAGTAGCAGGTTCTGAGTTAATGTCCTTTTTAGATGGTTTTTCAGGATAAAACCAAATTTTGGTCCATCCTGATGACAGACTCAAAACTACCTTCAGAACAAAATGGGGAACTTATGCTTACCAGAAAATGCCTTTTGGACTTATTAACACAGGAGCTACAGTTAAAAGAGAAATGGATATAGCTTTCAAAGGATTGATAAATAAAATAGTAGCTGTCTAGTTAGATGATATTACTGTATTTTCCAAGAAAAGATCCAATCATTTACATGATTTGAATCAAACCTTTGAACGCTGCAGAAGGTATGGTATTTCACTCAATCCCAAAAAATCCTTCTTTGCTCTTAATCAAGGAAAGCTCTTGGGCTTCATCATTTCCAAAGATGGTATTTATATTGATCCGGATAGAATTAAAGAGATTTCTAAAATTTGATTCCCTCATAACAAAAAATCCATGCAGTCATTTTTAGGTCAAATTAACTTTGTTAAGAGATTTGTTCCCGATTTTTCCCAGATTATTTTACCATTGCAAACCATGATTAAGAAAAATTTAGTGTTTAGGCGGGGATCTGTAGAAAAGGAAGCATTTGACTCTATCAAACAATCAATAATCAATGCCCCCACTTTAAACACTCCTAATTTTTCTATTCATTTCATATTGTATACTATCGCGTCCACTTCATTTTATGCAGCAGTACTCACTCAGATTAATGATCACAACTTGGAAGCACCAATTTCATTTTATAGTTCAAATCTTCAAGGTGTTGAACTGAATTATTCAGAAGTTGAAAAACAAGCCTTTGCTGTGTACAAAGTTGTCAAACATTACAGACCCTTCATTTTAAAAGGCCATACAAAAGTTATAGTTCCTTTTTCAGCAGTAAGACAATTACTAATCCAAAGGGAATTAGGAGAAAAAAGGGCGAATTGGGTTACAACACTACAAGAATATGACTTGGAAATCAAGCCAACAAAGATTGTTAGGGGCCAAGGTTTTTGTAGGTTATTAGCAGGAGCATCCAACATTCAAGAATCAGGTGATACAAAATATACTGAAGAAATCAATTAGATAAGTATCACTGATCCTGAATCACAATATGCAGACTTGATCTTCTATTTGAAAAATGGATATGCACCTTCAAATATTTCTTATAAAAACAAACGTGCCATTAGATTAAAAGCAAAAAACTTCATAATCATTGATGATGTACTTTTTAGGCAAAATTATGATTCAATTTTATTAAGATGCCTAGAAAAACCTGAAGCGAAAAAGGTTTTGCAGGAGCTACATGACGAACCAGCAGGAGGACATTTTGGAGATGATACAATAGCCCACAAAATCATTCATGTTGGATATTATTGGCCCACCCTATTCAGAGATACTCACGAATATGTAAGGAAATTCCGAAGTTGTCAAATCTCCAGTGGAAGACAAAGAAAACCAGCTTTCACTTTGCAACCAGTCAACATTGATCAACCTTTCGAGCAATGGGGATTGGATATCATTGGGGAAATAACTCCACAATCCTCCAAACAACATAAGTATATCCTTACTGCTACTGATTAATTTACTAAGTGGGTTGAAGAAATTCCTTTAAAGACAACAAACTCCGAAGTAATTATAGAGTTTATAGACCAATTCATCATTACCAGGTTTGGTGTCCTAAATGCTCTTGTTTTCGATAATGCATCTTATTTCTCTGGAAATTCTATGTTTGAGTTTGCTATTAAAAGAGGATTTAAATTGAAATATTCTGCAAATTACTATCCTTAGGGTAATGGTTTAGCAGAATCTACCAATAAAAATCTAGTCAAAATTATTAAGCGAACTATTGAGCAGAATCATAAAAAGTGGCATAAATCTTTGATATTTGCACTATTGGCTGATAGAATAATGCAGAAGGCTTCCATAGGTACTTCTCCATTCAATCTTGTATATGGGAAAGAAGCAATTCTACCAACCAATCTATTGCTTCCTTCTCTAGCCCTAGTTCAGTTTATTGAAGAAAGCCCCCCTTCTTCTATTCAACTTAGACATGATCAAATCTTAAAATTAGAAGAAGAAAGAGAAAAGGCCAAAATTACTCATGCAAAACATCAACAAATTATCTAGTCATCTTTGGATTCAACTTCATCCAGTTCAAAACAATTACAAGTTGGTGATCTAGTTCTGAAATGGGACAAAGCCCATGAGGATAAAGGAAAACACACTAAGTTCCAGAAAATGTTGCTTGGACCATTTCAGATCAACGAGAATATAGGCCATTCTATGTTCATATTACAAGATCTGTTAAGAAAGAGGGATTCTCTTCCTGTTAATGGCCTCATCTTAAAGAAACTCTTCAATTGTGGAGGTAGCCCCTTCTCCTTTTGTAAATATTCAAATTTCAGCAGAATTTGTAGTTTTTAGGATTATTAGGAAATAAAGTTGTAAGATATCTCCCATTGGCCTTTGCTATACTGAAAAAGTTGCTCAAAAGAAGTAGTTTTGATATTTACTTCTAAAATAGAAACCTTAAACAAAAGGACAATTTCTAGGAAATTAGGTAAACATTCTGAAACCCATTTCATTTTTTGTGAAATCTTCTCAAGATTTAGAAGTACTGTAAATCATTTTAATGTTTTCAAAATGGCCACAAAAAGGTTATCAATATCAAAACAAAAACTAATTCAATCTTATCATCTTCAACTCTTACCCTATCATCCATTCTCTCTTAAGGAGAAAATTGTCCATCCCATTCGTCAAATTTTATGATTACTCAGAGTGTAATTCTAAAATATTTGATATAAAAGATAAGGGGTCTTATTACAAGCCTGCTTACCATGATCATTGGGAAATAGTTTAACCAACATTACCAACACTGCATACCAAAATAGGGTAATGGCTTATAATCATAAGACAAGGGGTCTTATCACGAGCCAGCTTGTTTGGTTAGATTACAACCAGTGAATGGCATTGTCAAACAGCTGGCCACCAAACCAGGACAATGGCTTTTTATCTTACAAAATAATAGAAAATGAAAGGAAATACAAAATATGAAAGCATATTTTTGGATTTATTCTTTTAATCATATTCTGAAATGGATGGGATAATGGACAGTCAAATGGTTAAAAGGTATCCCTATCGAAACTATGAACGTTTGTTGGCAACAGAGGCTCTACCTATGACAAAGGAGTCATTAAAAAGGCTAAGTTAGAAAGGTTCTTTGTTTTATCATTATCAACCAATAGAGGCCAATTTAAAACTTAGAATGTACTTAATATTAACAAGAGAAGGAATTAGCAAAAATAGCTCTTATTAGATTCAGAATGTATGTATACCTAGTTATATTAGAATTTTCCTCTTTGATAAGATTTCTATATAAATAAAGTCTAAGTAATTCAACATTTCTAAGAGATAACTTTTTCTCCCAGTGAATCACCAATTGTTGTGCTATACAACAACCCCCCATTTCATTAAATTTTACTTTCAAACTATAATATGAAATGGGTCCCTTTTAGATTTATGAACAAAATTGGTATCAACTTATCATTCCTCAAAAGGTTCGAAAAGAAATAATATATTATAAACCTTTTGAGTGAACATAAATCGGTCTTATAAAAATAAATGAATAATGCTTTATTATTGCGATAAAGCGATCGCAAGATCGCATATCGCAATAATAAAGGATGCATAACAAAAAGACCCATTGGTTTGCCCCGATGCGACAAGCGAATAACTATCGGATATCGGGAAAAGTAAGCGATTGTAACAAAAGGCCCTCTCTCTATGCTCCGATGCGATATCGCTATCAGTGATCGGGGAATATAACATACATGCAACAAAAGGCTCCTTTCTAAAAACTTCCGATGCGAATTAGATTTATCGCTATCGACGATCAGGGATTTCGCAATGACACAAATGTAAATACTCGAGCATTCCTTTGATCTCTGATTGCGATAAAGCTAAGCACGAATTTCAAAAGGATTGTAAAGGCTTGGGTATATTACGTTAAATTATTATTAAAAGCCTTTCTATTCCCGATAGTGATTCACTTGTGATCAACCGCCAAAAAATCAAAGCCATGCTTAAATGAATTATTCGGCAAATAAATGATATGATGAGCATTTAAATGATTGACAAGTTTAAATGGCCAATTAATGGAGCAGTTATGCCAAAATCTCTTCAGAGATTGTATCCGCAGAAATATTATTTCAATCCTTCATTATTCATTGATTGATATAACTCTTTCATACTTGTTTTTCACCACCTATTCTCTCCATTACGTTCATTTTATCTCTTGCGCAGAGCTCCTCCGAAGCAGCAAATTTAGGCCAAACGGGGAAGAAATCTAAAAAATTTGGAACAGCTTCAGCTTCCACAGTAACAGGACAATCTACTATGGATCCGAGACCAAGTAAAAAAGGATTGCTCTCAGACACTACATGTCTTGGTCTCGGCAATACTAGTTGGCAGAGCATCTTGAATCTCGTTGAAGCCGAAGAGCCTGAAACAGTATCAGTACAAGCTACAGCAGGTTCGAACCGAAATTCCAAGGCTACCCTGAAGGATTTAGCTGATTCTTACTTACACCGGATAGCGGTTCGAGAGAAAATTCTTCCATACACAGATGTAGTAAGGTGGGCAGTTGAGGAAATCCCGATTACAAACAGAACATTTTGCACAGTTGATGGGAGAGTCTTCGATTCGTTTCAACCCAATGATTTGAGACAAATGTACCATTTTCCTGAACCAGACAAGAAGTATAACAACACATTTCTGGAGAAGTTCAGAGATGAAAATGAAACTGAATCAGAACCTATACGGGAATGGAGACAGAACCCCGCAAAACACAAGCAAGAGTCCTCGGGTAAGTACTCTATCGATTCATTATGTTCTCCTTATTGTTATGTTGGGGCGATGATGTGTAGGATTTGAGGGTTGCATGATTCCTAAAAATTCTCAATAGATATGGTACCTTTAATGGAAGCAACAGTCAATAGTGAAATAATGGATTGGGGAAATATATTATTTGATAAGTTAGCAACTGCTATTCTTGAGTTTAGAAATAAAACTCACGTTACTGATAGGTTTATTCCTCCATTTTATTATAGTGCCTACATCTTAGATACTCTTTGTTTTAACTCCGAATTTCCTGTGCTGGGGTGGAGATGGACTCCAGAGGACCCCATGCCAATTCATATTTATCACCAGAAGTTGTGGAAAGCCCATTATAAAGACCACCTATATCAAGTTTGCAATGGATTTATGTTGCCCATTTACTATGCAATTTTTGACAGACCTTCTCCTAAGATTTCCTCACAAACAGAGATTGACTTAACTGCCCTAGGACACTGGTTCAGAGAGGATAAATTTACATATATAAGAGTTTTTGGCAACCATGCCAGGCCTCATGTTCTCCCCTTGTACATACCCGACAAACTATTGGCTAGAGAGATAGCATATCAGCTTACGTCCGCAGGAGCGACCAAGACTCTGAGGAATTCAAAGAAGCAAGTTTGGCCTCATTTTCCTCTAAGGTGTGGTGTTTACACTCTACATGACTATAAGCATGCAGAGAAAGAAGCAGAAAAGATAAATATACTGAATCTCGCCACTCTTCCTAATAGACGATTTGATCCAAGGAAAATCGTCTATAATTTACTGGAACATACAAAACTCACTAAGTTTGAACATAAAGAAGATGAGTTTGATGACCTATTTTTTTCGGCGGATTCAATTGATCTGAAATTGAAACTACTTGAAAAAGGTTTGCAAGGTATTCAATTCAGTAGTAAACATGTTTAAAACATTCCCATGTCTTGCAGTAAATAAACAAATGAAATTTTCAGTTGTTCATGATCCATTCAAGCATGGCAGAATTATTTCCTTTTACTGTTTAACACATCAAAACGAATTTGTTCTGCAAAATAAATCAACCACAGATGCAAAAGAAGTTGATGAAGCAGTTCACCCCTCCTGGGCTACGTCTGCTGGGTCCAAGGCCCCCAAATGGGTCAGTCCTTGTTTTAATTAAATGCTCAAAATGAAATTACATCTGAATATAAGTCTCTACAGGTGAAATAGACTGTAAAATCGGATTCAGAACACATGAATCCTTTAGGATTGACTTCTGGTTCACCTCCAATGGATACCTGCAACCTGAAACAGTTCTCTCAATACTGGGCCCTGGTGGCTCCTAGAACTTTCACGGCTCCAAAACCTATGTAAATGACCTCTGATGGCTGAAATACCTATGCCAATGGCTTCATAACATCCAAAATACCCAAAATCAAAAAAAAAATTCATCCAAAACCGCCTTTCCTAACCAAAGTTATGGCCATTTAATGATAATTGTCAGTTTCCCCTAAAAGGACTCCAGCCAACTTTAGTGGAGCTCCGCCAAATCTGGGCATCCGCCAAATTTGGTGCCACTGCCAAAAGTCCTACCAATTATGCCTTAACCGTCGGCTCAATTTTTTGATGTGACTGGTTCGGAAGTTTGCATAGGATTCCGTGCCCGGTTAGATGCTGGCCCACGGTTCTCGGCGCATGGTCATATGGAGTGGGAGGGCTGGCCCCCCAAATTTTCCCGCCCGTTCATATTTAAAGTTTAAAAAAAATTTCTCCGCTGTTCTTTAACAACAAGACCGTTGTGGCCCAATGGTAAAGCTTGTGGTTGATATATGAAAGGTTGGGGGTTCGAATCACCAACCCCACCAACAAATTTTAACACACGCGCCCATACTTGCTTACGTCAGCTTGGGGCCACGTGGTGGCCTCCGGGATTGCCACGTGGAAACCTCTGATTGGTCCGTCCCAACAAAATATTCCATGGAATATTCCAACGGAATATTCCGTGGAATATTCTTTTGTTTTAATTTTTTTTGGAAATTCAAAAATTAAGGGTTATTGGGCGATTTTGTTTTTGCCATAACTTTCGCATACGGTGACCGTTTTTCGAACCGTTTGTGGCACCAGAATCGGTAGGACGAGCTCTATCCAATCCTTTAGGTTTGAGAAAATTTTGAGCACTTTCAATTTTGAGCATTTTTCGAAACTTGGGACATTAGCCCCTGATCACGCCTCCCCATTAGGAAGCTTTTGGACCCCAAAAGCCTTCAACTACCTGTTAAAGAGGTGAGGGTATAGTGCCCTCACTCTGTCCACCTCCATCCACTTTGCCTTGTTCGGTTTGCTGCCTTTGAGACCAACCCGAACATAATCTACATTGCCCCTCCTTGAAGTGCGTGTCCTTCTGTCAAGGATTGTAACTTCTTTCAGCTCATCTAAGAATTCTGGTGAGAAATCTTCTATAGATGGCAGCTGAATAGCACTTTCATGATCAACGATCAAAGGAGGTTCATACAAAGATAAATTCTCCACATTAACAACAGAATACATTTGCATGTAGGAAGGAAAATCTAATTGAAAAGCATTATTTCCAACCTTCTTGAGGATTTTGAATGGACCATAACGAATAGGCTTTAGGTTTTTACCTTCTCCTTGCATCCTTTCCTTACTAATGTACAACCATACCTCATCCCCTTCTTGAAACTTGTG
>APFE031677139.1:11646-91428 GCA_000404065.3 Pinus taeda | reverse complement strand
AACTACTTGAAAAAGGTTTGCAAGGTATTCAATTTAGTAGTAAACATGTTTAAAACATTCCCATGTCTTGCAGTAAAGAAACAAATAAAATTTTCAGCTGTTCATGATCCATTCAAGCATAGTAGAATTATTTCCTTTTACTGTTTAACACATCAAAATGAATTTGTTCTGCAAAATAAATCAACCACATATGCAAAAGAAGTTGATGAAGCAGTTCACCCCTCCTGGGCTACGTCTACTGGGTCCAAGGCCCCCAAATGGGTTAGTCCTCGTTTTAATTAAATTCTCAAAATGGAATTACAGCTGAATATAAGTCTCTACAAGTGAAATAGACTATAAAATCAGATTCAGAACACATGAATCCTTCAGGATTGACTGCTGGTTCACCTCCAATGGATACCTGTAACCTGAAACAGTTCTCTCAATACTGGGCCCTGGTGGCTCCTAGAACTTTCACAGCTCCAAAACCTGTGCAAATGACCTCTGATGGATGAAAGACCTGTGCCAATGGCTTCAGAACATCAAAAATACCCAAAATCAAAAAAAAAAATTTGTCCAAAACCACCTTTCCTAGCCAAAGTTATGGCCATTTAATGATAACTACCAGTTTCCCATAAAAGGACTCTAGCTAACTTTAGTGGAGCTCCGCCAAATCTGGGCATCCGCCAAATTTGGCGCCACTACCAAAAGTCTTGCCAATTACACCTTAACCGTCGGCTCAATTTTTGCATGTGACTGGTTCGGCAGTTTGCATAGGATTCCGCACCCTGTTAGATGCTGGCCCACGGTTCCGGGCGCATGGTCATATGGAGTGTGAGGGCTGGCCCCCCAAATTTCCCCGCATGTTCATATTTAAAGTTGAAAACAATTTTCTCCACCATTCTTTAACAACAAGACCGTTGTGGCCCAACAATAAAGCTTGTGGTTGATATATGAAAAGTCGGGGGTTCGAATCACCAACCCCACCAACAAATTTTCACACACGCGCCCATACTTGCTTACGTCAGCTTGGGGCCACGTGGTGGCCTCCGGGCTTGCCACGTGGCAACCTTTGATTGGTCCATCCCAATGGAATATTCTGTGGAATATTTTTTTTTTTAATTCTTTTTGGAAATTCAAAAATTAAGGGTTATTGGGCGATTTTGTTTTTGCCATAACTTTCGCATACGACGACCATTTTTCGAACCATTTGTGGTGCCAGAATCAGAAGGACAAGATCTATCCGGTAATTTAGGTTTGAGCCAATTTTGAGCACCTTCAATTTTGAGCATTTTTTGACACTTGGGACATGAGCCCCTGATCATCATTATTTCAGGTTCAAACACTAGCAAAAATGAGATATCATGAAGACGGGTTAGTGGAATTCAACAAGCTCAGAGAGCAGAGGTTGCAAACTTTGCCTCTAGATTTACTAGCTATTGCCCCAATGACACAATCAAGTGAGCCTGAACAGTGACTTACCGATGAACCTCTTGCTACATCAGAAATTTTTGAAGAAGTCCAGAGGAAAGAGCAGGAGGAAGTACAGAGGAAAGAATAGGAGGAAGCACGAAGGAAAGAGAAAGAGAAAATACATGAGGAGGAACAGAAAAAGGAGCAGGATAAGAGCAACAAGGATGTAGATGTCGATATCTAGATTGACCCGAAATTGCTCCAAGAATGGCAGCAATTCGACTCAATCATAAGCAATCTGGAAAGCTCAAAATATGTTGATACATCCAAAATGACAGATACACAGGATACAACGTCAAAAAAGGTTCCAAGAGAAGGAACTAGTGGCCTACCCCCTAGTACAAACTTAGAAATAATTCCGAAAGATCCTTCTGATCAAATCATTTTGCAGGTGGAGGATATACCTCCATTGGATGTCTTTTACAGCCCAAAACACAGGGCCGTAGTACAATGACAACAGAAAAGGAGAAGGATTGATCAACCTTCCCTGTTCCCCGAACAAACAGAGACAGCCAACATAGTTTGGAAAGAGGAGTTCAATCCTTTGGATGACCTAACAAAGTTGTCCCAGTATGTTGGAGCCTATTCAGCGGCCACCATGGACAAGGCATCGGAAGTGAGTAATTTGCTAAAAGAAAAAGACCAGGCAATCATTTGTTACAAACACAGCTATCGGAGTCACAACAAAAAGCTGAACAATTAGAACAACAATTGTCAACTCAGCAGCAGTTAAATAATCAACTGAACAAGCAGCCACTTGAAGAGAAATAGAGGGTAAATTCAAGCGCGATTCAAAGGCAGAAAGAATTATTGGAAGCATTGGAAAAATTGAAGACGACAAATGAACTAATGGTAAAGACAAAAGATGAGAAAATTTCTCAATTATCACTTCAAACAGAGAAGTTCAAGAGTCTTCTGCAGCCTGCCGATTTCAAGATAGAAGCGCTACAGATTAATAAGGCACTGATAACACAAATAAGACTATTGTGTCATAAAATGGCTCAAGTTGAACCCCTGTGTGACATAACAGAATCAATAATCGATAAATCAGTTGATGCTAGACAAGACTTAGAGCAGGCCGATGAGATCTTAACAGATTTTCTTACTTGGCAGGACACTAGTGAGGGACAGGCAACAAATTTGCCTAAAATCCTAGAATCACATAAAGAAATCTTATTCTTGGAATGGTAGTCCCAATTGATGAAGGCAGAGAGAGCAGTTTCTAGATGCAAATTATCCACAAGTAATTTGATTGAATTAATTAACAATACTCTCTATTTATCTAATATGATCTCTCAATGTATACCAGGTAAATTGCTATCAGCTAAAACATTGGAGCAATCATGTTATCAAGAGCTAGAAAAGAATGGGAGGTTGATTACAGGTATTCAAAGTTTAACTTGGGACACCTATTGGTTGTTCCTAGTAAAACCATACAGCCAGAGAGCCTCCCTCAAGTGGCTAACAGATGCAATCGGGTGTATCATTCCCGATATACATGATGCCACATACTCGGCTCAACTCAATTCTCATCTCAGCTGCCCTCAAGAGGTGGAACCGATGCTAGCGATATGCCAACTCAGATAAAAGGGAAAACAGCCTGAGTGATGAATCATGCTGCCGACTACCAAATTGCTGTGAAGGAA
Organism: Pinus taeda; assembly: GCA_000404065.3. Classification (NCBI taxonomy): domain Eukaryota; kingdom Viridiplantae; phylum Streptophyta; class Pinopsida; order Pinales; family Pinaceae; genus Pinus; species Pinus taeda. Next base: position 88,330 of record APFE031677139.1, on the reverse strand, counting down.
ATATTCAATATCAAGTTATACCAAGTAAATAGAATTTTAATTTTGTAGTTAGTTAGTTTAATTAAGTATTTATAGACCCTTTCATGCATTTAGAAAGGGTCCTCAAATTTTGTCTAAGACTCAAACCTGAAGTTGCACTACTGTACTTCAGGTATATTTTTTTATAAAGACTGGGCCAAATTATTCCAAATTTTGACAATGAAGCTTTTATGTGGATGTGCACTACTTCCTTTGTTTCAAAGTATCTCTGTGTTGAAAGAAGGAATTCGAATTGCGATTGATGTTGGGAATGATTTGCAACACATATGGTACTACTATCTATGTCTGAATTCATTCTTTTTATGTGAATTGTTATTTGATTACTCTTGCTATTATTGAATATATGCATGTGTTTCAACAACATTCTTTATACTTTCCACTATTAGATGTTTGCAGGATGTTTTTCTTTTAGTCATACATGTATCAGTAATATATATAAGACAAGTGTAAAAATGTTTTATTAATTACTTTGTTCAACTATTTGAAAAAAGCAATTATTATATGAATGAATGTCTATGTTTACCGAATAGAGTCATCTATATGCTTATTGATGAATGAAGATCATCAAACGTTGCACATAAGAATAGAAATTCCCCGGGATAGAATAGTTATTTGTATTTTCTCTCTTTAGATTAAGTCATCCATCCATTATCACTTATTAGAAAACCATTCACTCATTCATCCCCTTTTTATTCATCATTAGGAAACTGGTCCCATTATATCCAGTCGGAGCCACCATCCCAAACAAAAAAGGAGTTGCATTAAGGTCCGCACTAGGTGGTTTTCCCCGATGTTGATGCAACGATTTTCGAGGCATCAATAGAGCTAAAGTCAACTTCTAGAGATCTCAAAAGAAGGTCTATGTGTGATGAGGGAAATAAATATTACTCTACAAAAGCTATTCTAATTGTAGAAGGGAAAAACATTGGAATGTAAAGCAAGACCTAGTAAACCCTAATTAACAAGCTAATTCTACTTTTGTGAAAAACACTATGAAAACCATGAAATCAATGCCATTACCTACTCATGAAAGAAAAAAACATCTAACCATGCTATTTCTGGAAGTAAATAAGCAAAAAACATATTTTGGGATTTTTATGTGTTTTTATGTGAATTTGACCTGCATCTAATTTATTGTGTATGAGTGTGGCAGCGAACATGTGGCATTAGAGGGAAGTTTTGGAGCTTGGGAGGATGTAGGATGATGTGGATGGGTATTATGAGGTCTTAGGTGGCCTTATGGAGGATTTTCCCACACTCGGCCTTCAAAATAAATCCTACAGGAAAAACTACAGGAGGACATAGGGAAACTACAAGAGGCCTACAGGAGGAGGCCGAGAACAATTTCCACTATTTTGAGGGTGTGATAGTGGGTGGAAAAGGTAGATGAAGGTTAAGGTGAGGTGTTAGGGTGCCTAAGGTCTACCATGAACCACCAGGAGGGAGAAAGATGATGGGGTTTGCTGAAGGAGAAAGGAAGAAGTTCTATGAAAAATGAAGGAAACAAGGGCATAATTGAGGTGAGGTTTGGGAGACCTGTAGGGAATGGATCAGATGGGGGATGTAATTTCTGATAAGCTAGCCTACTGCTAGAAGAGATCTGCTACATAGAAACTAACAGTCAACCAAGAAGATCAAGCAAGCAATGAAATGAGTGCATCTAGAAAAAATCTGAGTTTTGCATTAAAATGGCCTAAACTATAATGTATGAGAGAAAATGCTGAGAAATGCTACAAGAAAGGAAAGCATGGAAAAGGAATATTGCAAATCAGGAAGTGAACATAATAAAAGAGATCTGAAGCAAAGCAAAACTGGACTATTAACCTACTAAAGAGATACAAACACTAAAAGTCCTATGAATGAGGAAAATTTGTGTTTTTGGGGCAACAAGAGAGTCTTTTCCTCAAATCATGATCCCAGAGGGAGAAAGAGAGGCCAAGTCACTATTGCTATCCTTTTGAATCTTTTCTGATCATTGCTTAACTTGCTACAGAAAGAAAAAATGAAAGTAAACAACTAAATCATCAAAAGCAACCTATTCTTAACCATAAGAAAAATACATCTACAAACTGAAGTAAAGCATACAAATAGAAGTAAAGAGAAGCTTGGTTGCTTGGATTGGGCCCTAACCCAAGAACTTTAGCCCTCTGAGATAACTTAATTCTAGCTCAAAAATGATTCCATCTTTATTATCAAAACAATAGCAAGATTACATGAAACTGTCACAAAATAATAATCTCGAAATTTGAGCAGATTTTACATAAGAAAAATAAATCCAACCCTAGTGAAGCCCTAGGCCTCTCTACTTATACATCTGAAGTTACCAACAAATTCCTTAAAGTTAGGGAGATTGGCTCCCAAAACTCGAGATAACTATCAATCATCTTCCACTTGCTCAACTGCCTTCTTAGTGCATGATTTGGTGGCTTGTACTCTGAGCTGAATGAAGGGAATTCGAAGTGAGGAGCAATAAATGAAGGGGATTCCCTCCTATAAGTCCTATCCTCTGTCTACTTCAAGTTATTGCTGCAGTTTGGCCATTAACTCCTTGACTTTGACCTGGAAATTCATCAATAATCTACATTCAATACATGTTAGACCACATGGTATAATAACTAACCCAACTCACTCTACAAGCATAAATATATTCAGAAAATCATACAATAAGCTAGGAGAATGGTTGATTTGACTAGGTTAGGAGGTAAAATGAGCGCATATAATTACCCATTTATGAGGCTAATCATCACCCCCTACTGGAGGTGTTGCTCATCCTTTGAGCAACATAGTCAATCTCTTCATCTTTTATGGCCTTGGTGGCCTCCCTAACATCCTAGGCCTTTGATGTGGTCTGCTTATGTTCTCCATAAAACCCTGCCTTTCTGTCGATGTCCTTCCACTTCTCCTCCTCTTCTTCTTCTCTTTTGCCTTCCAACATGCCTAATATGAGTGGATGACTTTGTTTGAGGCCAATCCAGTTGACCTTTAGCCTTTGCATGGAGCGCTTGTACATTGGAACTCTTTTTAATGCCTCCTTTAGTCTCATGAGGGAATGGTATTCCTTGATCTGCAAACTGTGAGGTAAGGTGTTCAATCTCCTCATGCATGCATGCACACAGTCATCCCCAAGTAGCCTAAGCATATCTTCAAAGTGTGCAATGGCTTGTGCCTGATTGGCTAAATATCTAGGGGAAATCTAAGGGTCATTTGCAAGTAGGTTGTGTGTGCTGATAAGTGCCATAGGGTCTAATGGCTCGGCCCTTATCATCAATGGTTCATTTTGCTCTTTTATTAGCAATATCTTTATTTATGCTACCCTCAATTCTTCATGGTTCATCCATGAGGCCATGGCAATTAATTGTAGATCCCGTAGCTTGGCATTGGGGTCCAACACATTCATGTCTTTGAGGGCCATGTTGTGTAGGTATAACTCTGCCATCTTTCCCTTATCCTCTGAGGTGCTCTGGTCACACAAATCCATGAACTGCCTGTAGTCTTGGAAATGCATTGTGCCTCTTTGTCCCAAAGTCTTTATTTGGAATTGAAGCCATTGATCCTTCAAATAGAGGCCATAAGATTTGATAGGTGTTCTGCATTGCAATGCTTCCGAGGATAAGCTAGCCATGTATGCCAGCTAAGTCTCTTTCTCTTGTAGTTGCCTCCTTAGCAGTTCATTCTCATTTTCAAGGTGGATTCTTGTAATGGCCTTTCTATCTCTGAGAGCATTCAATTCTCTACCCATTTCCTTGAGTTTTTTTTCCATATGGCCAACATACTCAACTCCTCTAAATTTGGCTATCTGCATCCACGTATGTGTTCTCACTCTTTCTTTCTCCAATTTGAAAAATAGTGGAATTACAAATTTCTATGGGATTATCCTACCTCCCTCAAGTAGATTGTAATAGGAGGCAAGACTAGGTTCGGGGTCAGGTTCTTGTAGCTCTTATGCTTCCCCCTTCACCTCTGGTTGTCCTCCTATCTTTTTCTCAAGATTTTGTGTCTCCTGTACTTTGGACAATGTCTCCTGTAGGACTGTCTGAGCCTCCTATAGATCTAGTTTTGGGTCCTTTAGTACTTCCTTTCCCTTCCATGTAGAAGATCTTGGAGTCCCCCTTTCATAGGTTATAGGTGTTTTGGGAAGAGATTCTTTCACTTTGGTAGATGGTGATGGTAATGGGAACTTTTGAAGAGGGCTAAGGTTTGCCTGTTTTAATTCTTGTGCTCTTCCTTGCCCTGAAATACATGGAGGTCTTTCTTTTCCTCTTCTGCTTTGGCTTGACTGGTGTATTGAGGGCAGTGATGGTAGTTGTTTCTTCTCTTTCCAAAGTCTCATGGGACTGTTCTCCTTGCTTTTCCTTTTCTGCCTCCTTTTCTCCCTCTTCTGTCTCTTTTTCTGTCTCTTCAACTTTTCCCTCGCTGTTTCTTTTCCTTCCTCCTTCCTTTCTTGCTCTGTTGTGTCACCACTGGCTTCATCTTCTCCTCCTTGCTTTTCTTCCTCCTCACTGACAGTAGGACTAACATCATATGTTAATGCCTTTATGTCATCCCGAGATATCATATTTAAGAAAACTTCCCATGCTATAGGGAGTGTAAAGGTATGGAGGGCTTCCTCTACTAGGATTTTGATTAAGCCATGGTGAGTTAACTGCCCTGAATTTCTTGCTTGTGCCTTGGTGCTGGAGTCAATGAGGGACTGAAGGAGAAATTAAGGGATACTGAGCTTTTGAAGTGCTAGGGTATCCATGCCATATCTCAAGTCATGGAGGATTCTGAAATGATATCCATAGACAATGTTGTGCCTCCCCTCATAGGAAATGTATCTGATTACTTGGTAGCTAACCTCATACCAAGGATATGGTATACTAGCCCTTCTAATTACATTTTTATCTTCAACAGGGGTTTCATTATTTTGGAAAAAAATCTTCTTGGCATCCTGACCAATTGGTTTATCATCTTTACTCCAAGGCAGCCCAAGAAGAGGGGTAGTGACCATACTAATGAATTCAGGGTTTATTTTGATGGAGAGGCCTCTAATGGTTATAGTGGCATGTGTTCTTGAGTGAGGGACCAAAGAGAGAGCAAATTCTTGGGAAATTTCATCATCAAACCCTCAAAATTTCTCAAAGAAATTCATCCAGTTTGCCCTTGTGAATATGTCCACCACTTGAGGATGTGCATGGAGCCTAGTGGAGTTAGTGGGCTCCTTTCTCATAAACCTTCATGTCATACTATATGTACTATTTTGGAAAACCAAATATGAAGGTCAAGACAAAGAATTTTGAGAAAAGCAGATAAACAGAGGAGACTGTATTTTTTTTTAATAAACATAATTTTTTTTATCTATTTTCTGCCCTCCTAAAGACTTATTTCATCCTCAAATTGAGATCACTTCTTTCATATATTGATGTTCAACAAGGGGCATGCACGAAACCTACCTCCTCAGACTGAAATTTGTGCCAACAATTGTGGTTTCTCCCTTCAAAATGACTCACTGCCTCTCTTGTAGAAGCCCATTTTCCCTCATGTAGATTTCCTATAGGTGCTTCTATACAAAATGCCGAGAGCAAAGATAGGGAGGAAATTGATGGAGGATGGTGGTTAAAAGGTTGTGGGGGCACAAGAATACTACTGTGGCTAAGTTATGAGGAGAAAATGAAGAAAAGGTGTTGAGAATGTGTGAGGAGGAGTGCTCACTAACTTTTATGGCTATTTTTAGTTATGAGTGTTGAGCTGGAAAGGTGTACGTTGGCCATACTTAAAGCGTTTGTCCCCACCTACTTGGTCATCATGGCCCTTCCTCATAATCATCCCTCATTATTGCATCGGAGTTCACACTTCCTCCCACTACCTGTCCTTGGCATCTTGTGCTTGAGTTGATTGTACGCACGTGTGGGTGACATCTCGAATAAGTGGAGTCAACTAAATGTAGGTGGCCAAGTTAACTGGCCATATTTTCCTCGTTCAATCTCAACCATCTCGTTGCCTTCGTATGACTCCTAATTACACAAATGAAAATAGAGGAGTGACTTAGTTACTTACTTGTGATCTGAGTGCATTTGATGTTAGGTGTTGTGGTTTTCTCTACTACATGTCTTCATTTCCCTTTATGCATGTTGTCTATGCTTGCTGATGTGTGGTTGTGTGTTTTTGAAGGTTCTACCTTTGCTAGAGCTGAATTACATGTGCCTTTTCAACCTGTAGATGTGCAGTATTTTGTTGTTCGTGCTAGACTACTTTGGGATCAGCAACTATAGGAATTTCCACAGGAGCTCCTGTAATTGCTTCTCCCTTGGAAACTTCAGCTTTTCCCTATGCTTGGAGCTCAAGAATAATGCCAAAGGTGGCATGAATGATGCAAGGATGGTAGGTAAGCTTCAGGTAAGGTTTTTGGTGCCTTTTCCCTCTTTATTTTTGTTTTTTTCAAAACCTAAAAACTGTTTTTCTGTGTTTTCTTTCTTGGATAGGAAGAAAAAAAAATAATGATGCTTGGGTTGTGATACAAGCTTGGAAATGATGGCAAGGAGGTTTGAAGATGGTAGGAGGGATTATAGGTTCCACATGAAGCTTTTTTTTTACCCTCAAACGGCCTTCTGTAGACACATTTTGATCTTTGTAATTCCTACGGGAGCCTCCTGTAGAAAACATAGAGTCTCCTGTAGAAAACACGATTTTGGAAGAAAAAGGTATAGTGAGGTGAAAGAGATGCCAAATATGATGGAGGAAGGTGTTGAGAAGGTTAGATGGATGTTGGTGTGAATGTCAGGATTCCCTTGGCACATCTTCTTAAGATCTGATCTAGGCCTAGTTTGAAGAGATTGCCTCCAATCTAGGTGAAAGGGGTGCTTTTCCTTACTATCCTGCTCTTCTCTTTTGAGGACAGGTGTGGTGGAAACTGTGCTAAAACCAAGTAGTTTGCTATATCAATAAACCATGGAGAGAGTACTGATATAGAAAATAGGTGTTCATCTAGCATTTGGTCATCCACCATTCCTTCTTCACCTGCAGGAAAATTTACTCTAGACAAAAAGTTAGCAACAACATTCTCTTTACCAGGCTCATCAATAATGGTCAAATCAAACTACTGCAGTAAAAGAAACCATCTAATAACATGAGCATTTAAATCTATTTTGTTCATTAAATATCTAATTGCAGCATGATCAGTGTGCATAAAGGTTTGATAGCCTGTGATATAATGTTTGAATTTATTTAAGGAATGCATGGTAGCTAGGAGTTCCTTCTCGGTACTATATAATTTAACTCTGCCTTTGACAATTTTTTTCTTATAAAGTATGTGGCATAAGGTAACTTTTCATACACTTGTCCTAAGGATGCTCCTATCACTTTTTTTGAAGTATCTATGTGAATCTGGAATGGTAGGGCCTAGTTTGGGCCTCTGAGAATTGGGGCAGTCACTAACTTGATCTTCAAGGTACCTAGGGCTTCTTAACAGTTTTCCAACCATATGAACTCAACATCTTTACCTAGGAGGCCAAACAAAGGAGAGACTCTTTTGCTGAAGTCTTTAATGAATCTCCTGTAATATCTGGCTAAGCCTAGGAAACTTCTGTCATCTCTCACCCTTTGAGGAGGTGGGACCCTTTGGATGATGGAAATTTTGTTGGGGTCCACCTATAGTCCTTGTTGAGATATTGCATGACCTAACATGGTCCCTTAAATCATCAAGAATTCACATTTTTCCTAGACTGAGGGATAGGTTCATATCAATACACTTATCTAAAACTTCTCCTAGGTTAGATAAAGCTTCTTCAAAGTTAGAGCCATAAGGGGTAAAATCATCCATGTATATTTCTACTACATCATGATCCAGTTCAGAAAATATACTCAATACCACTCTTTGGAAAGTGGCTGGAGCGTTGCACAAACCAAAAGGAAGGACCCGGTATGCAAAGGTACCCCAAGGACAAGTAAAAGTGGTCTTATCTTGGTCTTCCAGGTTGATTTGAATCTGATTGTACCCGCTAAACCCATCTAGGAAAGAGGAAAATTTTTTCCCTGCCAGACCGTCTAACACTTGATCTATGAAAGGTAAAGGAAAATGGTCCCTTTTCATGGCTTTGTTCAATTTCTGATAGTCGACATAGTTCTCGACTTACCATTTTTTTTTTGGCAATAGCACCAAAGGAGAGACCCATTCACTGTCAGAAATGGGATAGATGAATCTCACATCAAGCAATTTCTGCAGTTCTTCCTTAACAATATATTTAAGAGCTAGATTCATCCTCCTTTGAGGCTACTTCACTGGTTTGCAATATTCCTTGATGTATATATGATGAATACATACTGAAGGGTGCACTCCCATCATCTCCTTATAATTTCAGGCAAAGGCATCTAAATGTTTTCTCAACATACTGCATAGCTTCTTCTCTTGGGAAGTAGATAGCGATGGATCGATTTTCAATGTTCTTCCTGTTTGAAAATTATATATTAGAGAGCAATGGAACACATAGAATAATGCATAAATATAAACACAGAAAATGCATAAAACAAGAGAGACACAGATATAAGTGGTTCACCTAGTTTGGGTTACATCCACCTCAAATAGCTAGTCCTTCCTCTGTTTTCACTCACAGTCTCACCTCTTTGTTTCTCGCTTGGATTATTACACAGGCTCAATACAACGACCTCATACAAAGAGAAGGGTTTCCTTCTAGGGAAAAACCCCTAAAATTAACATAAGTTATACCATCATATCATCCACCTAATGAACGACCCAAATTGACTAGAAATTTCTATACTTTTACAAGGAAATTTTACATCTGTTTTTAGCTTCGGGGGTGCTACCCCTGAAGCCCCCGCCGGGGGACCACTGGCCCTCGAACCCCCTAGACAAGGGGGATCGACCCTCCTGAACCCCCATGGGTAGGACAAGTCCCCCCCTGCCCAGCACTTCCTGGGGTATAGATCCGACTGAAACAAAGTCCTTTAAATAATCATGCTGCACACCCAACAATCTCCCACTTGGAGAATGATTGTAGCAACTACACCGCTACTTCATTTGCTAGGAAATGACTCCTATTTGGACCTAGCTATTTCTAATATTCATTGTCACCCTTGAAGACCAATTGAAACTGAGAATATTCTCAGTTTCTCCCTGGTTACAAATTTTGTCAGCATATCTGCAGGATTCTGGGTAGTGTGTATCTTTTCCAGCTTCAACTCTCCATCTTCCAACACTGATCGTATGAAATGGTACTTGAGCTATATGTGTTTAGTCCTGGAATGAAATGTTGATTTCTTTGCAAGATGAATGGAACTTTGGCTATCACTATATAACATGCCCATGTCATGCTTCTTACCCTCACCGATAAGCCTTTGTAACCAAATCATTTCTTTACTAGCCTTTGTAGCAGCAACATACTTTGGTTCTGTTGTTGAAAGTGCAACAACACTTTGGAGAAACCCAACTGACAACTATTCCACCTATTGTAAATACATATCCTATAGTGCTCCTCCTGTTATCTCTGTCACCTTCCATATCTACATCAACATATCCCTGTAGAGAAATGTTTGAACTACCAAAGCAGAATGCTTGATTTGTGGTACCTTTCAAATATCTGAGAATCCATTTCACTATCATCTAGTGTTCCTTTCCTAGATTGTTCATGTACCTGCTTACAACTCCCATTGCATGTGCAATATCAGGCCTTGTGTAGAACATTGCATATATTAAGATTCCAACTGTTGATGCATATGGAACTTTAGACATATAATCCATGTCTTCTTGGGTCTTTGGGCACATTTCCTTACTAAGTTTGAAATGGCTAGCAAAAGGTGTACTAACTGGTTTTGCATTGTGCATATTAAATCTTTTCAACACCTTTTGTATGTACTCATTCTGAGACAATGTTAATTTACGATTTTTCCTGTCTCTAGTTATTCTCATACCAAGGATTTGTTTTGCAGCTCCCAAATCCTTCATTGCAAATGAATTTGCCAATTTTCTTTTGAGCACATTTATTTCCTGCATGTTAGACCTTGCAACAAGCATGTCATCTACATACAATAACAATATAATATAGCTGCCATCATTTTTCCTTTTCAGATAAACACAATGATCAGAGTGACATCTAGTATAACCTTGTTCAGACATAAACTTGTCAAATTTTAGATACCACTACCTTGGAGCCTGTTTTAAGCCATACAAGGTCTTCTTCAACCTACACACTAGTTTCTCCTTCCCTTTCACCTCATATCCTTGTGGCTACTGCATATATATCTCTTCCTCTAAATCCCCATGCAGAAAGGTTGTCTTTACATCTAACTGCTCAAGATGCAAATCTTCAAATGCTACTAGACTTAAAATAGTTCTGATTGAAGTCATTTTAACAACAAGAGAAAATACTTCATCAAAATCAATACCTTTCTTTTGTGCAAACCCCTTCACCACAAGTCTAGCTTTGTACCTTTGTTTTCCTCCATATTCTTCCTTCAGCTTGTAAACCCATTTATTCTTCAATGTAGTTTCTCCTGCAGGCAACCTGACTAAGTCCCAAGTCTGGTTATGCATTGAGGAGTCCATCTCTTCTTCCATGGCTACCTCCCACTTCTTCCTGCTTTCAACCTACATTTCTTCTTCATAACATTCGCATTCACCAGAATCAGTCAACAATAAATAATATAATGAAGAGAGTATCGTTTAGGGGGTATGCTTATCCTGGTAAATATTCTAACACCACTTTCAAGTGTTTGGGGTGCCTGTTGCTGTTGTGATGGTTGTTGTTGTTGTGGTTTTTGATTATTATTATTTTCAGGCACTTTTATTTTTTCAGTGATCTCATCAAGAAATGTATATTCCTTGTTTTATTTTTCTTATTTCTTTTCCTGCAACTGATTCTTATACAAGACCTTTTCATTGAATATTACATCTCTGCTCCTCATGATTTTTTGATTTTCATAATCATATAAGCGATAACCAAAATCATTAACACCATATCCAATAAAGGTACATTTCTTTGATTTTGCCTCAAACTTTGTTCTATTTTCTTTATTAATATGGACAAAGGCCTCACAGCCAAAAGGATTTAAAAAGGAGTAGTTTACCTTTTTACCTGTCCATGCTTCCTATGGAACACCACCATCCAAGGAACTTGAAGGCCCCCTGTTTATTAGATAAACAACAGTATGTACAGCATCTGCCCAAAATTGTGAAGGAAATCCTACATGCAATCTCATGCACCTTGCATGCTCCATGATTGTTCTGTTTATCCTTTCTGACACACCATTTTCTTGTGGTGTTCTTGGAACTGTCTTCTCTCTGTAAATTCCATGCTCTGAACAATACCTATCAAACTCTTTGCTGCAATATTCACCTCCATTGTCTGATTTGAGACACTTCAATTTCTTTCCTGTCTCAATCTCAACAAAAGCTTTCAATTTCTTCAAGGTATCAAATACATTAGATTTATTCTTAATACAATAAATCCAAGTTTTTCTACTTGCATCTTCAATAAAAGTAACATAATAACGCGAGCCACCAAGAGATGAGACCTGAGCAAGTCCCCATACATCTGTATGCACAAGCTCTAATTTTTCACTCTTCTTTTCTTTCCCAACTCTGAGAAATTTGACTCTCTTCTGTTTTCCATAAATTCAATTCTCACAAAAGTCCAAATCAACATTCTTCAAACCTGGCAACAAATTCCTTGAGTGAAGAATCTTCATCCCCTTCTCACTCATGTGTCTGAGCCTATGATGCCATAATGCTGCATCTGCTCCTTTGGAAGTTAAAGCTTTAACAGAGTTAGAAATACCATTGCATAAATACAATGTACCAACCTTTTCACCTTTTTCTATTACCAAGGCTCCTTTGGTGACCTTCCAAGCTTTATCTGTGAAAGTTGTCACACAACCTGCACCGCCTAATTACCCTGTTGAAATCAGATTTTTCTTCAAATTTGGAACATGCCTTACCTCCTTTAGTAGCCATTAGTTTCCATTTTGTTGTTTTACAAGAACCTTACCCATTCCAACAATTTTACAAGGTTTATCATCACCCAAACGACTTGTCCAAAATCTCCTTGAACATAGTCATGAAAGTATTTCTTATCAGGTGTGGCATGGAATGAGGCCCCTAAATCTACCACCCAAGAATCCATAATATTTTCAAAAGAAAGAATCAAAGCATCTTGTAACACCTCAACTATCACATTTGCTGCATGATTGTTTTCTTGTTGTGTATCTCATTCTTTTCCCTTCTGAGATCTACAATCTTTCTTTAGGTGTCCTTTATTTCCACATTTCCAGCACACTATCCCTTATCTAGACTTGGATTTTGCCTTTCCTTGATTTACTGTGATATCCTGAGCTCTTTCCTGTTTCCATTTTTCTTTCCCTAGACTCTACACTCAAATCATTACCCGATGTCTCACCAGAGCTTTTCTGTCGCATTTTCTCACTAAGGATAGCACCGACAACATCATCAAACTTTAAAGTACTAGATTCAAAAACAGAGTTACTAATGGCCATTAGTAAACCATCCCAACTTTCTGGCAATGAGCACAAGAATAACATAGCTCTAACTTCATCATCAAATTTTACCCCTATAGAACTTAACTGACTTGTAATAGTATTAAAATCATTTAAATGGTCTACAATAGATCCACCTTCTTACATCTTCATATTAAATAACCGTTTCATAAGAAATACCTTGTTTGAGGCTGAGGTTTTTTCATATAGTTTCGCCAACGCCTTAATCAAACCCTCTGTCATTATTTCCTTCAAAATGTTGAAGGCAACCAATGCTTTGAGGCACAACCATATTGTTTCGAGTGCCTTTCTATCAAGAAGGTTCCATTCTTCATCTGTCATACCCATCGACATCTTTGTTTTTCCACCTAATGGTAGGTACAGATCTTTCTGATACAGATAATCTTCGATTTGCATCTTCCACAGTGAGAGGTTTTGGCCACTAAATTTCTCGAACCTAAACTTACCATCTTCCACCATTGCTCCCACTCGAACCAGAAACCCTTCTCTCCTGCGAGTTTGTCAATAAAATAGACCTTCGGCTTTGATACTAGTTTTTAGAAAAATATATATTACAAAGAAATGGAACACATAGAATAACGCACAAATATAAACACAGAAAATGCATAAAACAAGAGAGACACAGATATACCTGGTTCACCCAGTTTGGGCTATGTCCACCCGAAATAGCTAGTCCTTCCTTTCTATTATCCAGCAAAATGAAGAGACACAACGTACAACAGATCCACTGTAATATCCTATGTTTTCTCTCACAATGTCATCTCTTTGTTTCTCGCTTGGAGAATACACATCTATCACACAGCCTCAATACAATGCCCTCATACAAAGAGAAGGGTTGCCTTCTAGGGAAAAAAACCCTAAACTAAACATAAGTTCTACCGTTAGATCATCTGTCTAATGAATGGCCCAGATTGACTAGAAATTACTATACTTTTACAAGGAAATTTTACATCTATTTTTAGCTTCAGAGGCACTGCCCTCGAAACCCCCGCTAGGGGACCGCTGGCCCCCGAACCCCCTAGCTGGGGGGGATAAGCCCCGCCGAACCCCCATGGGGGGTACAAGTTCCCCCCACATCCCCCGCATGGAGGGGTGTACAAAATTCCTAGGGTATACATCTAGTTGAAACAAAGACCTCTAAATAGCCATGCTCCACACCCAACACTTCCTAGGCTGAAATCTACATTTTTAACATGGAGAGGAATGGGGTCAGCCACACAAAGATCAATTGAGTGGTCGTTTTGAGTTTCTCTTACTATGTCTTCAATGGTGTTGCACTGGGAGATGGATTCTGAATCAAATTTTCAATCATATCATCCTTATCTTGCGGTTTTCCTCCCATGGTGATTCCAATGCACAAAGTGGTACAGAATAAACTTCATCCTCATCCTCATCCTTCAACCAGAGAGGTAGATCATGTTCTAGTAAGGGTTGAGCAAGAGGATATAGGGTTAATTGCTTGGACATATGCCCATTCTTTATGGTCATGTTCCCAGATGTAGGCATCAGTTGTAGTCAACCAGGGTCTTCTTAAAATGAGAGGATACCTAGTGAGCTTTGCCTTTAGCTGGAGTGGTCTGCTAGTTGCAGCACTTCCGTGGAGCAATCTTCTAGTTGCAAAACTATTGTGATCTTCCTCAAGGAGTGTTGGAGATTAAGTTTGAGCATTGTGTCCTTTGTCATCACATTAATGGCAGCTCCTAGATCAATCAAGGTATGTGAGACCATTGTTCCATTGATTTGGACATCAACTACTAGGCTTCCAGGGTCCAAATATTTTAGACAGATTATCTGCCCCAACATTAGGTCAGACAATTGTCCTATGACACTGATGGTTGGGGTATCTCTCTTGTGCCTTCCTGGATGCCTAAAGAACTTCTACTTGATCAACCTATTGTAGATATTCACATCTTTTATGGCTTGGAGAAGTGGTATCTTCACACATAAGTGTTTCAATTCTCCCAAGATTTCACTCTCTTCTGGGGTAGGCTAGATTGTCATGGATAGTCTCTCGGGAAAGGGTGGATTTGCTTTAGGTTTGCTTTCCTCTTTATCCTCCTCAAACTTCCTAGGTGGAGGCTAGCTATCTGGGTGAACTTTTCCATATCGCAAATTGATTTCTTGAATCTCCACAACATAAGTTGGGCATGATGGTTCCCCACTATACACTTGTTGAGCTTGTCTATTGTTCAGGTTTAGATTTGGCTAGGTAGGAATTTGGGGTTTCCTTGGTGGAGCAAAAGGTAACAGTTGTGGTTGGGCAGGTGGTGGAGGCAGAAGAGTGGGAAGAGATTTGTATTGGGGCCTCCACCCTTGAGGAGGTGCATTCCACTGAGGTTGTAGCTGAGCATAGGGTTGAAATGAATGAGTGGTTGGTTGTGCATGATATGGAGATGTGAAGGACCAAGGAGGAGGCATGGACCAGGAAGGATGAGAAGGGGTCCCCAAGAAGGTATGGAGGTGACTTTGTTGGGGTGGTAGTATGCATAAGATGTTCCTTGCATCCCCTGTGGGTATGGTCTAGGTCCAGGTAGCCTCCTTTGGTTTATGTAATACATCTATTTGGTGCCTCCTTCGGCTGCTTTGTATATAGCTTTAAGACCAGGAAAGGAAGGACACTTATCTATAGAATGATTTTCTTCACAGACTGAACAAACCTCTATGGAGTTCAATGGGCATTCATTCCTAGGATGCCTCTTGGTGCATCTAGGGCAAAAAATGGCCAAAGCCCTCTCTGCTTCCTCTTATTTTGTTTTGATATGTAAGGTATCCATTTGTATGGAAAGATCCTGTACATCTCACTCTTGAAGTCTTCCAGCATGCTTCCAATTTCCCCTTTAATTAATGAATTGGAAGAAGAGGTATTGGCTATGGGTTGACCCCCCCAACCTTTCTTTCTTACTACTCTAGAATGGTTTCTAAAAACCATCTTTATGTCCTCATAAGATAGTTGGTAAATGTCTCCCCTGGCCAGTAGATGGAGGGTGTCTAAAAGGTCTTCTCAGATTCCCCTGAGCAGGACCAACTTCAAAGGCTCAGGGTCAAGTGTACACCCAACCCTTTTGTAATTAAGCTGGAACCTCTCTTTGTAGTCTTCCAGGGACTCATCACTCCCCATGGTCATTTGAAATATTTCTTCTTTAGTATCTTTTGACCTACAATAGTCCCGATATTTGTTGTTAAAGGCTTGCTACATTTGAGCCCAAGTTGTGATGCTACTGTTAGGTAATCCCATGAACCAGCGCAAAGCTGCGTCCTTGAGAGTAGAAGGGAATAGTTTCAACTTTTGCTCATCTTCTGCATAGTCATAAGTTCGACAGATGACAACAAACTCAAACAAGAAAGTGTCAGGATATTCTGTAGTCAGGCCATGGAAGTGAGGTAGGGATGAAGGACTTATATTTTTCATTTTTGTGTCCCCATTTGTCTCCTGAATGGGAAAGGTTCCCTCTATTCTTTTTCTATTTCCCCTAGCATTTCCATTTTCAGTCATTGGCTCCGGAGGAATGTTTTCTTCTTCTTCTTCCCCTATAGGTTATTCAAATATGTCTACCTATTCACCTAAGGGTTATTCTTGATTGAAACCACCGAAGAAGAGAGAAGGTTGGCTATGTGAAGCAGTGGGGGTGTTGGGAAAAACAATTTCCTCACTTATCTCTATTCCTACAAGGCATGAAAGGAAATCTTTTTGGTTGGTTTTTTCTTTCTTTTTCCCCACACTGATAGTACCTATAGAAACTAAAATTGTAATTGAACAAAACAAATTGCAACTAGCTGAAATGAACTTGCTGAATGGAAATTTGCATAATTGAAAAGGAAAGAAAGGAAATGCAGAATTGAAAGAAAGGAAACGACTAGTCTACTTTTGCCAAAATAAAATATTAGCAGAATGTTGCAATAGGAAATAGAAGAAAGAAGTAATCAAAAAATACTCTGATGCTTCCCCAACAACGACACCAAAAAGTGGTGAGCACCAGTATTGCAGTAAGAATGTTGCAACTCCTGGGCTGCCAACTTTACTTTTATCAACCCGATAGTTCGTAACAAACTTGGAAGCGTCGGTGCTGTATGCACAAGTACTAGTTCTCACTGCAGGTTGTCACTTGGTCAGCTGACGCAAGATCACTAGGAGCTCAAGCCAACTTCTGTATATCTCAGAAGAATCTCTATGTGTGATGAAATAAAGAAAGCTTACTCCACAGAAGCTATTCTAATTGCAAAAAGGAAAAAGACTGTAATGTAAAGCAAGACCTAGTAAACCCTAATTAACAAGCTAATTCTACTTTTGCCAAAAACACTATGAAAACCATAAAAGTAATGCCATTACCTACTCATGAAAGAAAAATACATCTAACCATTCCCGTTTCTGGAAGTAAATAAGAAAAAAAAAAATGGATTTTTATGTGTTTTTATGTGAATTTATTATGCATCTAATTTATTTTGTGTGAGTGTGGCAACATACAGGTGGCATTAGAGGGTATTTTTGGAGCTTGGGAGGATGTAGGATGGTGTGGATGGGTATTAGGATGTCTTAGGTGTCCTTCTAGAGGTTTTTCCCACACTCGGCCTTCAAAAGAAATCCTACAGGAAAAACTATAGGAGGACATAGGGAAACTACATGAGGAAAACATGGAAACTACAAAAGGCCTACAGGAGGAGGCCGAGAGAAATTTTCGCTATTTTGAGGGTGTGAGAGTGGGTGGAAAATGTGGATGAAGGTTTGGGTGAGGTGTTAGGGTGCCTAAGATCAACCATGAACCACTAGGAGAGAGAAAGATGATTGGGTTTGCTAAAGGAGAGAGGAAGAAGTTCTATGAAAAATGAAGAAAACTAGGGCAGAATTGAGGTGAGGTTTGGGAGACCTATAGGGCATGGATCAAATGGGAGATGTGATTTTTGATAAGCTAGCCTAATATTGGAAGTGATCTTCTACCGAGAAACTAATAGTGAACCAAGGAGATCAAGCAAGCAATGAAATGAGTGCATCTATAAAAAAACAGAGTTTTGCATTAAAATGGCCTAAACTATAATATATGAGAGGAAATGCTGAGAAATGTTGCAAGAAAGGAAAGCATGGAAGAGGACTATTGAAAATTAGGAAGTGAACATAATAAAGGAGATCTGAACCAAAGCAAAACTGGACTATTAACCAACTAAAGAGCTGCAAACAACATAACTCCTATGAATGAGGAAAATTTGTGTTTTGGGGGTAGCAACAGAGTCTTTGCCTCAAATCATGGTCCTAGAGGGAGGAAGAGAGGCCAAGGCACTATTTATACCCTTTTGAATCTTTTTTTAGCACTACTTGACCTACTATAGAAAGCACAAATGAAAGAAAACTACCAAATTATCAAAAGCAACCTATTCTTAACCATAAGAAAAATACATCTAACAACAAATTAATCTACAAAGTGAAGTAAAGCATACAAATACAAGTAAAGAGAAGCTTGGCTACTTAGATTGGGCCCTAACCCAAGAGCTTCAGCCCTATGAGGTAACTCAGTGCTAGCTCAAAAAGGATACCATCTTTATTATCAAAACAATAGCAAGATTACATGAAACTGTCACAAAATAATAAGCTGAAAATTTGAGCAGAGTTTACATAAGCAAAAAGAAATCTGACCCTACTGAGGGCCTAGGCCTCTCTACTTATACACCTAAAGCTACCAATAGCTTCCTTAAAATCAGGGAGGCTTTGCTTCCAAAACTCAAGATAACTGCTATGGGGTAAAATGCACGGTGTATGGAGAATGAAAATACCCTCAAAGGTCTTAATAGGACCTTTGACAAACTGTAAGATTATCTTCAGATGTCACGAACTTATACACATGTTTATAAAAAGTTATCAACTATCAAAGTATCAGAAGGGGATTACCTCAGGCTTCCATGTAGATTTGCTAGACAACACATATGTCGTTAGGTGCAAGTCCCCTGAGCCGACTCCAAATCAAGTCCTGCACAAAGAAGCAACGAGCGTAATCACAACATACAACTCTGAAATTAATATATGAATACATAAAGAATATATAATTTCATAAAACTAAGTTAATCATGCAAATAGGTATTGAATAAAAAACTTAATGAATGATAGTACTGACACCATAGAGTAGGCAGCATAACTGCGGTTCTGTATTAATAATGGAAGAGTGATTACAACCATTTATTACATTAGCCTTCCTTTGCCCCTTCAGCCTCTCTCTCTCTCTCTTCTTGTTTATTTCTTATGATATGAGATAGTTCTCAGTAGTCAAGTAGGCTGTCCTTTCAAATGCTCTAACCCCTTTCACAATGGCCCTAACTTTGCTTATGTAGCAATTGAGTTAGGGTTGCCAAGTTCCTCCTTGAGTTCACTAGGGCAAAAGCAATGAAATTTCCATGCTTTTCAGCTCTTTCCTATTTTCCTCCTTCTTTCAGATTATAAATTCTCCAAATAGGTTTATTTTGGATGTTTCCTTACTTTTCTTGAGTACTTTTAGGAATAAATATCTAGATATTTGTTAGTCAATTCATTCCTTTAACCCTTGGAACTTCACCAAGTTTCATTAACTCTATCCCCTGACTAGCAACTTGAGTTAGTAGGGTCACTAATGCACCCTTAGGCTTGGTAAAAAGATTTATAAAGCAGGTTATTAGTGTACAATCAGCGTTAGTGTCAAATCAAGGCCTGTAATTGTGGTCTTTGCTTCAGTCATCATGTCTTTCCCCTATAAGTTGATGAGGAGGTCAATTTGTTGTATAAAAGACGCCCCCTAAAGCATGAGATCAGAGGCTGCGATGATGTCTGAAGTACTTTACTTTAATTGTAATTTTCCTTCAAAAGGAGAGAGAGGATCGAAGCTTCGGGTGGCAACGGAAACCTGATACAACATATACATATAAAACTGCTAAAATCATGTCCTGAGTCAGGCATTCTCATGCTCAGTAGCTATGTTAGAATGATTTTTCTCTAAAGATATATGATGATAGGCCACCAATAAGCACAATGCAGATCCGGTGTCATAATAGAATCATTCTGAAATAACTATCTCCAAAAAACAATATTCGCAACTTGGGAGAGGAAACAAGCCTGAATGATGCAAGCCTCTACCCAAGGTCTTGATTTCCTCTTCACCGAATAGCATAGATAGATACATGTGAATATATCATTGACATATAACATGCATGAAATCATCTAATTACCAGTCAATAATGGAGACCATTAACAGACGCGAGGAAGGCCACCGATAATGGTGATGGTCTCCAAGGTGCATAGTACAATCTAGCGAGTGTGAAAGATGTCTTTGTTGTCGAACACCCGTAGAATCACTTAACCAGGAGCCAATAATGAGAACCCCTGACCGAACATAAGGTAAATTGCCACTAATGTCTACAAGTACCAAGGAACTGAATGTGTTTCTGGGTTATCTTCCTAGATAGAGTGTTGAAGTCAATAGGAAGAAACATGTCGAAAGGTAGGCAATAATGTGTCCTACATCAATCAACATGAAATGGGACAAGAATGATTTTGTTCTTTGATGAATCTTTTGATAATTTGGGTCTAAAACAAAATGGGCATGATGAAAGGATATGTTTGATGGGTTGATGGAAGAAACAAATGGTTAATCTTTGAATAATAGAAGGCACGACAATGGTTTTAACTAGACAGCACTAGACTCATGAACAACAAAGAGTGTTAGGATACAAAGATGTAATCATTAGGGTATATAGGCTAAACTCATAGGATGGTAGGGTTCATATTGAGAGGCCATCAAAAGGAAGTTTTATTTGAGGGAGTGCCATGTTCAAGGGAACGACTACTGCAAAGCCACATTTTCTAATTCGGAATATAGTTGGTCCACTTTCCCCGTCTGATTAATTTAATGAGTCCAGATGGGTAAACTAATCGATCTTTTCATATTTAAAGAGTTTGAAAAGGACTACAAAAGGAATGACTCTCTGCCCTATCTGATTAGTTTAATGAGTCCAAACAGGAAAACTCATCGATTTTTTCATGTTTTAAGAGTCTGATAAGTATCGTAAAAAGAGTGACTCTATATCTTGTCTGTGTAATTTAAAGAGTCTAGACTAAAAAACCCAGTGGTCTTTTCATATTTAGAGAGTCTGAAAAGATCGTAAAGAGAAACTCCATGGTGGTCCCTTTGTCATAGTTGTTAACCAGGTGTGACAAAAGGTTAATAGTATACCCAGATCGGTTACTTTTCTGTGAGTTAATCTATTGAATCTGGATAAAGAGAAACCTATGTTCAATAGATGTTGACCTCATTTTGTTATGAGTACGAGGAGACTGACTAAACTCGTTTTTTGTTGTGAATTTTTAATAAGTCACGCGACAACAAACTCAATACCTTCATCAAATTTTAATGATTCAAATGATGAAAACTTAGGGTATCTTTTTCATTTTAGTGAGCACGAAAAAGAGGTAAAAGAACTACTCATTCCTTCTTCGTAGATTTAACGAGCCCGAAGGAGGGGAAAAACTCGGGGATTTTTCAATTTAAGAGTGAGAAATGGTCCCAAAAAAGAAAGTGCTCTTGTTGTTGCCGTATATTTTTAACGAGCCTGGTGACAAAAACTCGGAATTTTTCAGTTTTAACGAGTGAGAAAAGTACGTAAAAGAATGATCGTGTCATATTTATAAAGTTTAACAAGCCTAAAGACAAAACTCAAGATTTTTTCAATTTAAAGAAGAAGAAAAGAGCGCCTAAAAGGAATGCTCTGATGATTTTTTTTAGTTTAAAGAGCTAGAAAAAGAACGACAAATACTCGCTTAGACCATCGTTGTATAGATTTAACAAGCTCAATGATGAAAACTCGGAGACCTTTCTATTTTTTAAAGAGCAATAAAATATCTCAAAAAAGTGCGCTATTCTTCGTTGTAGTATTTTAACGAGCCCAAAGAAGGAGACTCTAGTTTTTTTGGATTAACGAGCAAGAAAAATACCATAAAAAGAACACTAGATCTTCTTCATGGTAGTTTAATGAGCCTGAAGAAGGAGACTCAAGGATTTTTCAGATTAACGAGCAAGAAAAATACTGTAAAAATAACGCTTGATCTTCCTTGATCTCATGCTTGACAATAGAAGGGTCTATGCCATGCATTTCCTGATAAGACCAAGGAAAAACATCCGGGAAGTCCTTAAAAGGGTAGGTGAAGCTCACAATTTCCTCGGGATTGCGATTGGCTCCAATCTGTATGTTTTCCATGATGCCTATCACGAAAAAAATATCAATGAGCAATGTTTTTGAAATATTTCCCCTATTTCCTTCCGAGTCCAAATTTTGGACAGTCATATATGGTGAGGAAATGATTTCATGTGCGTTAGGTGATAGGATTTGAAGAGGCATCGTGTCTGAATCAGATATCGAAACACGATGGTGCGAATCCTCCCAAGTTCACTCTTCTAAACTCATGATCTCTCTAATAGCTTCATCCATGGGTAAGACTTGATTGAGGGGATCGAAAGAAGGAGTTGTTATGGGAGGGGAAATGGTACCATTGGCCGTAACCAATGTGACCGGAGGCTCTAATGTAGATTGAATGGTTTGATAGGCCAATTCAGCTGGTGACAGTGAAATTTTCTCTTTGTAACTTTCAATGTCTGAAGGAATCAGTAGGATCCATGGTTTGGTCTGTTCATGAGGAATAGATGAAAGCATATTGATGTCTGTGAAACCTGGGGTGGCTAAAGAGGGAAACAACCCATGAAGGAAGAAGTCTTTAATAGAACAGTACTGATATTGACGTAAGAGTAAGGTACACCACCCACTAAGGGTACGGAGCTGCTAGGTAACGAAGATTAATCTAGGGTGCAAAAGGATAGTTGGTCTACAATGATTATCTTTCCATCGAAGGGAAAGAGGATGATACAGAAGAACGAAGAAACAACAGCCTTCATGGTATAAGTCCAAGTGTAGCCCAAAATTAGATTATAGTCAAGTTTATGATCCACAACTTCAATATCTACCATTACCATTTTCCTAGTCAAGGTGATGGGATAGCTAGCTAGTTGATCTTTTGGGATGGAAGTGTGGCAATCCAAAGCTTTAAGGGAATTCGACAGCGGGGATAGGGTTGTAGAACCCAAAGGAAGCCAACATGATGCAGGTAGAAGCACCTTCATCAATAACAGTTTTGTGTATACCTTTACCTTTTGAAAGCACACTTGAAATGCAAGCTAGTGGGAAAGGGGAGGTTTACACTTTTCTATGTCTGAAACTACAAGCATGGAATCCTGCGAGTCGATACCACCAATAGTCAAAAGCAAAGCTTTCCTTTATGTTGGACATGTTTGTAATACTTGGAGCACTGACACAGCCAATGGCGCTTGCGCCAAGTCTTCTACAATGCTGTAGTTTTGGGCGGCACGTGCATATGCATTGTGCATTCTGCATCAAAGTGCCCCTTTGGGGGGTCAAATTACAAGGTCAGCAACCAGCCTTTTGATACGCAAATTGTTAGGCGATGGTGGGTTTTTACTTGAGGAAGGTTTCGTGGTATGGGTGACAGGAGCTCCATAAGATTTGGCTCTTATTTGTAGATCTACCGTTTCAAAGGTGAAAATGGTAGAAGATCCTTCACCAGCTTAAGGATGCTGCGAACCACCGTTGCCCCCTTGCGAGGGTTGCGGTTGGTTTGCAATAAGGTTTTGCTACTTCTGAGCAGGGAAAGGAGTATTTAGTACAGTGGTGGTCCTGATAGTATCCTTTTGAGCAATGTGTTCCGTGCATTCTTGAAGATGTGGACAGTGATAGATCATGTGGTCTTCAGCACAAATTTTTCAAGGAAATATGGCAGGTTTATCCTTTCCATCGTCAGGAGTCATAGCATCCTTCTATTTCGAGTTTGGTTGCTTTGTTGACTACTCCTCGAGAGTGGTATTTTTCTTATTCTTCTTTTTCTTACCACCGAGATTTTGTGTAGACTGCACAGAATTTATCATAGTGGTAGGAAGAGCAATTGATTTGGTAGTAGTGGAATCATTGGGGTTGCTAGGGGTATTGGGGATTATGTTGTAAAGAGTCTCAGACTGTGAATATATCAAATCTAAGTATTGGGCACGACGTATGGACTGGTCTTCTGTGACCGCAGCACCTAGAGTGACATCTCTAGAGATTTGCAAAAGTAAGGACCTGTAGAGCCAGTCTGTTAAGAGAAAGTTTGGGAGGGGAGCTTTGACTGACCTCCTCCTACGTCTCCATTTATGTATATGATTAGAGATGTGGGTGGTGGTATCCTAACGAAATGAAGTGAGGAGCTCTATCCCAGTCTCATAACAGATGGGTAGCTGGAAGCGCTTAGGAATTCCATCGCTAAAGCGTCGAAGGTGTTTACTGACACACATGGTAACTCAATATACCATTTAGCTACATTGACAATGAGGGTGTGGGGAAAAGATGTAACCGGACACTATCAACCACCAGAGATTTTGAAACACACCAAAGATGGTAGATGGTTATATGGGTGCCTAGATCCTCCCCTTGTGTTTCATCGAACTTAGGGATGTACGTTGGTATCCTATGCAGGATTGGCAGCCATTGTAAGTTGTGATAGATGGGGTCGTTTGTCAGTTTGTATAGGTCGGGTATATCCAATGTTGCCAAGAAAGGAAGAGAGTTTGGTACCCCCAACTCAGACCACAGTGATGACATATGACTTGAGGAGCCTTGTAGTCCTCCCATCATTTGACTCCCAATATTATACATGGGTTGCGTGATGTAGCCATTGCTTTGAGGTATGTTGTTGTAGAGTGGATTTCCATGAGGATTTTGATACTCGGGTATAGAATTACCCCTAGGATAAGTGGTGCCCCCTTGACTCATTTGAATATGTGAGTAGGGTGCCCCCATGGATTGGTTGGGACCTCCTTGAGGATTCCCGCCTGACACAGAACTAACCATTCATCCTTGATTGACATAAGGAACACTCATGTCAATTAGCAACTAATCATGCATGCCTGAGAATGGAGGGGGAAATGTTACGTTCCCTACCAGCGTGTGCACATTGGGAATCCCCCAAGGTATATGAATCTGGTGGTTTGAACTATATAATGGCGGGTGACCATATTGTTGGTAGACGGGAACCGTGCCAATAGTGCCACATTGAGTGTTATAGGGAGCGCTATATGTGGAACTTGTCGAACATATGCAGTTTGACACCATAGGGGTGGAACCCAGCATTGGCTGGGTTCCACTCATAAAGGGTGTCATGTGAGTGGTTGTACCTAGGACAAATGGGATAGTGAGATTTTCCATTACTGGTGTTGTGGTGATGGTCGACTGAGAAGTGGTGGAGGACCAAAAGTGTCCCTAAATTCCTACGACCCGTTATTCATTGATGGGATAGATGGAAATGTTCCAACTACCAGAGCAGGAGGTACAGGTACTGTCGGATCTAAGATAGGGTCTGACGGATTTGTAAGTGGAGGGTTTAAGGGAGGAAGGAATCCTTCGGTAAAGAAATTTTGTGGCAAACTTGAATCGTTAGTTGTCCAAACAGATCTTGGGTGAGATCTTGGAGATTGATTTCCCGAAGGTGGGGAATCTGGTTCACTGGAGCTCAGTGGATCTTCCACGATGAGTGGAGGAAGTCCTAGCAATCGTCTAAATTGACAATGAGGCTTGAATGTAGCAACAGTGACCATTAATTTTTATCAATAAATTTTATCATGGTATTTGTTAAAGTCTCAAAACGATAACACACGAGTGCCTAAAAATATAAAAAATACACTAAATTGATCAATCAACAAACAAAGGGAAATTGCCCTATCTAATAAGCACTAATCATCAAAGATGAAACCTAGTATCTCAATGAATAACAGAGAAAGATGGCCAGATGTATAGTTTCGGTTACTCTAAAGCTTCACCCAAACCTCATATTGAGGGGCAAGTACTCTCATGAAGACGAGCACCCTCCCAAAAACTGAAGACAAAGTAGATCCATCCGTGTTAGGTACCGGTATAGCTCGTCCTAGTCACCTTGAGTAAGTCCCTAAAAGTTTGGCCACTAAAGATACCTCAGATCACAAACACCACTGGGGGGGCATACTCGTAGACAGTACACTGTGTGGGCAGGATATCTAAGTCCTTGACTCAGCTCCGAAATCCCCGAAGGGATCCCCAATATGCAGAATACCCAAAGGAGTTGAAAGAGAAGGTGGGCTACCTTCACTTACAGTCTGATGTTGTCTCATATTTCGCTCTGCTTTTACTCGAGTGGTCCTGATAGTATGGGTGCAAAAGGAATTTTTCTCTGTTTTAATGACGCTAGTTTGGTTTCTGACCTTGGTTAGTTCACTCACATGCCTATCCCAAGATCCTAGCCTACACTAATGTTCATTTGCTCAATAAAGAGTTACTAATTGATTTTAGGTAAATTTCATGTGTACATGATTATTGTCTTCAATAGGGGATTTGATTTATGAAATGTGATGAGACTCTTGACTCAATAAATCATGCGAAAAACAGCGCTTTGAAAAATTTTCGATTCAATGAAAGCAAGTTGTATTCTACATATTCATAATTTTCACATATTCATATTCTTTCGATGCATCCTAGTCATTTAACACATGCATAACCAAAAGACTACTTTCTAATGTTTCTTAACAACTACTTGACACAGAAGTAGAGAAACTTTTAACCAGTTAAACAGAAGGATGAATAACAAATGTGAATCTTTCTTTCAGAAAAAATGTTTTTAAGAAAGAAAAACAATTTTTTTTTTCCTAATAATAAATTTCTAGGACACCTATTTTGCTAACAAAATGCAGTTACAAATCTTATCTCAGTCCATGATAAAGCTTCCTATCGCTTTTGGCTCATAGGCACAACTGCAAATCAAGTTATTGGGAGACTAACACTCTATAACAATGGCTATAGAGAGTTAATAGGTCCATTAACGCTCCCTGTAAGCAGGCACAATGCTTTATAAAGCTCTGTGTAGCCTACTAACCTACATTAGTGTGGGAAATCAGTCAAAAAGAGGGTTTTCAAGATCATATTCAGAGATGAATGTATGTAAGCTAGATGTAGCAAGATATTTAGTGGGTCAGAAAGGGATTGCAGAAGTACAGGGAGCTATTAGAAGGAGGAGAGAATTGATAAGAGTCTGGGTAATCAGGAACTAGATGTATAGTCCCCAATGGAGTTGCCAATTCTGATATGGGGTAAAATGCATGGTGTATGGAGAATGAAAATACCCTCAAAGGTCTTCCTGGGACCTTTGACAGAGTGTAAGATTATCTGTAGATGTCATGAAGTTACACACATGTTCATAAAAAATTATGAACTATCAAAGTATCAGAAGGGGATTACCTCAGGCTTCCATGTAGATTTGCTAGAGAGCACATATGCAGCCCCCTGATCTGGCTCTAGATCAAGTCCTGCACAAAGAAGCAATGAGAATAATCACAACATACAACTATGAAAACTGATATATGAATACATTAAGAATATATAATTGCATACAACTAAGCTACTTATGCAAACAAGTATCGAACAAACAACTTAATGAACGATAGTACCAACACCATAGAGTAGGCAGCACAACTGTAGTTCTCTATTAATAAAGGAAGAGTGATTGCAACCATCTATTGTTGCATTAGCCTTCCTTTGCCCCTTCATCTTCTCTCTCTCTCCCTTCTTGTCAACTTCTTATGATATGAGACCGTTCTCAACAGTCAAGTAGGCTATCCTTTCAAATGCTCTAACCCCTTTCACAATGGCCCTAGATTTGCTTATGTAGCAATTGAGTTAGGGTTTCCAAGTTCCTACTTGAGTTCACTAGGGAAAAATCAATGAACTTGCCATGCTTTTCAGCTCTTTCCCATTTGCCTCCTTCCTTCATAATAGAAATTATCCAAATAGGTTGATTTTGGATGTTTCCTTACTTTTCTTGAGTATTTTTAGGAATAAATATCTAGATATTTTTGAGTCAATTCATTCCTTTGACCCTTGGAAATTCACCAAGTTTCACTAACATTGTCCCCTAACTAGCAACTTGAGTTAATAGGGTCACTAACACAACCTTAGCATTGGTAGCACGCTTTATAAAGCAGGTTGTTAGTGTACAACTAGCATTAGTGTGGAATCAAGGTCTGTGATTGTGGTCTTTGCCTCAGTCGTCATGTCTTTCCCCTCTGAGTTGATGAGGAGGTCAATTTGTTGTATAACAGATGTCCCCTAAAGTATGATATCAGAGGCTACAATGATGGCCAAAATACTTTACTTTAACTATAATTTTGCTTCAAAAAGAGAGAGAGGATCGAATCTTCAGGCAATGGAAACCTAATACAACACACATATATATAATTGCTAAAATTATGTCCTGAGTCGGGCATTCCCATGTTCAGTAGCTATGTCAGAGTGATTTTTATCTAAAGAGATATTATGGTAGGCTACCGATAAGCACAATGTGGATCCGGTGTCATAATAGAATCATCCTGAAGCAGCTATCTCCAAAAACCAATATTCACAGCTTGGGAGAGGAAACAACGCTGAATGATGCAAGCCTCTACCCAAGGTCTTGATTTCCTCTTCATTGAATAGCATAGATCGATACATGTGAATATATGCATTGATGTCGAACATGCATGAAATCATCTGATTACCAATCAATAATGGATACCATCAACAGACATGAGGAAGGCCACCGATAATGGTGATGGTCTCCAAGATGCACAGTACAATCTAGCAAGTGTGAAAGATGTCTTTGCCATCGAACACCCATAGAATTGCTTAACCAAGAGCCAATAATGAGAACCCCTGACCAAACACAAGGCAACCTACCACTAATGTCTCCATGTACCAAGGCACTCAATTTGTTTCTGGGTTATTTTCCTAGATAAAGTGTTGAAGTCGATAGGAAGAAATCTGCCGAAAGGTAGATAATAATGTGTCCTACATCAATCGACATGAAATGGGACAAGAATGATTTTGTTCTTTGATGAATCTTTTGAGCATTTGGGTCTAAACAATAGAGGGCATGATGAAAGGATACATTTGATGGGTTGATGGAGGAAACAAATGGTTAACCCTTAAACAATAGAAGGCACAACAACATTTTAACTAGACAACACTAGACTCATGAACACCAAAGAGTGTTAGGATACAGAGATGAAATTATCAGGGCATATAGGCTAAACTCATAGGATGGTAGGGTTCATATTGAGAGGCCATCAAAATGAAGGTTTATCTGAGGGAGTGCCATGTTCAAGGGAACGACTACTACCAAACCATGTTTTCTAATATGGAATACAATTGTATTGTCCAGATTCCTCGTCTGAATAATTTAATGAGTCCATATGGGTAAACTCATTGATCTTTTCATATTTAAAGAGTCTGAAAAGGACCACAAAAAGAATGACTCTCTGCCCTATCTAATTAGTTTAATGAGTCCAGATAGGCAAACTCATTGATTTTTCATCTTTTAAGAGTCTGAAAAGTATCATAAAAGGAGTGACTCTATATCTTGTCTATGTAATTTAAAGAGTCTAGACTAGACAACTCAGTGGTTTTTTCATATTTAGAGATTCTAAAAAGATCGTAAAGAGCAACTCCATGGTGGTCCCTTTGTCATAGTTGTTAACTAGGTGCAACAAAAGGTTAATAGTATACCTAGATCGGCTACCTTTCCGTGAGTTAATCTATTGAATCCAAATAAAGAGAAACATATGTTCAATAGATGTTGAACTCATTTTGTTACGAGTACAAGGAGATGGACTAAACTCAATTTTCATTGTGAATTTTTAATGAGTCACGCGATGACAAACTCAATACCTTCATCAAATTTTAATGAGCCAAATGAAGAAAACTCTGGGTATCTTTTTCATTTTAGTGAGCGCGAAAAAGAGGTAAAAGAACTACTCATTCCTTCTTCGTAGATTTAACGAGCCCGAAGGAGGGGAAAAACTCGGGGATTTTTCAATTTAAGAGTGAGAAATGGTCCCAAAAAAGAAAGTGCTCTTGTTGCTGCCGTATATTTTTAACAAGCCTGGTGACAAAAACTCGGAATTTTTCAGTTTTAACGAGTGAGAAAAGTACGTAAAAGAATGATCGTGTCATATTTATAAAGTTTAACAAGCCTAAAGACAAAACTCAAGATATTTTCAATTTAAAGAGCAAGAAAAGAGCGCCTAAAAGGAATTCTCTGATGATATTTTTTAGTTTAAAGATCTAGAAAAAGAATGAAAAATACTCGCTTAGACCATCGTTGTATAGATTTAACAAGCTCATTGATGAAAACTCAGAGACGTTTCTATTTTTTAAAGAGCAATAAAATATCTCAGAAAAGTACCCTATTCTTCGTTGTAGTATTTTAACCAGCCCAAAGAAGGAGACTCTAGTTTTTTTGGATTAACGAGCAAGAAAAATACCATAAAAAGAACACTAGATCTTCTTCATGGTAGTTTAATGAGCCTGAAGAAGGAGACTCAAGGATTTTTTGGATTAACGAGCAAGAAAAATACTGTAAAAATAACGCTTGATCTTCCTTGATCTCATGCTTGACAATAGAAGAGTCTATGCCATGCATTTCCTCATAAGACCAAGGAAAAACATCGAGGAAGTCCTTAAAAGGGTAGGTGAAGCTCACAATTTCCTCGGGATTGCGATTGGCTCCAATCTGTATGTTTTCCATGATGCCTATCACGACAAAAATATCAATGAGCAATGTTTTTGAAATATTTCCCCTATTTCCTTCTGAGTCCAAAGTTTGGATAGTCATATATGGTGAGGAAACAATTTCATGTGCGTTAGGTGATAGGATTTGAAGAGGCATCGTGTCTGAATCAGATATCGAAACACGATGGTGCGAATCCTCCCAAGTTCACTCTTCTAAACTCATGATCTCTCTAATAGCTTCGTCCATGGGTAAGACTTGATTGAGGGGATCGAAAGAAGGAGTTGTTATGGGAGGGGAAATGGTACCATTGGCCGTAACCAAAGTGACCGGAGGCTCTAATGTAGATTGAATGGTTTGATAGGCCAATTCAGCTGGTGACAGTGAAATTTTCTCTTCGTAACTGTCAATGTCTGAAGCAATCGGTAGGATCCATGGTTTCGTCTATTCATCAGGAATAGATGAAAGCATATTGACGTCTGTGAAACCTGGGGTGGCTAAAGAGGGAAACAACCCATGAAGGAAGAAGTCTTTAATAGAACAGTACTGATATTGACGTAAGAGTAAGGTACACCACCCACTAAGTGTACGGAGCTGCTAGGTAACGAAGATTAATCTAGGGTGCAAAAGGATAGTTGGTCTACAATGATTATCTTTCCATCGAAGGGAAAGAGGATGATACAGAAGAATGAAGACACAACAACCTTCATGGTATAAGTCCATGTGTGGCCCAAAATTAGATTATAGTCAAGTTTATGATCCACAACTTCAATATCTACCATTACCATTTTCCTAGTCAAGGTGATGGGATAGCTAGCTAGTTGAGCTTTTGGGATGGAAGTATGGCCATCCAAAGCTTTAAGGGAATTCGACAGCGGGGATAGGGTTGTAGAACCCAAAGGAAGCCAACATGATGCAGGTAGAAGCACCTTCATCAATAACAGTTTTGTGTATACCTTTACCTTTTGAAATCACACTTGAAATGCAAGCTGGTGGGAAAGGGGAGGTTTACACTTTTCTATGTCTAAATCTACAAGCATGGAATCCTGCGAGTCGATACCACCAATAGTCAAAAGCAAAGCTTTCCTTTATGTTGGACATGTTTGTAATACTTGGAGCACTGACACAGCCACGGCACTTGCGCCAAGTCTTCTACAATGCTGTAGTTTTGGGCGGCACGTGCATATGCATTGTGCATTCTACATCAAAGTGCCCCTTTGGGGGGTCAAATTACAAGGTCAGCAACCAGCCTTTTGATATGCAAATTGTTAGGCGACGGTGGGTTTTTAATTGAGGAAGGTTTCGTGGTATGGGTGACAGGAGCTCCATAAGATTTGGCTCTTATTTGTAGATCTACCGTTTCAAAGGTGAAAATGGTAGAAGATCCTTCACCAGCTTAAGGATGCTGCGAACCACCGTTTCCCCCTTGCGAGGGTTGCGGTTGGTTTGCAATAAGGTTTTGCTACTTCTGAGTAGGGAAATGAGTATTCAGTAAAGTGGTGGTCCTGATAGTATCCTTTTGAGCAATGTATTCCGTGCATTCTTGAAGATGTGGACAGTGATAGATCATGTGGTCTTCAGCACATATTTTTCAAGGAAATATGGCAGGTTTATCCTTTCCATCGTCAGGAGTCATAACGTCCTTCTATTTTCGGGTTTGGTTGCTTTGTTGACTACTCCTCGGGAGTGGTATTTTTCTTATTCTTCTTTTTCTTACCACCGAGATTTTGTGTAGACTGCACAGAATTTATCATAGTGGTAGGAAGAGCAATTGATTTGGTAGTAGTGGAATCATTAGTGTTGCTAGGGGTATTGGGGATTATGTTGTAAAGAGTGCCAGACTGTGAATATATCAAATCTAAGTGCTGGGCACGACGTATGGACTGGTCTTTTGTGACCGCAACACCTAGAGTGACATCTCTAGCGATTTGCAAAAGTAAGGACCTGTAGAGCCAGTCTGTTAAGAGAAAGTCTGGGAGGGGAGCTTTGACTGACCTCCTCCTACGTCTCCATTTATGTATATGATTAGAGATGTGGGTGGTGGTATCCTAACGAAATGAAGTGAGGAGCTCTATCCCAGTCTCATAACAGATGGGTAGCTGGAAGTGCTTTAGGAATTCCATCGCTAAAGCGTCGAAGGTGTTTACTGACACACGTGGTAACTCAATATACCATTCAGCTACATTGCCAATGAGGGTGTGGGGAAAAGATGTAACCAGACATTATCAATCATCAGAGAGTTTGAAACACACCAAAGATGGTAGATGGTTATATGGGTGCCTAGATCCTCCCCTTGTGTTCCATCGAACTTAGGGATGTACGTTGGTATCCTATGCAGGATTGGCAGCCATTGTAAGTTGTGATAGTTGGGGTCGTTTGTCAGTTTGTATAGGTCGGGTATATCCAATGTTGCCAAGAAAGGAAGAGAGTTTGGTACCCCCAACTCAGACCACAGTGATGACATATGACTTGAGGAGCCTTGTAGTCCTCCCATCATTTAACTCCCAATATTATACATGGGTTGCGTGATGTAGCCATTGCTTTGAGGTATGTTGTTGTAGAGTGGATTTCCATGAGGATTTTGATACTCGAGTATAGAATTACCCCTAGGATAAGCGGTGCCCCCTTGACTCACTTGAACATGTGAGTAGGGTGCCCCCATGGATTGGTTGGGACCTCCTTGAGGATTCCCGCCTGACACAGAACTAACCATTCGTCCTTGATTGACATAAGGAACACTCATGTCAATTAGCAACTGATCATGCATGTCTGAGAATGGAGGGGGAAATGTTACGTTCCCTACCAGCGTGTGCACATTGGGAATCCCCCCAGGTATATGAATCTAGTGGTTTGAACTATACAATGGCCGCTGACCATATTGTTGGTAGACGGGAACTGTGCCAATAGTGCCACATTGAGTGTTATAGGGAGCGCTATATGTGGAACTTTTCGAACGTATGCAGTTTGACACCATACGGGTGGAACCCAGCATTGGCTGGGTTCCACTCACAAAGGGTGTCATGTGAGTGGTTGTACCTGGGACAAATGGGATAGTGAGATTTTCCATTACTGGTGTTGTGGTGATGGTCGACTGAGAAGTGGTGGAGGACCAAAAGTGTCCCTAAATTCCTACGACCCATTATTCATTGATGGGATAGATGGAAATGTTCCAACTACTAGAGTAGGAAGTACAGGTACCGTGGGATCCAAGATAGGGTCTGACGGATTTGTAAGTAGAGGGTTTAAGGGAGGAAGGAATCCTTCGATAAAGAAATTTTGTGGCAAACTTGAATCGTCAGTTGTCCAAATAGATCTTGAGTGAGATCTTGGAGATTGATTTCCCGAAGGTGGGGAATCTGGTTCACTGGAGCTCAGTGGATCTTCCACGATGAGTGGAGGAAGTCCTAGAAATCATCTGAATTGACAATGAGGGTCGAATGTAGCCATGGTGACCATTATTTTTTATCAATAAATTTTATCATGATATTTGTTAAAGTCTCAAAACGATAACACACGAGTGCCTAAAAATATAAAAAATACACTAAATGGATCAATCAACAAATAGAGGGAAATTGCCTTATCTAATAAGCACTAATCATCGAAGATGAAACCTAGTATCTCAATGAATAACAGAGAAGGATGGCCAGATGTACAATTTCGGTTACTCTAAAGCTTCACCCAAACCTCAGATTGAGGGGCAAGTACTCTCGTGAAGACGAGCACCCTCCCAAAAACTGAAGACAGCGTAGATCCATCAGTGTTAGGTACCGGTATAGCCCGTCCTAGTCACCTTGTGTAAGTCCCTAAAAGTTTGGCCACTAAAGATACCTCAGATCACAAACACCAATGGGGGGGCATAGTCGTAGACAGTACACTGTGTGGGCAGGATACCTAAGTCCTTAACTCAGCTCCAAAATCCCCGAAGGGATCCCCAATATGCAGAATACCCAAAGGAGTTGAAAGAGAAGGTGGGCTACCTTCACTTACAGTCTGATGTTGTCTCATATTTCGCTCTGCATTTACTCGAGTGGTCTTGATAATATGGGTGCAAAAGGGATTTTTCTCTGTTTTAATGACGCTAGTTTGGTTTCTGACCT
Organism: Pinus taeda; assembly: GCA_000404065.3. NCBI lineage: Eukaryota > Viridiplantae > Streptophyta > Pinopsida > Pinales > Pinaceae > Pinus > Pinus taeda. The sequence continues at coordinate 54,076 of APFE031677139.1, read as the reverse complement.
TGGGTAGTTCACTCACATGCCTATCCCAAGATCCTAGCCTACACTAATGTTCATTTGCTCAATAAAGAGTTACTAATTGATTTTAGGTAAATTTTATGTGTACATGATTATTGTCTTCAATAGGGGATTTGATTTATGAAATGTGATGAGACTCTTGACTCAATAAATCATGCGAAAAACAGCGCTTTGAAAAATTTTCGATTCAATGAAAGCAAGTTGTATTCTACATATTCATAATTTTCACATATTCATATTCTTTCGATGCATCCTAGTCATTTAACACATGCATAACCAAAAGACTACTTTCTAAAGTTTCTTAACAACTACTTGACACAAAAATAGAGAAACTTTTAACCAGTTAAACAGAAGGATGAATAACAAATGTGAATCTTTCCTTCAGAAAAAATGTTTTTAAGAAAGAAAAACAATTTTTTTTTCCTAAAAATAAATTTCTAGGACACCTATTTTGCTAACAAAATGCAGTTACAAATCTTATCTCAATCCATGATAAGGCTTCCTATCCCTTTTGGCTCATAGGCACAACTACAAATCAAGTTATTGGGAGACTAACACTCTATAACAGTGGCTATAGAGAGTTAATAGGTCCACTAACGCTCCCTGTAAGCAGGCACAATGCTTTATAAAGCTCAGTGTAGCCTACTAACCTACATTAGTGTGGGAAATCAGTCAAAAAGAGGGTTTTCAAGATTATATTCAGAGAAGAATGTATGTAAGCAAGATGTAGCAAGATATTTAGTGGGTTAGAAAGGGATTGCAGAAGTATAGGGAGCTATTAGAAGGAGGAGAGAATTGAAAAGAGTCTGGGTAATCAGGAACTAGATGTATAGTCCCCAATGGAGTTGCCAATTCTGATATGGGGTAAAATGCATGGTGTATGGAGAATGAAAATACCCTCAAAGTTCTTCCTGGGACCTTTGACAGAGTGTAATATTATCTGTAGATGTCATGAAGTTACACACATGTTCATAAAAAATTATGAACTATCAAAGTATCAGAAGGGGATTACCTCAGGCTTCCATGTAGATTTGCTAGAGAGCACATATGCAACCAGGTGGAAGTCCCCTGATCTGGCTCTAGATCAAGTCCTACACAAAGAAGCAATGAGAATAATCACAACATACAACTATGAAAACTGATATATGAATACATTAAGAATATATAATTGCATACAACTAAGCTACTTATGCAAACAAGTATCGAACAAACAACTTAATGAACGATAGTACCGACACCATAGAGTAGGCAGCACAACTGCAGTTCTCTATTAATAATGGAAGAGTGATTGCAACCATCTATTGTTGCATTAGCCTTCCTTTGCCCCTTCATCTTCTCTCTCTCTCCCTTCTTGTCAACTTCTTATGATATGAGACAGTTCTCAACAGTCTGGTAGGCTATCCTTTCAAATGCTCTAACCCCTTTCACAATGGCCCTAGATTTGCTTATGTATCAATTGAGTTAGGGTTTCCAAGTTCCTACTTGAGTTCACTAGGGCAAAAGCAATGAACTTGCCATGCTTTTCAGCTCTTTCCCATTTGCCTCCTTCCTTCATAATAGAAATTATCCAAATAGGTTGATTTTGGATGTTTCCTTACTTTTCTTGAGTATTTTTAGGAATAAATATCTAGATATTTTTGAGTCAATTCATTCCTTTGACCCTTGGAACTTCACCAAGTTTCACTAACGTTGTCCCCTAACTAGAAACTTGAGTTAATAGGGTCACTAACACAACCTTAGCATTGGTAACACGCTTTATAAAGCAAGTTGTTAGTGTACAACTAGCATTAGTGTGGAATCAAGGTTTGTGATTGTGGTCTTTGCCTCAGTCATCATGTCTTTCCCCTCTGAGTTGATGAGGAGGTCAATTTGTTGTATAACAGATGTCCCCTAAAGTATGAGATCAGAGGCTACAATGATGGCCAAAATACTTTATTTTAACTATAATTTTGCTTCAAAAAGAGAGAGAGGATCGAATCTTCAGGCAATGGAAACCTAATACAACACACATATATATAATTGCTAAAATCATGTCCTGAGTCGGGCATTCCCATGTTCAGTAGCTATGTCAGAGTGATTTTTATCTAAAGAGATATGATGGTAGGCTACCGATAATCACATTGTGGATCCGGTTTCATAATAGAATCATCTTGAAACAGCTATCTCTAAAAACCAATATTCACAGCTTGGGAGAGGAAACAAGGCTGAATGATGCAAGCCTCTACCCAAGGTCTTGATTTCCTCTTCACCGAACAACATAGATCGATACATGTGAATATATGCATTGATGTCGAACATGCATGAAATCATTTGATTACCAATCAATAATGGATACCATTAACAGACACGAGGAAGGCCACCGATAATGGTGATGGTCTCCAAGATGCACAGTACAATCTAGCAAGTGTGAAAGATGTCTTTGTCGTCGAACACCCGTAGAATTGCTTAACCAAGAGCCAATAATGAGAACCCCTGACCAAACACAAGGCAACCTACCGCTAATGTCTCCATGTACCAAGGCACTCAATTTGTTTCTGGGTTATCTTCCTAGATAGAGTGTTGAACTCGATAGGAAGAAATCTGCCGAAAGGTAGATAATAATGTGTCCTACATCAATCGACATGAAATGGGACAAGAATGATTTTGTTCTTTGATGAATATTTTGAGCATTTGGGTCTAAACAACAGAGGGCATGATGAAAGGATACATTTGATGGGTTGATGGAGGAAACAAATGGTTAACCCTTAAACAATAGAAGGCACAACAACGTTTTAACCAGACAACACTAGACTCATGAACACCAAAGAGTGTTAGGATACAGAGATGCAATTATCAGGGCATATAGGCTAAACTTATAGGATGGTAGGGTTCATATTGAGAGGCCATCAAAATGAAGGTTTATCTGAGGGAGTGCCATGTTCAAGGGAATGACTACTACCAAACCATGTTTTCTAATATGGAATACAATTGTATTGTCCACATTCCCCGTCTGATTAATTTAATGAGTCCATATGGGTAAACTCATTGATCTTTTCATATTTAAAGATTCTGAAAGGGACCACAAAAAGAATGACTCTTTGCCCTATCTAATTAGTTTGATGAGTCCAGATAGGCAAACTCATTGATTTTTCATGTTTTAAGAGTTTGAAAAGTATCATAAAAGGAGTGACTCTATATCTTTTCTATGTAATTTAAAGAGTCTAGACTAGACAACTCAGTGGTTTTTTCATATTTAGAGATTCTAAAAAGATCGTAAAGAGCAACTCCATGGTGGTCCCTTTGTCATAGTTGTTAACTAGGTGCAAAAAAAGGTTAATAGTATACCTAGATCGGCTACTTTTCCGTGAGTTGATCTATTGAATCCAGATAAATAGAAACCTATGTTCAATAGATATTGACCTCATTTTGTTACGAGTACAAGGAGATGGACTAAACTCAATTTTCGTCGTGAATTTTTAATGAGTCACGCGATGACAAACTCAATACCTTCATCAAATTTTAATGAGTCAAATGAAGAAAACTCTGGGTATCTTTTTCAGTTTAGTGAGCGAGAAAAAGAGGTAAAAGAACTACTCATTCCTTCTTCATAGATTTAACGAGACTGAAGGAGGTGAAAAACTCGGGGATTTTTCGATTTAAGAGCTAGAAATGGCCACAAGAAAGAAAGTGGTCTTGTTTCTCTCGTATATTTTTAACAAGCCCGGTGACAAAAACTCGGTATTTTTTAGTTTTAACGAGCAAGAAAAGTACCTAAAATAATGCTCGAGTCATCTTTATAAAGTTTAACAAACCTAAAGACAAAACTCAAGAATTTTCAATTTAAAGAGCGAGAAAAAAGTGCCTAAATATAATGCTCTGATGATCTTTTTAGTTTAATGAGCTAGAAAAAGAACAAAAAACAGTCACTCAGACCATCATTGTATATATTTAATCATCTCAATGATGAAAACTTAGAGACCTTTCTATTTTTTAAATAGCAATAAAATATCTCAAAAAAGTGCCCTATTCTTCATTGTAGTAGTTTAACGAGCCCAAAGAAGGAGACTCGAGGTTTTTCGGATTAACGAGCAAGAAAAATACCATAAAAATAACACTCGATCTTCTTCATGGTAGTTTAACAAGCCTGAAGAAGGAGACTCAAGGATTTTTCATGGTAGTTTAACGAGCTTCGTCCATGGGTAGGACTTGATTGAGGGGATCGAAAGAAGGAGATGTTATGGGAGGGGCAGTGGTACCATTGGCTGTAACCAATGTGACCAGAGGCTCTAATATAGATTTAATGGTTTGCTAGGCCAATTCAACTAGTGACAACAACATTTATTCTCCATAAGTGTCAATGTCTGAAGGAGCTGATAGGATCCATGTATTGGTTTGTTCATGAGGAATAGATGAAAGAATATTGATCATTTGTGAAACCTGGGGCAACAGAAGAGGGAAATAACCCATGAGGGAAGAAGCCTCCAATAGACTGGTACCGATACTAACATAAGAGTCAATTACACCATCCACGAAGGGTACAGAGCTACTAGGTAACAGAGAGTAATCTGTGGTGCAAAAGGACAGTTGGTCTACTATGACTATCTTTCCATTGAATGGAAAGAGGATGATATGGAAGACCAAAGACACAACGACCTTCATGACATAAGTTGAAGTGTGGCACAAAAGTAGATTATAGTCGAGTTTATGATCCATGCCTTCAATATCTACTGTTATTGTTGTCCCACTCAAGGTGATGGGATAGCTAGCTAGGTAACCTTTTATGATGAAAGTGTGGTTGTCGAAAGCTTTAAGGGAATTTGATGGCAGGGATAGGGTTGGAGAAACCAAAGCGAGCCAACATGAAGTCGACATGACGCAGGTAGAAGCACCTTCGTTAATGACAGTTTTGTGTATACCTTTACGTTTCGAAAAAAATTGCACTTGAAATGCAAGCTGGTAGGAAAGGGGAGGTATACACTTTTCCATGTCGAAAATTGCAAGCATGGAATCCTACAGGTTGATACCACCAATAGCCGAAAGAAAAGCTTTCCTGTGGTGGACATGTTTGTAATACTTCGAGCGGCGACATAGCAGACAACGCTTGCACCAAGTATTCTACAATGTTGTAGTTTTGGGAGGCACGTGCAGATGTATTGTGTGTTGTGCATTGAAGTTCCCTTTGGGGAGTCGAATTACAAGGTCAGCAATCGGCCTTTCGATATGCAAATCGTTGGGCAGCAGTGTGTTTTGACTTGAGGAAGGTTCCGTGGTATGGGCGACAGGAGCTCCATAAGGTTTGGCTCTTGTTTGTATATCTATTATTTCAAAGCTGAAAATGGTAGAAGATCCTTCACCAGCTGAAGGATGCTGTGAACCACCGTTGACCCCTTGTGAGGGTTGCAGTTGGTTTGCAATAAGGTTTTGTTGCTGCTAAGTGGGGAAAGGAGTGTTTAGGATAGCGGTGGTCCTACCAGTATCCTTTTGAGCAATGTATTATGTGCATTCCTAAAGACGCAGACAACGATAGGTCATGTGGTCTTCAGCACAGATTTTGCAAGGAAATATGGTGGATTTATCCTTTCCATCATCAAGAGGTGCAACGGCCTTCTATTTTGGGTTTGGCTACTTTGTAGACTACTTCTCAAAAGGAGTGGTCTTTTTCTTATTCTTCTTTTTCTTACCACCGAGATTTTGTGTAGACTGCACACAGTTTATCACAGTGGTAGGAAGAGTAGTCGATTTCGTAGTAGTGGAATCATTAGGGTTGCTAGGGGCATTGGGGATTATGTTGAAAGAGTACCAAACTGTGAATATATCAAATTTAAGTGTTGGGCACAACGTATGGATTGGTCTTCTGTGGCTACACCACCTAGAGTGACATCTCTTGTGATTCACGAAAGTAAGGACCTGCAGAACCAGTCTGTTATGAGAAAGTTTGGGAGGGGAGCTTTAACTAACCTCCACCTACGTATCCATTTATGTATATGATCAGATATGTGGGTGGCGGTATCCTGACGAAATGAAGTGAGGAGCTCTGTCCCAGTCTCATAGCGTATGGGTAGCTAGAATTGCTTTAGGAATTCCGTCGCTAAAGCATCAAAGGTGTTTACTGAGACGCATGGTAACTCAATATACCATTTAGCTGCATTGCCAGTGAGGGTGTGGGGAGAAAGACGTAGCTAGACACTATCATCCACCATAGAGTTTGAAACACACCAAAGATGGTAGGTGGTGAAATGGGTGGCTGGATCCTCCCCATGTGTTCCATCGAACTTAGGGATGTCTGTTGGTATCTTATGCAGGATCAACGACCATTGTAGGTTGTGATAGATGGGGTCATTTGTCAATTTGTATAAGTCAGGTATATCCAACATTGCCAAGGAAGGAAGAGAGTTTGGTGCCCTTGACTCAAACCATGGTGATAACATATGACTTGAGGAGCCTTGTGCTCCTCCCATTGTTTGACTCCCAATATTATACATGGGTTGTGTGGTGTAGCCATTTCTTTGAGGTATGGTGTTGTAGAGTGTATTTCCATGACAACTTTGATACTGAGGTATAGAATTTCCCCCAGGATAAGTGATGCCCCCTTGACTCATTTGAATATGTAAGTCGGGTGCCCCCATGGATTGGTTGGGACCTCCTTGAGGATTCCCACCCAACACAGAACTAACCATTTGTCCTTGATTGACATAAGGAACGCTCATGTCAATTAGCGACTAACCATGCAAGCCAAAGAATGGAGGGGGAATTGTTACGTTCCCTACCGACATGTGCATATTGGGAACCTCCCAGGTATATGAATCAAGGGTTTTGAACTACATAATGGCAGCCGACCATATTGTTGGTAGATGGGAACCATGCCCATAGTGCCACATTGAGTGTTATAGGGAGCGTTATATGTGGCAGTTTTCAAAGGTATGCAGTTTGACACGACAGGGGTGGAACCTGGCATCAGCTGGGTTCCACTTGTAGAGGGCGTCATGTGAGTGGTTGTATCTGGGACAAATGGAATAGCAGGATTTTCCATTACCAGTGTTATGGTGACGGTCGACTTGGAAGTGGTGGAGGACCAAAAGTGTCCCTAAAGTCCCACAACCCATTAGTCGTCGACGAGATAGATGAAAATGTTCCAACTATTGGAGTAGGAAGTACAAGTATCGTGGGATCCAAGATTGTGTCTGATGTATTTGTAAGCAGAGGGTTTAAGGGAGGAAGGAATCCTTCGGTAATGAAATTCTCTAGCAAACTTGAATCGTCGGTTGTCCAAATAGATCCTGAGTGAGATCTAGAAGACTGATTCCCCGAAGATGGGGAATCCGATTCACTGGAGCTCGGTGGATCTTCCACGATGAGTGGAGGAAGTCTTATCAATCATCTATATTGATGACGAGGGCTAGATGTAGCCACGGTGACCATTAATTTTTATCAATAAATTTTATCATGATATTTGTGAAAGTCTCAAAATGATAACATATGGGTGCCTAAAAATATAAAAAATACACAAAATTGATCAATCAACAAATAGAGGGAAATTGCCCTATTTGATAAGCACTAATCACCGAAGATGAAACCCAGTATCTCAATGAATAACAGAGAAGGATGGCTTGATGTAATGTTATGGTTACTCTAGAGCTTTGCCCGAACCTTAGATTGAGGGGTCAAGTACTCTTGTGAAGATGAGCACCCTCCCAAAAATTAAAGACAGAGTAGATCCGTTTGTGTTAGGTACCCAGATAGCCCATCCCAATCACCTTGTGTAAGTCCATAAAATTTTGGCCACTAAAGATACCTCAGATCACAGACACCACCAAGTGAGGACATAGTCTTAGACATTATGTTGTGTGGGAAGGATACTTGAGTCCCCGAATCAGCTCTGAAATCCACGAAGGGATCCCCAATACATAGAATACCCAAAGGAGTTGTAAGAGAATGCAAGCTACCTTCACTTACAATCCGATGTTGTCTCATATTTCGCTCTGCTTTTACTGGAATGGTCCTAGTAGTATGAGTGCAGAGGAATTTTCCTCTCTTTTAATGACACTAGTTTGGTTTTCGACCTTGGGCAATTCACTTACATGCCCATCCCAAGATCCTAGCCTGCACTAATGTTCGTTTTCTCAATAAAGAGTTACTAACTGATTTTAGGTAAATTTTATGTGTACTTGATTATTTTCTTCGGTAGGGGATTTGACGTATGAAATGTGATGAGACTCTTGACCCAATAAATTATGCAAAAAACAATGCTTTGAAAATTTTTTGATTTGATGAAAGCAAGTTGTATTCTACATATTCATAATTTTCACATATTCATATTCTTTCCATGCATCCTAGTCATTTAACACATGCATAACCAAAAGACTTCTTTCCAATGTTTCTTAACAACTACTTGAGACCAAAATAGAGCAAATTTTAACTAGCTAAATAGAAGGATGAATAACAAATGTGAATCTTTATTTCAGAAAAAATGTTTTTAAGAAAGAAAAGTAAAACTTTTTTCCTAAAAATAAATTTCTAGGACACCTGTTTTGCTAACAAAATGTAGTTACAGATATTATTTCAATCCATGAGAAGGCTTCCTATCCCTTTTGGCTCATAGAGACAGTTGGAAATCAAGTTATTGGGAGACTAATGCTCTATAATAGTGGCTACAGAGAGTTAATAGATCTACTAACACTCCCTGTAAACAAGCACAATACTTTATAAAGCTATGTGTAGCTTGCTAACCTACGTTAGCGTGGGAAATCAGTCAAAAAGAGTGTTTTCAAGATCAGATCTAGAGATGAATGTATGTAAGCAAGATGAAACAAGATTCTTGGTGGGTCAGAAAGGGATTGGAGAAGTATAGGGAGCTCTTAGAAGGAAGAGAGAACTAAGAAGACTCTAGGTAAACTAGGAACTAGATGTATAGTCCCCAACAGAGTCGCCAATTCTGTTATGGGGTAAAATGCATGGTGTATGGAGAATGAAAATACCATTAAAGGTCTTCCCAGGACCTTTGACAGAATGTAAGATTATCTGTAGATGTCACGAAGTTATACACATGTTCATAAAAAATTATCAACTATCAAAGTATCGAAAGGGGATTACCTCAGGCTTCCATGTAGATTTGCTGGAGAGCACTTATGCAGCTAGGTGGAAGTCCCCTGAGCCGGCTCCAGATCAAGTCCTGCACAAAGTAGCAATGAGTGTAATCATAGCATATGACTCTAAAAACTGATATATGAATACATAAAGAACATATAATTGCATACAACTAAGCTATTCATGCGAACAGGTATTGAATAAACAACTTAATGAATGATAGTACTGACACCATAGAGTAGGCAGCACAACTACAGTTGTATATTAATAATGGAAGAGTGATTACAACCATCTATTGCATCAGCCTTCCTTTGCCCCTTCAGCTTCTCTCTCTCCCTCTCTCCGTTTTTGTTGACTTCTTATGATACGAGACAATTCTCAACAATCAAGTAGGCTATGCTTTCAAATGCTCTAACCCCCTTCACAATGGCCCTAACTTTTCTTATGTAGCAATTGAGTTAGGGTTGCCAAGTTCCTCCTTGGATTCACTAGGGAAAAAGCAATGAACTTGCCATGTTTTTCAGCTCTTTCCCATTTTCCTCCTTCTTTCAGATTAGAAATTCTCCAAATAGGTCGATTTTGGATATTTCCTTGATTTTCTTGAGTATTTTTAGGAACAAATATTTAGATATTTGTGAGTCAATTCACTCCTTTGACCCTTGGAATTTCACCAAGTTTCACTAACATTGTCCCCTGACTAGGAACTTGAGTTAGTAGGGTCACTAACACACTCTTAGGCTTGGTAACAAGCTTTATAAAGCAGGTTTTTAGTGTACAACCAACATTAGTGTGGAATCAAGGCATATAATTGTGGTCTTTGCTTCAGTCATCATGTGTTTCCCCTCTGAGTTGATGAGGAGGTCAATTTGTTGTATAACAATAACTATCAATCATCTTCCACTTGCTTAGCTACCTTCTTAGTGCATGATTTGGATGCTTGTACTCCATGCTAAATGAAGGGGAACTCGAAGTGAGGAGCAATAAATGAGAGGGATTCCCTCCTATAAGTCCTCTCCTCTGTCTACTTCGAGTTATTGCTACAGTTCATCCATTAACTCCTTGACTTTGACCTTGAAATCCATCAATAATCTGCATTCAATACATGTTAGACGACATGGCATAATAACTAACCCAACTCACTCTATAAGCATAAATATAATCAGAAAATCATACAATAAGCTAGGAGAATGGTTGATTTGACTAGGTTAGGAGGTAAATTGAGCCCATATAATTACCCATTTGTGAGGCTCATCACCTTCATTCTCATTTTTTATCCAAATCGAATGTATGCTAAAGTGCTCCAAGAATTATCTAAGTGTGCAATAATATGAGAGAGTGAGAGAATAAAAGATAGCTCCACGCAAAAAATATCAAAAGGATAACAACTAATTATCAAAATCCATTTTATCATTGAGGCCTCTATTTTATTCAATTTCCTCCATTTTCCTTCAATTTTCCTCTCATGCAAATTCATGACCCTTCACCTTCCTTTTCTCCTAATTTACTTTATTTTCATAAATAAATTCCAATTAGTGCATATTTTCCTTTGTCAATGCCTTTTCCAATTTCCCTAGCCATAATAAACCGAAAGTGACACCTGCTAGGATGTTTTTCCCACCATTAAGCTTGAAATACGTGTCCCATAACCTTGGTCTTAGGGGCTATTACAAACCCCACCACCTTGGAGGAACACCATCCTTGGTGTTCTATGACACCTATGGCCAGCGAACCACTTAAAAGAAAAAAAAATACTATTCATGGAGCTTTATAACTCATCTTTTTGAAGTATCTACAATGAACACTACTGAAAACATGAAAATCATACCATTTAATGGAGCTTTATAACATATCTCATTACAAAATTTACAATAATAACCACATATATACTTATGCACATTTTCTTCGACCAACAAATAATCATATTGTGTATGGAGATTTATAACCACAATTCAATATAGTATTTACAATAACATACACATTTACATATGCACATTTTATCTAACCAAAAAATAAAAGAATATAGTGCCTACCTCAATCAACGATGTAATCCAGAGGCTCACACCTCTACCCTCAAAGAAATACCACGATTCACCTCCTTCCCAAGAATTCCAGAATCCTCTACCGAATTCAAACCTGCATCTAATGTCCAACGCTATGATCCTTGCACTACTTTTCTCTCAATGAAAAATTATCAACTCATTGTTCCATGGCATACTTCCAAGTTCCAATGTGATTCTGATTCCATATGGCAATGCTAATGACCAGAAAAATTTTGTTCCTTGACCTTCCCTTCTCTGCTACACAGTCCCTTGGGCCATTCGGTCACCCCTGTTAATAAGTATTATTCTCAAAGGTGTACGAAAAGAAGCCACTTTAGGTTGTGGATGGAAAACCCCAAAAATTAAAAATGGTTGTTAAATAGTGTGGATCTGCAGCAGATGATAACATAACTATTGAATTTAGGCTTCTGTGATTCATATCAATTTAGAGAAGAATCTTCAACAAAAATCACATAGAGATAATTTTGTCGACGCGTTTCGAACCAACGAGTGTGGTTCATCATTAGGACAAGTTGAATGAGCAGATCTTGCTATGCATTATAAATAGATCGGGCAGAATATTCAGGTAACAACTAGAATTTGACCAAGAAATGGCTAGTTAGACCAAAATATTTATTTATTTAATTGTTAATTTTATTTATTTATTATTCATTCATTTTTATTCTAATTAGTTAATTCGGTTATTACTTTTCTTATTAAATTAACGTAAATTGACAATTTTATAAATATATATTAAAATAAGTGAATTAATATACTCATAAAATAATCGAGTAATTAGAAATAGATAATAGTTGACTATATTTTAAATAAATATAGGTTAATTATATTTTAAATAAAATATCAGATAAAGGGAGATTTAAATAATTTAAATCAACGAGGTTATATAAATATTAGTCAGTTGTATAAGTTAAAAATAGAATATTCTATAAATAGTTAATTCTATTTTAAAATATATATAAATAAATAAATAAGTTTCATATTCATAGTCAAAGAATATCCTGATAAAAATATTTACTTAATAGTTTATTAAGGGTTAAAATAATAATAATAATAATAAATAAATAAAAATAAAAATCGGTATATTAGTTTAATATATATATATATATTATATATATATATATATATATATATATATATATATTAATATATATAAACAAAAAATAAAAAAATAAATAATATTAATATATATAATATATATATATATATATATATATATATATATATATATTAATATATATTAATTAATTAATTAATTTAAAGAACCAAAGCGCTTGAAAAAAATAAAAAAATAAATAAACATGTTAATTTTAATTATAAATAAATAAAAATATAATAAATTTTTAATTTAAGAATTAAAGAGCAAAAAAACACACACACACACACACACAAGGGAGAACACGACTAGGAGGAGAGGGCTGGGACCCAGTAACTACTAATCTTCCAGCCATCCTCTCTATTGAGATTGTTCGGGTTTTTTTCAATCTCGAGGGCTTCGCTAAATTTCCGGTGATGGTGCGACACTCTAGCAATCAAACTAGCTTCTTCGATGCAGACATGGTGATTGGTTTTCTCGACATGCTCTGCTAAAGCGGAAGACTTGGTTCTCATATGCTTGAGGTCCACTGCATGCTCACTAATCCTTTGGTTAATGGAGCGACCAGTCTCACTAATATAGGGGGTTCCACATGAAAAAGGAATAATATAAACATCTTTCATGTCCTTGGGGTCGATAGGATCCTTCATAGATAAATAAATAAATATTTTGGTCTAACTAGCCGTTTCTCGGTCAAATTCTAGCCGTTACCTGGATATTTTGCCCGATCTATTTATAATGCATAGCGAGATCTGCTCATTCAACTTGCCCTGATAATGAACCACACTGGTTGGTTCGAAACGCGTCGAAAAAATTATCTCTATGTGATTTTCGCCGAAGATTCTTATCTAAATTGATAACATAACTAGCTAAACAACAAAATGGGATAAGAAAATAAGCACAAGTAACTCCAATAATCCAATGCAAACCATATATATAAAGAATATATTTTATTAAACGACACCTATGAAGGGAACAAATAATGTTACCAATCCCCCTCTATGGGATGGGTTCTTGGCTATCCTTGATGTCTTCAGCTTTTATAGAAATGTTCTCCTCTAAAATGTGTAAAACCCAGCAAACCAAATGTTTGATTTCAATGAGAACTCAAATGGAAAATAAAATGGTGAGCATCAATGATAATAATCAGAGCTACAATAGTGAGTGCAACAATGAAAATGATCAAAAGAGAAGAATGAATGTAAAACCCTTCTATTTATAACAAAGCATTAGCTTATTCTTCAATAATGGGAAATAATAAAATATTATTAACCAAATTCTAGAATTAACCATTTGGAATATATTATTGTATTTGGTTGGAGGGAAAAAGTATTTAAACTTTTATTTAGAAATAATAAATAAATAAATGATTTATTTATCATCTCAAGAAATATGGTTAAGGAATAATAAAGAAATAATGATTTATTTAAGTATTCATAGGGGATTTGGTCAAATTTGACCAGGAATAATAACTAATTAGTGATTAATTAATTATTCCTAGAGAACAATAATATAATTAATGATTTATCTATTTATTTCTCATAACTAGGTAAAATATGACAAGGAATATTAGTTAAAAAATGGTTTAATTATAGAAGATAATTAAATCAACAGTGATTTATTTAATTATTATTCATGGATTTAATTATAAATGACTTAACAAATGTGGTTTATTAAGTAATTTCTTACAGTGAAAGCAATTTTACTATGGTAAAATTGGCCCTACATGGTGTACTTCAATCATCTAGTAAATTATGGCTATATGATCAATTTTTGGTGATAAGATATTTCCCCCCAACGCACGAGTTTTAGGAGCAAAAGGTACGAATGAAGTACATTGTAAGGACACAATCACTAGACAGTGAAGTGGAGTCAGAGAGAGAGAGAGACCAGTGGAGTTGAAGCGACAAAGTATAGTGATAGAGGGGGCGAGACCAATGTAAGTCTCCTTTTATGTTGTGGTACTGGATCTCAGTGAGGCAGGGGAGGCATACCTATACCCATCGAGATAACTTATTACAAAAATAATAATGTGCCAAGGAAAATTAAGATGTACAATAAAGTACATGTTGAATGTTACAAGACATGTTGGCATAAATGAGCTAGAAAATAATACAATGTGTCACATATACATAATGCGCCTGGAAAAACATGAGCTAAGATTGAATACAATAACTTATGTGTACATGAGATATAATGGCCCTTCTCTCAAAAAATGGGTGGGAGGGAGGGCATAACAACCAAAGAAGCCCTACTGAACAGGAAATGGATCTGCAAAACTTAATGGATCATCTGAAGGAGACATGCATGTCATGAGTGTTGCAAATGGTAGGAACCAAACCCATAAAATTTGCAGAACTGCATCTAAGGCTGTAGCATAATATGAAGGAATCTAGGCATTTGAGGGGCTACCTAAAGGGCCAACCCCTCATGAGGTCTGAAACATCTCACGCACACCTGGGAATCATTGGTACAATCTGCTGGATCATTGGACCATCATTTGTATGAATCAGGAGCATAAAACAACCAAGTCAAAGGGAAATAATGATTCCCTTTGCTTGATCTAAGGCACCAAAAAAGAGTGGAAGTTGGAACCAAGATACAATTCCCTCTAGGCCATTCTTCTGGAATATATGTGTTGATGTTGACAGAATAGGGCCCGTCATATGTGAGGCAAAGAGGATTCTCAACTAAGGAAGAGGAAAAATAGTGATGTGACTGATGGAATGACACTAGGGAAAATGGGGAAATGGGACTGAGGGACAAATAAATGACTTCCCTTGTTAGAGCATAAAGTGCATGATTGATCTGGCAATGACTGACTCAAATCTAGAGGGGATGGTGGATAGTATGATTGAAGGCCAAAATGGGCAACACGGGATGAATGGTATGCAAATATGGATGGAATACTATGACATGATACAATGGGATGTGAAATAGACTCCATGGATGCAAGGGTGATGCATCGTGGATGCTCTGAACAAGGTTGACTCGATGACGTTGCCACACAAAATAGGCCTGGTGGGGACCATGAAAACATGAGAAAATGATGGTTTCTCATGATGAAAATCGACACATTAGATGACAAGTGCCAAGGGAAGGTGGCCCCCAAAGTACAAGTGTCGCTTAAGAAGAAATTCATTTTTGATAGGCGACAAAGTGACCTTTCTTGGAAAAATGGATTTGTGGTAAAGTGTCAAATCATCAAATGAGATGATGCACCTACCTAAATGAATGATAGAAATAAATACATGCAAATCAGTGGGATATGCTATGGGTAAAATTTCTTAAGGTAGAGTGAATTGCAGGGATTAGGAAGGGGTTGGCCTTCAAAATCCTCTAGAAGATATGCCCCTTTGCCTAAGTCCTTAGGGTAATCAGAGGTAGACATAGCTTCTAAGATATCCTCATCATAATGAAAGATGGGTGGATGAGAGGAAGACTGACTACATGATGTGACAGTGGGACCTAGTGCATCATCCTGAGAAAGAAGGTTCACATATGCATCATATGGAATGGTAGACGAGGAGCTAGTAGATGGAAAATATACCGATGTTGAGACTCGGGTTTCCAACAAAGGAGGTTTGATAGAAGAGTGAGAAGAAACCTTAGAAATATTTTCCTATGAGGAACTCAAGGATAATGATAGGTAAAGGATATAGACCACAGAGTCTGTCATCTCGACATGGGGGGAGGGATCATGATGGTGGGTCTAGAGTCCCCATGTTCTAGTGTACTAGTGGTACCAAAATCTGTAGGTAGAGAAGTAGATGATCCACTACGAGTGGCCTCGAAGTCGCGAAGCACTTAGAGGCAATCACGAAATTCATCGGGACAAGGGAAATACTAGGAATAATGAATATAACAATCACACAAGGCACAAGGGTGATTTGTGTGCAACGTCTTAAGTCTTTCAGTTGAATCCAGTAAGGTAACTTGGACCTCAGGGATATTTGACTTAGGAAACATTTCATGAACCAAAAGTTTGAGACAAGGAAGTTTAGGACTGTTATTGGTGGCATTCCCAACAACCTCACACAACGCACAAGAAGGTGTCGATTTTGGTGCTTTGGGGGATGGAAGAGCATGGGGAACCTTGTCCTTAGGTTCTTTTCTCTTGGTTTCCCCCCCCTGTCCGAATTCTTTGGCAACAAGAGTGAGTTCCTATTAAGGTTGCCTTGGAATTGAAGTAGCAATAGGGGTCGTAGGGGCCGATTGAGCTAGGGTCAAAGCATGGTATGGTCTAAGCTAACCAAGCTGAGTGCTCATTGGGGGATATATGTACCAGACTGGGATCCCCAAAGTCATATTAGGGAGAGCCAATGAAGCTATGACAAGGATAGAAAATATTCCAGGAGGAGGAAACAGAAAAGGTATTTGTCCTGCAAGGTAATGTCCTAATGAAACAACTCCTGGATGGTTAATACCTTAAGGAATAGTTTCTGGTGGGAACAAAGGAGAGGCACCCACAAAATGAGGAGGTGCTAGGGGGTGGATCTAGATGGCTCAGTTGAGATGGTAACAACATGGTGCTGAGGAGCTGGTTGTTGACCAGAGGTACCAGACTGCTTTTGAGCATCCCGTGACACTTGTAACATGAGAACACTCAAAGAGCTAGTCTCAAAGATAGGAGAGGGAGGGCAGGGAAAGCACCCAACAAGGTGGAACCTTTGTAGACTCCGAGTGAAACATCGATGAGAAGTGTGGCAAACTTCTTAGTGGACATCGAAGAGATAATGGACTTAGGGGAGGTTGAATATGATGACTCATAATATGTCATTTGATTAATAGTGACAATGTTCCCTTCATGGGGAAAGAAAATCTTACGAAAAACTACATATGAAATAGCTAACATGGCGTGTGTGTCACTACGACCCAATAGAATGTTGTAATCTAGAGGGGAATCAATAACCTCAACACTGCCATTAATAGTTTTGCCAGCAAGAGTCATTGGATAATTGCGATACATGTCGAGAGGCTGGGAGGAGTGACCGTCCCAAGCACGCAAAGTGATGGTAAATGGGGACAGTTTAGGTGACTTGAGTTACTTCCAAATGGTAATGGACATCACACAGATGGATGTGCCTTCATCCAAAATACATCAGGAGATGATGGCATTACAGGCTCAGACTGGTATCTGGAAAGTAACGGATGGAGGTAATGGAGTATGTTCTGACGTATCAACAAGAAATACAATCAAATGATTGTCTGAAGGATCTACTATGCCCAAAGAAGTTAGTAGAGGTTTCTCTTGAGATGGGTACTATTGGAGCACCTCTAGCATCGACATGGTAATAGGTGATTGTGCCAAGTCGTTTACTATATTGTATGTATGGGTAGCTTGGATAGAATTCACGTTACGACATAATGGTCCCTTTGGGATCTTAGGAATTAACTCAACTTTAGGTTGATGGATCTATAACGAACCATTTGGTGTCGTAAGAGGCTCAGTAGATTCTTTGGTTTTGGTCTCAATTGTGGACGAATATGGTGGCTTGTCATATTGACATGACTAATTTTACAAGTTGATATTGGAGGTATTGACCTCATCAGAATTCATGATAAGGATTTGGTAGTCACTAGGACCAAAAAGTTGGGGAGGGTGGTCTGCTTGACCTTGTTGAGGTTGAGCAACAACAAATCCTTGCTGAGGGAAAGGATTTGTGAGCACGACCGGTTAAGATGGCGCAGGATTATGAGGCGACTACTGCATGTGTGGTTGACCTCTAGAAGTTGCTTGGGCTTCCCACATTTGGCATATCTGGGGTAAGCAGGGACACTCATGAGTATAATGGCCATGTACACCACAACATGCACAAGGCTTTTTCGTATGAATAGCCTTTTTCTACTTGGGTTGGTTGCCCTGTTAAAGGTTGTCGGTGTTAGGCTAGCTCCCCAAGGGTTCATTACCTTGATTACACAGGTTACCCTGGTTACCCTTCCCCTTATTATTTTTCTTCAAATTTCAGGGATTGGTCACACTCTGTTGTGCATACACTTGATCCTGAGGGAGCGGTGCCTGCTGGGGCTGAGGATGCATGGGAAGCTATGGCGCTAATTCCTGAGGGGCTAGAGCGCTCGGTGGTGCATAAGTGTAGGATGGTGAGGGGGCAAAGATTTGGTAGATAGGTTGAGTACTAGCTAGCCCTAACATCTACTAATGTGGTTGGGTGAATGCATAAGATGTGCTTTGTCCTGAATACACATTGTTGGAAGGAGGAGGATAAGCGTTGGAGGAATTGGTGACCCTCTGTGGATGGCCAAAGCCCTGTTGATTATATGGTGAAGGATGTGAAATAGATTAAAGGATATCGTTGGTGGTGTGAGATTCTCTAGGTGCATTGGCACCACCAAGATGAGTGAGGTTTAGTATAATGGTATAGACATAACCAGATTAAGCATAAATCAAGTCATATCTCAGAGCAATCTAGAGAGCCTCTTCATCTATATGAGGAAAGTGAGATGCAACATCTTTGCCAATAGGTGCTAAAAGGGTCCTAAGAAACCAATCAAGGTAGACAAGGTATCCGATGGGTGGGGCATGACAAATGCTCCGCCTTCTACACCATTCTTGAACATGATCAGAAAGACGAGTGGCAAAGGACTCATGAAATGTGGTCAAGAGCTCTGTATTGGTGTCGTATCGGAGAGGTAACTAAAAATTTGAAAGGAACACTTTAGCAAGCATTGTGAAAGTGGAACGAGAAGCTACGGGTTGGTCAACATACCACTTTGCAGCATCTTCAAAGAGCATACGTGGGAACAATAAACGACGAATGGAATCCTTGATGGTCCTCTAAATTAGACATAAATTAAGGCCCATGCCTCTAATTTAAAACATAAATTAAGGCCCTTCACCATCCTTCAACACATTAAACCTCTCTTTTTGCATTAGATAATTTATTTTTAACTTTAATATATTCATTAGGAAGGTTTATGAATAATTGAATATTTGTGCCTAATATTATTTATTTTTGTGGAATATTATGAGAATATTGGGCAGATTATGAAGAGTTGGAGGAGGAGATAATTTAGGGCCTTATTCCCTACTACTGGAGGATTAATAATAAATAATCAGTCAACAAAATATTATGGAATTATGGCACAAATTTTGGAACTCCAATGATTGAGAAAATCTAGGACTGTGTTCCACTAATCAAGGGAGCAGATCCACCAATCAAGGGAGCAGATCCACTAATCAAGGGATTTTCGTGGGGAAATATTCCCCCATCCATGGGGAATTATTCTTAATCATTTTTTGCAAGTACCAAGTCGAATGTTTCTTTAGGGAATGATTGAGAAAATCTAGGAATGTATTCCCTACCATTTAATGAAAATTCTTAGTATTGGGGACTAGATCCACTAATCAAGGGAGTTTGGTTGGGAAAGATTCCTACATTCATGGGGAATGATTCTTGATCATTTTGTATAAGTACCAAGTCTAATTTTCCTCTAGATAGAGATTTTCATTAGTGATATTGTGGAGAGAGCTTGTATTCTTGCAGCTCCATTGTATTTTCTTGCAGGGATGTAGTTTTATTGATGAAAATAATGAAGATTGGTGTCATGTTCAGCTTCTAAATCTTGTTCTCCTCCATAGATCTCTGAGTTTCCTTGGGATTGGTCATCTGAGGAGACTTAGAGCCCTTTTGTATCATTTTCTTTCCTTCATTGCTTATTCACATGCATCTCTAGTTTTTATTTATTTCTATTTCTACATATAGTGTTAATGATTTCTTGTTGTAGGATTGAGTAAATGGTTGATGTGAGTTCTTTTGCAGGATAAAAAGAATTATTTAATCCTTGGGAAAGTTTTGGAAGTTCATAGTAATCATTGAGTTGCTTGGATTAGTCTTTTGATTCCCAAATCTAGATTGTCGGACCTCCCTTTTAGCCAAGAACAATAAATTTCTGCTGTTTTTTAGAGCATTCTATCGAGCTTCAATCAACTTGATTCCATTTTCATTAGATCAAAAAAACATTCTATTTCTTAACAAAAATTACCCCATTGCATTTGCACTTGATTTGAATAGGAATTTTTTATATTTACTAGCTCACTAGTTCTCAAATTTCTAGATTTTTGACTAGTAATGTTTTTTATTTTTTTTTTAATGGGTTAACATAGGTATTTTTGAGTGATTCCAATAGGAATAGGGACCTAAGTAATCCTATTTAATAAAACAAAAATTCCCATCCAATTTGGATTTTATTTTCTTGGTCATTAAACCGTCACCAATTTCATCATTTCACAAGGAAACTTCTCCAAGCCATTTAAGCAAATCCATCAATCTCCTGACTTTGGTTTTGATTTTTGAGTGATCCTAGGAATTTTCCCACTCCATTCCACCCATCACACACCTTTCCTAGGTCTCCCATCACCTCCAACACCTCACATTTTTCTCTCGGATGTATCCTGTAGGTTCCTTGTAATTCCTACAAGATCATCATGTAGGTTTCTAGTACATCCTATAGGTTTTCCTGAAATAGCTTGTTTTGAGGTTGAATTGATGGAAAACCTCTAGGAAGTCACCAAACGCCTCCCAAGGGTCTCCTACACCATCCAACCATCTCTTAACCCTTCCATACAACCTCCAACATCCTTAATTCACCTTGCACATCACCAAAAGACATTAGTTTGCATACTTGATTTTGCATGAAAAAAACAAAAAGACAAAAACATATTTATTTTAGTCCCTTTATTTGCACATTAGTGATGTTTTATGCTTCTGACTTGCATTCTTAGATAGTAGCATTTGGTTCATGATAATTTAGCATTATTGCAAAGCATAGTTTCTTGGCAGCTAATAATGACATGGTGTGATTTAGCA
This sequence comes from Pinus taeda, assembly GCA_000404065.3. Classification (NCBI taxonomy): domain Eukaryota; kingdom Viridiplantae; phylum Streptophyta; class Pinopsida; order Pinales; family Pinaceae; genus Pinus; species Pinus taeda. Next base: position 33,017 of record APFE031677139.1, on the reverse strand, counting down.
TTGAATTTTCATCTCTTTCCTTGTACTTTCTTTCTTGCAATAAGTTAAGGTTCCATTTCAAACATTTCATTTTCTACAATTTGTTTAGGATTGACTTCAGTACATAAACTCCATTACATCATGACAACAAAGGAAGGACACATTGTATAATGCACATATAGTGCCAACACCTCTTAAGTTTGTATGAACCTCGGGTTGATAATTAAAGTCAGTAGCCTTGGGAGTTGCAACATTCTTGTTGCAATATCAAGGCTCATCACTTTTTGGCATCGTTTCTGGGGCGATGTCAAAGTATGTATTGTTTTCTTCCCTAGTTGATTCATGTCTTTTCTCTTTTTGCAAAAACAAATATTTGCATTAGGCATATTTAATTTCAAAAAGTTGAAAATTGCATTACATTATAGTTTTCATTCAATCATAAAAACAAAAACAAAATTCTCCAACACCAACCCACCCCCCATCCCATTTGATCATATGGTGCAGTAAGAGTCTTATCGCCATTCACTTTTGTAGGTAGAAGAAGAAGATGGAAAATAATGTAGAAGAAATGGATGGAGATGATGACAATGAGGAAGATTCTCTTAGATTTCCCATTCAAGATACCGATGGTAGTGTGCACATGAAGAACTTCCCTCCATCTTTTCTTCCAAAATTTCATGCTCTAAGCTCAGAGGATCCAGAAAACTTTCTCTTTGAATTTGAGATTGTTAGTAGATCTTATGGTTACTTATTAAAAACTCAAAAAATGAGATTGTTTCTGGAAACCTTGAAGGATAGAGCTCTTATATGGTTCATGAGTTTAGGGACTAATTCAATAATATCATAGAATGATATACAACATTTATTTCTATAAAATATAAAGATCATGATCTTAAAGAAGAAATATTTATAATGAATCAAAGAGAAGATGAGAGTCTAGAGGATCTAATATAGAGGTTCATGTATAATGTTAATAGGGGAAAACTACATCATTTAGGATCCGACACACTAAAAAACCTCTTACTTAGAACAATTAGGGATGAATGGATTGATCTCCTTAATATCATGAGTAGAGGTGATGTATACCAATTATCATTTGAGGAAATTTGTGAAACATGCAAACACATATCAAGAGAAAAAGAAAAAGTAGGTAAATCAACATCAAGATCGATAAGTCAAGCTAAAATTGGAGATTTGTTTGATGACTTTGACACAAAAATTCGTAGCAATCTAACCAAACAAGTAGAAATGTTAAGAATACAAAATGAGAAAAAAGAAGATGTTTGTGTTTTCCATGCAGAATCAGATGATGTTAAATGTTGCTCCTTATTACCAAGGTTGAAGGAAGTTCACCAAGAGGACAATGGAGCAAGTCAATTACCAATGCAGCAATGTTATGTAGCTCCAAGAGGACCATGGCAGCCTATTCAACCTGATATGATGGAAGAGCCTAATTCAGAATTTCATTCTTATGCACATCCACCTCAAAGTAATTGGAACACACCATTTCTTTGGCAACATTGGCCATATCAAACCCAAAACCAATCTTGGCAACAAGGTTGGCAAGGAACTTATGGGATCCATCCACAATATCCTCAGTATTTTCCTAAATATCCTCCATACCAAACTCCATGTTATCCTTACCATTCACCTCCACCTCAACCACAACCCCATCCACATCCATCTCAATTATACACTCCCACTCAACTACCTGTACCACCATTTCCAAACCCACACATTGAAGTACCTCAATCCACTTACAATGCTGAGGTACAAAACTTCCAAACATCTCCTCTTGAGATCAATGGTATTCACCATAACTTAGGAAGAGTATTGAAAAAAAGAGATCATCTTGATATCATTGAAGGACCACATCCAAAAGAAGAAGATTCATATAAGAAGACCACAAAACAATGGGTTGCGATTGATGAAGAACAAACATCAAAATTAGAGATCGAGAGAACTCCCTCATAGTTACCATCAAATCCTCCATGTATTCAAGAGAACAATCAGCAAAAAGAGGAAGAGTTGAAGGTTGTGGTAGCAGAATACATGAAGAATGATCCAAATCAAAAAGTGGAATAGGGGCATCAAAAGCATTATTTCATCTTCAGAAAATTTCTGGAAGTTCATAGTAATCATTGAGTTGCTTGGATTAGTCTTCTTATTCCCAAATCTAGATTGTTGCACCTCCTTTTTAGCAAAGAACAATAAATTTCTGCTATTTTTTAGAGCATACTAATGAGCTTCAATAAACTTGATTCCACTTGCATTATATTACAAAAGCATTCTAGCTCATAAAAAAAATACCCCATTGCATTTGCACTTGATTTGAATAGGATTTTTTAGATTTACTAGCCCACTAGTCCTCAAATTTCTAGATTTTCGACTAGTAATGTTTTTTAATTTTTTGGCATGGGTTAACATAGGTCTTTTCGAGTGATTCCAACTGGGATAGGGACCTAAGACATCCTAGTTAATAAAAAAAATTTCCCATCCAATTTTGACTTGATTTTCTCGGTCAGTAAACACTCACCAATTTCATCATTTCACAAGGAAACTTCTCCAAGCTTTTTGAGTGAATCCATCCATCTCTTGACTTTGGTTTTGAGTTCTGAGTGATCCTAGGAATTTTCCCACTCCATTGCACCCATAAAACACCTTTCCTAGGCCTCCCATCACCTCCAAAACCTCACATTTTTCTCTTGGATGTATCATGTAGGTTTCTTATAATTCCTATAGGATCATCCTGTAGGTTTCTAGTACATCGTGTAGGTTTTCCTGAAACGGCCCATTTTGAGGCCGAATTGATGAAAAACCTCTAGGAAGTCACCAAAATCCTTCCAAGGGTCTCCCAGACCATCCAACCATCTCCTAACCCTTCCATCCAACCTCCCACATCTTTAATTCACCTTGCACATTACCAAAAGACATTAGTTTACATACTTGATTTTGCATGAAAAAAACAAAAAGACAAAAACATATTTATTTCAGTCGCTTTACTTGCACATTAGTGATGTTTGATGCTTCTTAATTCCATTATTAGATAGTAGCATTTGGTTCATGATAATTTATCGATATTGCAAAGCATAGTTTCTTCGCAGTTAATTAGGACATGGTGTGATTTAGCATTGAATTTCCATCTCTTTCCTTGTACTTTCTTTCTTGCAATAAGTTAAGGTTCCATTTCAAACGTTTCATTTTCTGCAATTCGTTTAGGAGTTGACTTCAGTACATGCACTCCATTACATCATGACAATAAAGGAAGGACACATTGTATGCCACACATATAGTGCTGACACCTCTTAAGTTTGTACAAACCTCACGTTAATAATTAAAGTCAGTAGCCTTGGGAGTTGAAACATTCTTGTTACAATACCAAGGCTCATCAATCCTTGGTGATGGAATTGGATGAACACCACATATTGAAGGAGCAGACGTGATTGGTGGGGTCCTCTCTAGAATTACCCTCAAACTTGGGGATGTCATAGGGGAGCTTAGTTGGCATAACTGGCCAACCAGCATCGTGGTGTATAGGGTCATTAATCAACTTGCTAAAGTTTGGGAGGGTTAACCCATCCATGAAAGTTAGCATTGGAGTTGTCGAACGATTCCGCTAGATGTGACTACTGGGGTAGAACTAGAGCCAACACCGAGTTGGTTTCCGACACCTACAGTGGGTCCTGACATGGTGATAGTATGCAGTGAAGGAGGCTTGTTATGAGATGAGGAATCAGATGAACTAGAAGAAGAGTCAATATGGGGACTTGGGGGATGATTAACTGGAACCCTATGGGGAAGAGTAATACGTCCAAGTGGAAACTGGGGATGAAGACTTAAGAGTCTCCGTGAAAAATGCCTTCGTGGAGAAATGGTTATAAGACACAAATGACATGGAAATGGCGAAGGGAGATAAACAAAATGTCTTTGTCTCTATGTGGGGAGATAAATTAATTAAGTCTTGGCTTGGTGGTGTAAACCAAGTGCCCTTCACTTAAGGTGTCCTTTTATGTGAAAGTGTGCTTATTAATTCATCACATATTGTGTTTGAAAAAAGAAAAATATTGATGAAATAAACTAGAATTAAAAATAGAAAATGAACAACATACCAACTATCTAAAAGCCCACCCAAAGTGGGTTTGCAAACACTATGCTGGTTGGTGGTGAAATCAACTAAAAACACACAAAAAAGGCCAAGATATCTAAACATTGGTGTGACTGGGATGAAATGGCATTATGCTGCTAGAAAGTGGTGCAACAACAACAAAAAACCAGTGAGGAAAATTGTTGCAAAATATAGGGAGATGGGTGTGAAATCTAGTGCAAACAATGGAAGCCTAAGGAAAATGACCAAAAAAGGTTCAAGAGAGAAATTTGGATGGAACAACCTAGTTGTGAATATCTAAAAGAGGAAGGCACAGATCAGGAAAATATGGCTGAAAGTTCTACAGAAACTCGGACTTCTTACTCAGCTAAACTCCTCATATAAAGGTGGAAGTGTACTAGAAGCCCTAAGGGGATAAATTCCACTTTGACAAGTGAAACAGAGTAGATGAAGGTCTAAGCGAGCTAATATAGTGGTCAACCAACCTAGTAGACTGCTCTTGGCAAAACTCAAAAAAGATCAGAAAAATTTCCAAAAAACTTAAAATCATAGGTACTAGCCTATTTAGGGGGATATCCCATGTTTTGGGCTAGAAAGTGCTCTCTAGACCTCCAAATCACAGGTTTGGGGGAGCAAAGTGTGATTTCTGCTCAGTTCTTAGGCGACAAGTCTCAAAAACAAATTGTCATCTTTGTCACGGCTGGTTCCTATGACCTGTAGAAATAACCAGAAAACTTGCCGAAGTTAGAAATTTGATTGATCTAGGGTTAGAATGATAGTAAAGAACATTAAGGGACTGCAAAAGAAAAACCTTAAGCTGAAAATTGAAGGTCACCTAGGTTTTTGGATCAGAATTGAAAATGAATTGGAGTTTACAATTTGTTAATAAGTATTCTTCTCAAAGGTGTACAAAAAGAAACCACTTTAGGTTGTGGATGACAAGTAACCCAAACAATAAAAATGGTTGTTAAATAATGTGGATCTGCAACAGATGATAGAAACAAAACCTACCAAAGCCCTAATATATGCAACATAACTAGTTAAACATTCAAATGGAATATGAAAATAAGCACAAGTAACTCCAATAATCCAATGGAAAGAAGATATATAAAGAATATGTTTTATTAAACAACACCTATGAAGAGAACAAATAATGTTACCAGTTCCCCTCTATGGGATGGATTCTTGGCTATCCTCAATGTCTTCAACTTTTGTAGAGTCTCTCACCTCTATAATGTGTAAAACCCAACAAAAAAAATGTTTGCTCTCAATGAGAGCTCAAATGAAAAAGAAAATGGTGAGCAATGATGATAATAATCAGAGCTACAACAATGAGTGCAACAATGAAAATGATCAATAGTGAAGAATGAATGTAAAACCCTTATGTTTATAACAAAATATTAGGTTACTCTTGAATAATGGGAAATAATAAAATATTATTAATAAAATTCTAGAATTAACCATTTGGAAAATTTTATTATATTTGGTTGGAGGGAAAAAGTATTTAAACTTTTATCTAGAAATAATAAATAAATAAATGATTTATTTATCATCTCAAGAAATATGGTTAAGGAATAATAAACAAATATTTATTTATTTAAGTAATCCTAGGGGAGTTTAGTCAAACTTGATGAGGAATAATAACTATTAGTGATTAATTAATTATTCCTAGAGAAACATAAGATAATCAATTATTTATCTATTTATTTCTCATAATTGGGTCAAATATGACAAGGAATATTAGTTAAACAATGGTTTAATTAATTATTCCTAGAAGATAATTAAATAAATAATGATTTATTTAATTATTCTTCATGGGTTTAATTATAAATGACTTAACAAATGTGGTTTATTAAGTAATTTCTTATAGTGATAGCAATTTTACTATGGTAAAATTGGGCCTACATGGTGTACTTCGATCCATCTATTAAATTATGGCTAGATGATAATTTTTTGGTGATAACAACCCCCTTCTGTGTAGTCACTCACCTTCCAAGTTTCATTGGCATCCCCTTCTCTACTACACAGTCGCTCGTGCGATCCATCCCTTGGAAAGGTTTCCTCGCATTGGAAGGTCCAAAAAGCAAGACATATCTTGGCCTCAAAACCATCATATTAGTCATAGAATGCTCATGGAAATTAATGGACACTACTAGGTACCAATGTCTCACAATTTCGCTTCTCCCTAATGCTTTACCAACATATTATTTCTCATTCAAATTCCCTTTTCTGGTGATATTAATTATTGTAGTTAGTTTGAACCACCTAAACTAGGAATTTCCATGCTTTCTTGTACCAAGCACATAACTTCCATTATATTCAAAATAAATTGTAATATATTTGAATCATACCTCATTGGTGGCCCATCGATAAGGTACACTTATGATACTGTTTAGTTCCTATCACAATAAGTCAAACTAGCTCTTTGGTCAAATAATCATGTATAAACATACCACATCTAGTTAGATCAAACACAACCATCATAAATCAAAATCATAGATCACATGCATACATCTTTTTCTTCTACCTTTGTTCTTTGTCCTTTGGTTGCTACACCCAACAAGCACCCAATGCCTTCTCTTCTCTTCAATCACGTACACATACACATAGTGTACATCACACACATACACCCACACACACCATAAAAAACCACACAATACATGAACCTACACTATACATACAACACAATACAGACACCTACACCTGGTGTACAACACAACAAATACACCTACACCGACTATACAACACACCACATACACCTACAGCCAGTGTACAACACAATACATACACGTACACCAGGTGTACAAAACAATACATATACATACACAGAGTACAACATGACGAATACACATGTCACGATACGACTACACAATACACGTAACACAATACCACATATGCACAACACAATGTATATGACGTGCACACAATACTATATGTACACAACACCACCTATACACATTACCACCTACAAAATGTGTACACAACACCACATGTACAACATGCACACAACACCATATATACAAAAACACATCATATACAACATGCACACAACATCATATGTACACAACACCGCATATACAACATGTACACAACACCACATATACAACATGTACAAAACACCAGTACTGCACATCCGGAGACCACACTATCTCTATCAAGCAAACCTTCTTCTAGTGTCTTTCCACTATCCATACTTGTCCCAACATGTCATAGATCACACTACTTTCATTTTTTTGATGTATCCCTCAACGTTATCTATCATAGCATAAACATAGGCACATTATAAACACATAACATCAATTCATGTCTACGTAATACTAACCTCATAGATCTATCAGGTCTACTCTTCCTGCTTTGTTCCTCATGAAACTAGGAACCTCTTCATGCCATTCACCTGCATAAGAAATAATTCTCCCACTAGGATCCCTAATGATCCTGTCAAACAACAACATAAATACACACATATATGCATATAAGCCCTAGCATAAGACAATTATGATCACTGATGACCCTTGTTATAGGCCATTTTGTCACATTCAATCAATAGGCCTCCTATTTGGATCAATCAACATCCTATTCCCCCTTTTCAGCATCCCACACAAATACCTAAGCATGGCTCTTTCATTCCCCATAGTTTCTGCTTGAAACTGCATCATCCGAGCCAGTTTCAGGACCAATGCTCCTTGACCTCTTGCTGGACATCATTCACCTACAGGTTGCTCCACTGTGGCCTACGTTTATCACCTAGAGGTTTCCCCACTCTGCACCTATGTTGGTTGTAGAAATTCAGGAAAAAGAAAGGAATTATGGAAGCTTCCTCTTCGAGAAAATTCCAAAATTTGTTACGACCATTTACCTCAAATAAAACATTTGGATCCTACCCTATCCTACTTTGGAGTTTCCATCCCTTATCTTTTGATCCCATCCTCCCATCAAAGGTGGATCTAAAAGCTTAGATTGGTAATTGGACAAAAAATCTCAACTTACCCCACTCCTCTATATATTTACATCCTTCCATATCCAATAGGTTTGATTTTGGAGAGTGATTTTACCCTTATGCTATTGTTGTGAGAGGTTTCATTTCATGCATTTGGGGTGATTGGAGGTGCAAATTGCGACAAGGTAAGGAAAAGTCAACTTGGAGGAGCTCTTCTATAGGATCAACACCTATTTATGGTTGTAATCTCCTTCCATTTATATTAATGCAAATAATTCTTTGTTTTTCTATATGTGATTTTGTTATTTCATATATTTCAATACCATGATGATATATTGAATAGAGTATTTAGGTGATGCCGCATAGATCTTGTAGTTTCTTGGCTTGTGTTATCTAAGTGTGCATATTCTAATTTTGGAAATAAAACCTGGAATTAGAGTATTCAATATAAATAAGGAGCGAATCCCACGACAAATTCTAGATAGGTTTAATTCTGTCATTTATTCACTTTAAGGAAAGCATTGGGTTCCTTTTCTCTCTATTTTTCTAGGTTAGCCACCAAACCTAGGGGAGATACTTTTTTTCTGTAATCATAAATATCATATAACAAACCTGTTAGATAATGACATACATACATACATGTATACATATATAGACATCAGCATAATAATAATCACAACATAATTACCAGATATCATAAGGTCATGGTTAAGAGAACTCCCTTTATCTTTTCACAGCATGCACAACATTGAGAACATCGGTTCCCAAAATAGCCAAGGAATCTAATGCCTCAAATCCATTTACTTTGACTTTCTTGATTATGTTTCTCATATTTGTCCTACCACCATCCATATATCCCAATGTACTCAATCATCTTAACTAATTGTCATACTCTTGCCTTCAACTTCCCTTTACATGCAATTATCTTACATTACATGTTGGGTTCCCCCACGAGTTCCATTAAGTTTCATTTTTCCCCAACCAATCCCCAGGACCCTTTAAAAATAAAAAGGAAAGAACAAGAAACAAATGAGAAGAAAACCATGGAAACCAATAACAATATGACACCAAAAACAAAGTGGAATGCCCATGCACTAGACATAAAAAAATTGTAAATCAAGTGCAAAAAAAATAACAAAGCACCGAAATCACAAAACTTTCAACATATACCATGACTCAATCCCCATGGGTTCCCAATGCTTCCAAGGGAAATATCAACCTAAGCCTTCTTCAGGATTTCATGGTAGTCTCTTTTACCATGAAATCCCCTACATCATACTATCATAATCACATAACTGTCAATGCATAAATAAGCATATCAACATGCTAGTTACCTCACCTTGTTGTGCCAAGCATGCAACCTTGTGACTGAACACGTACATATATCGTCTCTTAGGGGAATCCAATTCCTCGACGAATCCATCCATAACTAGAAATCAATTGTTATACATATCAAATACATTTTCATGAATATAACACATATCCACATAATGTCGGCCATAATCAAGGTTATAACACTTCTTGTATTCATGCAAAGCACTCATTCATTTGGAATTGCGGTTTCCAAACATTCCCAAAGGAATTCTTACCCTGTTCCTTTCTTTTACATTTTTACCTTGTTATAATTGAGTCTTATTAGGTGTTATCACATCACCAGTCTATTAGTTATATTAACAAATCAATTGTTATATTGTCACATTAATGCCAAGCATGTTACCCTGCAACTGTTCACACATGTCAGTCACATGTTCCAAATATCAAGACATCATGTCTAATAATTTGAAATCATCCTTTATCAAGACTAATTGCCATTTCATAATCAACAATCAACTCACAGTCATTATTTATAATACTACAACTAGAACCCACTTGTACTCAAGTTCATATCAGTTGTCTCAACATATATTGCGTTAGTAAAACAATCTTAAAACGAGATCATTCCTTCATGCACTCTTATAGACACATATTCATATCATGTAATCAATAAAACATTCAGATAACCTGTAAATATACCATGTTAGGTGAACCAAATAGATTACATAGTCAAAACCATACCTTAGTGAAGGCTAGGGGAGGCTACCACATTTGCACAAGTCAATACAAATTAGTATGACACAATATCACAAGTATATCGACTCATACATCAATATCATAAATTTAACCATCTCCACTAGGCAATCCAAATTATCAAGATACATAATAACATTAGGATTTTAACTACAATCGCTATAATCATCATGTGTATGACCACAATGCATATAACAACAAGTTAACTAGTATGCATGACTATCTGATGCCAGTGCATATGATCACACTAATTGACTAGCATTTATCATGCATGTAACCACAACATCAATAGAATGACAGACATGTCTATAACCATAATGCATATAACAACCATTAACAATAATACCTGCATGCCCAACATATAGACCTATATGATGATCCAAGGTTGTAATGTTTCTTTGATAATCTACATCTCTTACTCAATCTCAGCCAACACATCAACATCATAGCATACAAACAACCTCATCGTGAAAAAAACTACATAATGACCACCACGATGCATGTCTGACCTACTATGCATGCATGAAAAACACGTGGACACTCGGACATGTACACACATCAACCACATCTACCCCAAGATCTAGTGCTACAACATAGTTATGATACCAATCTATAACCACCCCTCCCACATTTACCCAATTTCACGATCTGTTGGGTAAACATGATACCTAGATTTACTATGACATGACCTGACCTCCAAGATTCAGTAATAAAAGTGGGACTGACAAATGATGAAAACCTAACAACTCACAACATCCCTCAAGGCTACAAGAAACTTAGGGGCCAAAGAACCACCCCAGGTGACCAAACCCTAAGATGTAGATCTTTTTCACTAACCTAGACCACTAACTGCATGCATGGCAAGGCATGGGTGTGGTTGAAGGCCCCCAACTACATGCACAACACTGCCTAAGTGCAGTTGTGAACCAAATTCTCTAGTTCAGAGGGTGTGGTCCCAAGATATGAGCCAAAATACCAAGTCAACGATTAGACCACTGCCCATAAATTCCTAAAACTTCTCAGGATCATAAATGGCATGAAAACAAGGCTAAACATACAAATTTGGGTCATAAACTTGACCTAATCTAGCCAAAACAAACAAGGAATTTCACCAAACACATGGAAAAATGTAATCTACGAGTCATGAATACATATTTGATCATAAAGGTATGATATTTATCTAAGAATCACCGAGAAGGCCCTATGCTCTTTCCTACAATAACATTTTGTAGTCCATGCATTCATTAATCGATCAATAACTAAACCATTCATGACAAGGGCCATAGTTGATACACATCATATAACAAGAGAATAACCAACATACAAACTATGGAAACTCAACCATAATATCACTAACAAATTGCTACAAAAATATATGAATCACAATAGAAGAATAACCCTTATTAACATATGAAAATAAAAACCAAGTCAGGGACTTCCACATACCACCCAACCATAGATTGGGCTAAACCAAATCTCTTTTCAGCCAATCACCCCCATTCCATATTCCAAGCATGAATGTGGGATCTCATGGAATAACCAAAATAAAACAAAACTACGGCTTTCAAAGGCCAAACGACCTCAACCCTCAACCAATGATTCCACCTCACAGTCAAACATCACTAACACCAACCATATCAGTCTCTGTCCAAGTTTTCCAGGGCTCTATGAACTAGTAACTCAACCCAAAAGCTTCCAAGGCTTCCAAAGCATTTGTCGAACTTAAGTCTAGGGACTAGTAACTCCACCCACCATGGGCTCTAGAGTCTTTGTCCCAACCTTAACTCCAGGATGAATATATCAACCCAAGTTGTTCCAGGGCTTCTAGAGCATTTGTTCCAACCCACAACCATAAGGAATTATGATCACCAACAAGGAAACAATCAAGTGGAAAAACCCACAACAACATGGCTATCCAAGAAATGGCAAGGCAAGGCTAAAATCACTGTCAATCGAGGAAATACTCCATGTCAATGCCAAGACATAACCAGATAAGCATAAATCATGCATCCATAAATCAACAAGGAAAACACACATGCAACCTATTACTTGCAAAACAATCTATTTGTAGTTGTTGATCCAATAATCCCTTTGCGCTTTCCCTCTTTCTTTTTCCTTCCTTCTCCAAATCCAATGTATGCTAAAGTGCTCCAAGCATAATCCAAGAATGCTCTAAGTGTGAAATAGTATGAGAGAATGAGATAATATAAGAGAGATCTGCGAAATTTTTTTAAAAAGGATAACAATATATCCTCAAAAGTGTTTTTATCATTGAGGCTTCTATTTTCTTCAATTTCATCTATTTCCCTTCAATTTTCCTCTCATACAAATCTATGACCCTTCACCTTCCTTTTCTCTTAATTCACGTTATTTTCATAATTAAATACCAATTAATGCCTTTCCTTTCCCAATTTCCTTACCAATAATAAACCAAAAGTGACACCCGCTAGGATTTTTTTCCCACCATTCAGTTTGGAATACGTGTCCCAAGACATTGGTCTTATATATTTTTTACATGAAAAATCAACTAGGGTTTGTTATAAGGCTCAATTAGGAGGCAAGGCCATTATTTTACATGTTCATAGATCATTGTTTCAATGCATCATGTTTCAAGGTCTCAAGGAGACCATTCAAACCATGTAGGATAACATCAAATTGATTGGGAAGAACTAGTGATTAAATTTTGATTTCTCCACCACTACATTAGAGGCCATTATTGAGTTGTAGGTTAGAGTGATCAAAATGGAGGATGAGTAAGTGCAACTCAAATGGATTATGGAGGAACTAAACCACAAGGACAATCAAGACACAACTAACTCTAGTGGCATATGTTTCCATTTCTCGAAATGTCTCAACCATCAAATGGTCAGCATTGAACCCCTCATCTCAAGGCTAGTTTCCCTTGATGAAGTGCCTAAATAATCTCAATTCTTATGTTATGTAAGGTTTTATGTATTGTTGATATTTACCACATATCATATAAGTTAGTGACTCTAGAATATAGTAATGCCCCTATGTCCATTCAAGGAAGAAATTTTGTACGACATACCATTATTTTGATTTATAATTTATTTTCAACCAATCTAGATAGAAAAAATAATTTATAATAGCTATATAATTCTATTCAACAAAAATTTGATATAATATGATATATTATCAATTCAATATATAACAATCTCTTCAACACTAAATTATATATATATATATATTCCATGCTAAATAGTAAAATAAATATCACTTCTCTTTAGTAATAACAAAAGATATTAAAATAAACCAAATAAATAAATTAGTAAATTGAAAAAATGAAAGATACCCAATATAATTATATGTAAATATTTTCAATTAAAATGATAACAAAAACAAACTTCTTAAAATAAACCAAATAATTAAATTGAGAAATGAAAGATACCGAGTAGCATTACATGTAAAGCTTTTCAATTAAAAGGTTTTATTTTGGTAGGAAAGAATGACTATACCAAAGAGCCCAAGCATCTTTCTAAGAAACTTCTTAACAAGAAGATGTACTTTTTTCTAATCGTATTCAAATTCTTTATAGTAAATTAAAACGATGAAGAAAATCTTGATGGTATAATTTAAGCGTTTGAATACTATAAATTTAATAGAAAAGATTTTGTGTGATCCCTTAAATCATACTAACTTTGTAGTCAAATGTATCACTCATTAATCTTGTATCTTTCTAAGAAACTTCTTAACAAGAAGATGTACTTTATTCTAATCGTATTCAAATTCTTTATAGTAAATTAAAACGATATAGAAATTTTTGATTGTATAATTAATGGAAAAGATTATCAATTTAATGGAAAAGATTTTGTGTGATCCCTTAAATTGAGTATCTTTGTAGTCAAATGTCTCACTCCATAATCTTTTATCTAATGAAAATCAATCAAAGTATGATCGATAAGAAGATCTGTTTTTATAAAACCTTGACTCTATGGACACTTGACATATGACCTCCTTACCATTTAAAGTACACATTAATGTACTAATATTTCTTTAAAAAAAGAAACTGTTATAATTTATTGTATAGTGTTGAAAATGACCTTTGTGTTGACAAGCTTATTAGGCTAATAACATAGATGTTTAAATCACGTAGTTCACCATAATATATAAAATTAATTAAGTGATGTAGATGTGTTTTTATAAAACCATTTAAGTGTGACATTGACTTAGTTTATTACCTTGATATATGGAATTTTTAGTTGACAAGTTTATGTGTAATGTTGATGTCTAAATGGTATCACCATAATATATAAAATTAATTAAGTGATGTAGATGTTCTTTTATAAAACCATTTAATTGTGACATTGATTTAGTTTATTCCCTTGATATATGGAATTTTTAGTTGACAAGTTTATGTGCAAGGTTGATGTCTAAATGGTATATTATGGATTTTAGTGGAGGTAGTTATTAGTATCTGTTAATGAAGTGCGGGGATTATAGTGATTAATTGATAGTTAATTATACTTATCATAATTTTTTCTAATTTTTTTATATTTTAAGTTAAGATAATGATATATGTTACTTACATAATAAAATAAAATTGTATTATTTAAAATTTTATTGGAAAATTTCATTTAGAGTCTTATGGGAAACTTCATGCATCTTAATGTTGTATTGTCTATTAAACCATAGTTTACATTTATCTAAAGTCTTAATATTTATTTGTAATCATTTTAGATATACAAATATTTTCCATTAAACTAAAGTTTACACACATCCAAAGTTTTAATATGTGTTTGTAAACTAAAGTTTTAATATGTGTTTGTATTCATCTTGGATATGAAGAGTTTTAAGCGGCAACTATGATTTCTTATTAGCAATGTTTGATTCTAACATCAAATAAAAATTAACTACTCTAGCATCATGTTAAATTAACTATTGTGACATTACAACAACTCTTCATCCACATTATCCAAGATATCCAATGCCTTCACAACACTAGAATTGGTTGACACCTCAACCTCCATTGCCTTGAAAACACAACTCTACCACCATTTCTCTCCATTTCCTAGATAAAATAATGATGCCACCACCATATTTTCCTTCACAATTATGCCTTATATAATCTAAGGCTATTTAACATAGGTTATTGACCACCCCAACAACCTAAAAACACATGAACCAACAACAAATTTCTTTCAAATAGTTGGAGCAGCAAGATAACTTGCTCGGTGGACCATTTCCTCCCATACAACATGGGGGAGGATCTATAGCAATCCTATTCAACTAATTGTAAATTATTCAAATAGAATTAAAACCAAATCTACATAAAAAAACTTGTATAAAAAAAATTGAATAATTGTTATAGCATATTTTGCCTCACTTATCATCAAATGCATTTATTGGCCAAGACAACATGCCTTTCTCCCATGCAGATCTAAGTTTATCTTAAAAAATAAAAATCTCAAATTATATATGCCAGATGCCCACATGAAAGTCACACACACAAATATATGTGGATGCTCTTAAAGAAACTCACTTATAAATTAAAATATAGTGAAAAAAATATAAAAAATGCAATTTTTCAAGCAAGGTTTATGGGTTACACTAAAAACTCACCTATAGGAGGTTGTGGCATAACCACCCAAACTAATTTATGGTATAAATGCACACCTTGAGTAGCCCTTATAGGAATCATTAGCCTTCATATCATTACTCTAGAAAAATTTACCTGTATTAGGTTTGTTATGCCCATGATTTTAAGTGCTCCCCTGTCTCTAGGAAACCCTTATTTCCATTCTATAATGTTGAGACATTCCTATCACACATCTATCTAACTTCCGCTAGAGGAGGAGAGCTTCAGTGGCTCGATAAGGGAGGATCCTAGAGAAGGTTCCACTCAATGTCAATAACCGGGATCGGGTGATCGTGTAGCTACTATTTGTTTCTATTATCAACAAAAAAACTCATATTCTATCTCAATTCTATTGTTTATGTTTCATGTTATCAATATGTAATGGAATTGTTTATGGGCTAACTTCGCATATATACTTATATATGTTGGATTTTGTTGTTATTCTATATGTTTCCTTGTTAGTGTTGCAGGTTTGGATTTCTAGAGCCAGAATAAGGGTTTCAACCCTAGGGACAGACATCAACCCTAAGACCCACCCATATGTCATCTTTCCTTCTTTTGTCAAATTTATGCAATTTATATGACAATCTAAATGTTCTTTGTTGATTTTTTATTTTTGCTCTATTGGGGTTATCAACCTCGCCTCAGGGATTTTTCCCTACAACAATCATCTATCATTATTAGAGTGGATCCTATATCTTTTATGTGACACCAACTCAAAAATGGTTATTTCTTTCAAGTCCTTACAACTCCATTCCTTATGTAATGAGTAACTCTTTACAAAAAAATCAATTGTGTTGTCAAGAACATTATGATAAAAAGATACGATTTCCCTTATAGTATCTTCCCAAAAATAAAATCAAAAAAGACCTCTTATTGCATATCTTACATGTAATCCCTCTATTTTTTTATGACAAAAGATAGATTTCTTTAAAAATACTTTTCTTTTTTTTATATAATCCAATTAACACTTTATTTATAAAAAACAAAAACAAAACAAAAATTATGAAACAAATATAGATTTCCTTTTATTTTATATTAATTTTTTTAATTACTATTGAAATAATTCGTTGTTTCTATTACTATGAGATATCTATGTCACACTATGCCTTATTGCATAATGTTAACGACTAAAATTGTTTTCTATAAACTAAAATTCTGAGTACTTCTTACAAACTAAACTTATGAAACACATCTATCTTTGTTTTTATTTTGTATTAAAATAAAGCTTACTATGGAAAAACGTTGTTTCTATTACTATGAGCTGCTTACACACTATTAGCAGTTGAAATTGTTCTCTATAAACTAAAATCATGAGCAATTTTTTCTAGCATCCATCTCTCCTATTAACATTATGCCCTATTGCACAACTGAATTATTATAATTAATAGTATGTTATAATAGTGCATACTAAGTTTGACATAGCATTTAATACTATAGAATCTTTGGTTATGTTAAAATAGGAAGTTGCAAATATGTGGTAGCACGTAGCAAGGTATTTTTTGGGGGAAGGAACCAATTTTGAATATCTTTTTTTTTTATTTTGAGGTTGATTCACACATGGAATACAATGCATTGAGAATGCACACAACATTGGTTCTCGTGTTAAATTAGAGATAGTATTTTTGTTATAGAGTAATTTAATCTAAAAGAAAAGTCATTTTCAATGTAACTAAAATTAAATTTCCATTTGTGGATCTAATCCAGATTCCATACCATGAATCTCCATACAGTGAGAATTCACCTAGCATGACCACTTGTGTAAAACAAAAAAGTAAAATAATATCGTATCCAGCTTTTAAATTTATTGAAAGCAATCACCTTCAAATGTCCTCGCACAATTCTAAGATTTATTTTAAACATTAAATGCGATGCAATTAAAATGCAGTTGGCATAATTAATTATGATAAAAAACATAATTATTAGATACAAGTATATTTTGTGAGCACTTTGTTCAAGCATCTATTTCTTTTATTTCTCACTTTGATTTTATCGATGGGTGGATTTCACATAATATTGTTCAGATAACCAAATGATAATGAAACTTTGTGCCTATGCTCTATCATTATCTATTTATCTCGGACTCTAGAAAATTCAAGATTCACCTCTAATTATTTATTGAAACTTCTTGACTCCTTGGATGGGGTACTCACTATATTCATGGAAAACATTTACCTTCAAAATAAATGGCAGGACATTCCTAAATTCCTCCTCTGACCACTTAGGGTAGCCCCTTTTTGGTTCTTCAACTATGCAAAAGCCACACTCACTTTCCTTGAGCTTGCTGCATTCCTCTACCTCCTTGCCTAGGCCAAATAAATTAGGCCCTGCACTACTGGAGTAGGAAGTGGCATAGATTCATTAATAGTTCATCCACCTATTTCAATCTAGGATATTATTGTGTCATGAGACCAAATTCATTTCCTCTCAATTTCCTTAAATGACACATATATTCAACAAAGATAAAATTTTATGCATCTTAGAAATATTGTCTCTCCTATGCAAATTTGAAATCATGGACGTTGGTTATAAATATGGCTTTCAAACTTCAATTGCAGTGACATTATTTTCTTGTAGTGAAGTCAAAGCTAGAAAGACTTTGAGGAAAAGGAATTGATGTAACATGTCTAAGATCATGAACCAGAAGGTGGTTGTTCATATCCATCTTGCTTTCTGCATGTTCTATCAATTGATAATCGTCCAACTTAAGTTGGCCTAAGAAAACAAACCTACCATGACTAGAGGATGTTTCTTGTCATATTTTTTAGGATGCTAAAATCAGTAGCTTGAGCTTAAGCTATGGAAGATTAGAGTCTCGTGTCAAGGTTCATCGTTTGCTTGAAGGATAAGCTTCTCTTACCATGTGGGGTTGAAAGTGAGTCATTTTAGATAGTAGTGGATAGTGATTGAAGTATTTATCATGCATTTGAAGTGTTAAAGGACCCGCTCCTAAGCTTGATATATTATGGACTAGTTTCTCATGCTAAGTATTGTTATTAGCTTCGAGAACGAGCTTCTCCTACCACTTGGAGTTTACTGTAATTCATTTATACCTCACAATTATAAGTGGTTGAAATGTTTGGAATGCATTTTAAGTGTAGGTTAAATGATATTATCTATAATGTTGGTGTAATGGTGTAATGTTTATAAGATATGGTTCAACCATAAAATTATAACTATGTCAGGTTTCCTCACGCCAAACATCATATCATTTACACAAGGTTTATGTAACATTGCCTCCCACCCCCATGTACTCCTCTGGGCTGTGGAAGGTTTCACTTTATAAGTAACCCAACCCTCAAGGTATGTTATTAACATGGGGTTACAAAAATCAGCTTTTTCCAACTTTGTCAAAACCCAAAATAAATACCAACATTGGGCTCAGCTCGTTAAGATATTTTTGACGATATAAATTTTATCTTGATCTAATTCCTAGATTAAAATTTATTCCTTTTCAAAGTTTAACAAATCAACTTTTGTCATATTAGCAAGGCACTGCCATGTAGCGCCCATGTGTTCACCCCACATAGCCCTTCCACATCATTAAGAACAATTATATCTCACCTGCAACACCTACGTGGTACCCACATTGACTCAGGACTGCTAGTCCCATAAGACCTAACCTTCACTGTGAAAATTAACAAAATCACTTTATATTTGGTCATAGGGATAATAGAATTGTGCACAAAATTTCCAACAAGGAAAACTCCTCGAAACCTTGAACCTCTAGATATTTGAATCTCGCATACCACCATAAGGGTATTTAGTTTTTCACCACCATCTATGGTTTTTGCAAGCATGAACCATGCCTTACCCACAGATGATCAGGATACAACTTCATTCATGAGGTAATTTGACCCTGTGCCAAAAATTCTCAAAGCAGGCTTGTTTCTGGGAAAACCAGTGTCTTTTCGATCTGCTAGTCCCACTAAGATGGATAGCTATCTTAGAAGCAATCAATTAAAGAACTTTGTGATTTCCTTTATATAAAATAGATAAGAGAGAAGCAAAAGGCCAACTTGGACCTTCTGCTTGACTCCTTGCTTGATTTCTCTCTCCCTTGATAGAGCTTTCAACTCCTCTCCTACTTGTCCCACTTTAGAGAATATCTGTGGAGACAAAGTAACAAAACACCATCAAATCTTCTTGATCTATAATATCATAAACAATACAAAATCATAAATACATTGACCATACAATTGCATTCACAAATAAAAATATTCACAAATACACGATTGTATGGAGGAAAAATCAAAGAACTGTATTAATAGTGGAAGAGAGGATTACAACCCATCTGTTTGATCTAGCATCATCCTCCCAGCGTCAAATCCCTCTTCACCTCATGAAAAGAAAAATCACCCAAGAATACAATGCTTCATCTCAAACTAACAACATTTTTTTACAAATTACAAAATTCCAATCTCTCAGATCTCTCAAATGAGGGATCCATTTATAGATGTTTGTAAAGGTGTGAGTCATCTCTAGTTTTTGATTAGCCTCATTTGGTGGGCTCCAGTAAAGCAACAATGATGCTACAACTCCTAGGACTCCCTTCTTTACTTTTATCAACCCGATAGTTCATAACAAACTTGGAAGAGACGATGCTATATGCAAAAGTACTAGCTCTCACTGCAAGTTGTCACTTAATCAGCTGGCACAAGTTTGCTAGGAGCTTAAGCCAACTTGTATGAGTTCTTAAAAGAAGCTTTCAACTGTGATGGATGAAAGCTAACTCAAAAGAGGCTAGTCTACTTGTATAAAGAAGCAAAAAGTTGAAAGGAAATGCAAACCCTAGCAAACCATAGTTTTACCGATTAACCCTACTTGTGCAAGAAAATAGATGAAAGATGCTGGAATGGATGCCATTGATTCTTGAAAATGTAAGATGCATGTGGCTAAGCTACTTCTGAAGGAAAATATGGAAACTCATCTTTCTGTATTTTTGAGTAATTTTGCAGAATTATTATGCATGTGCTTTAACTAATTTTTACTGTGCAGACGTTTATTGGCAAAAGGAAATGGAGTGGGCACTTGCAGGAGGTTGGGAAGGTGAGAAGAAGGCCTAAGGGGTTCCCTAGCACCTTTCCAGAGAATTCCACAGTGATCAGATCTTGAGAAACTGCTCACGTGAACTTTTATAGGAAGCCTGCAAGGGTTCTACAGGAAGTTCTATAGGAAGAGCCGAAAGAGGATTTTTGTTATATACCTAGGGGGGATAATATGGAGTACAAAGGAAGGTACCCAAGGGAATAATGTAATAATGGGATGGGCCATAGTAATAAATAAAGTGGTTAACCTGTATCATGTAAGGGACCACAAGTAGTTAGTAATAATGTAATGGGTCCATGGTATTAGATAGATGGTATTGAGGGAACCATGCTAATGACCCATGGTATTGTATGTATGAGGCGTATATAGAGGCCAGAGACTCCACATTGAGAGATGTCAAGGATTATTATATGAACAAGCATATGGCTTGTGGATTGTTCTCCTTCCTTAAGGAGTGAATGTATGGTGTTGCCCTACCTTAAGGGTTTTGATCAATAAAGAATCATTTCTATCTATTTCTATCTTGTTATTTCTTGAGTTTATTTGCATTGTTTTATATTTTCAGATCAGATCTATAACAAGTGGTATCAGAGCACTTTCTTGGGCAAAAGTGGAGAATTTATTTATTTTATTTTTTG
>APFE031677134.1:0-123340 GCA_000404065.3 Pinus taeda | reverse complement strand
AAATAATAATATTTTGAATTTTTAATTCGACGGATGAGATTAAGAGATGTCTTGATCCTCATCGACAGTCGAGATCGTTTTGTCATGGATCACTCAAACTAGCCGTTGGGGTTTTTTCCTTTAAATAGGGTGTTAGGGGTCATTTGAAATCATCATTGGATCTGAGTTTTGGCTGAAGAAGCTCTCTTGTAAATATTTTCTAGTGCTAATAAAGGAAAACTTTGGGGTCAAAAGCTTGCTGGTGTTACTCTCTTAAAGTGCTGTGAGCTATTTTGTTTTCTGCATATTTTAATTTTCAGCTATTGATAGTAGCTTAATGAAGAGTATTGTTGAACATAGGTATCTTGTTCACATGCTAGGGTTTGAGTAGTATTAGGGTTTCTGATGTAATGGCAGGTATCTCCATTGTTTCTGAGATCTCATACTACTTTTTCTCTCTTTATTGACGGTTGAAGTGAGCTGTGCAGGAAACCCTTGAGGATCAGTGGGCATTAGTGGAAGTTCTAGGCTGAACCAGCCAACTCCCATAAGCACTTTTTGCAGAGCCCATCTGGTTTTGATCCTGCGTTAATCATTCAGTTTGTTTTATTATTTGCATAAGAGACTTTCTAAGGCATTTCATTAGCAATCTGAAACTTCCTGAAAATATATTTGAGGATAACTGATAAATCTTGCTACTAAAGAGCCTTAAGATCTGTAAATAATGTAATTTTTTTTTTTTTGGGTTTCATTTTAAAATTTTTGGCATATATTTTCCAGATTTTATTAGGGTTTTCCTTTCTTCCGCAGTTTACAGGTGCCGAGAAATTTCTGGGGTTTCATCAATCAAATCTGAGCAATATCATTTCCATACGCCCCAAACCTCCGTCCACCTGCACACTGCCCTGCAAAAAAAAAAAAAACAAAACAAAGTGATTTCGAGTTTCAAAGTCTCAGCGTGGGAATTCAACCGCTATCGACCAACCTCAGAACCTGCACACAGCCGCGTTCTATTGCATACGTCAGCTAAATCTATATGCGTTGCGAGGTGGACATCAGGAGCGTGGGCATCAAAACGATTTAAATCTCATGGATGTGTAATGAATGAGTTTCCCTTTACCAATGCAATTCTTTCCTCGATCACACGTTGTCTGCAAAAACGATTTTCCTTTCTGCCCCAACGCACTACACGCAGTCATAATACGATAAGAAAATTTCGTTTTCCCTCCTCGGCTTCTTGGAAGAGGATCTGCTCCTTGCCATGCTATTGCAGTTTCTTCCAGCAAACAAATCATCGATTTTTTCCTTCACGCATGCGCTTACTCTGCAACTCATACATCACGCGTAGAGAGCCTCATCTCCAACATTGTTGTTCTCTGCCCGTCGAGCCACCATTCGCCTGGATCTTCAACCTGCATATGTTTCCTTCTCCGCCATCACCTGCAAAGACAGTAAGACCACATTACGGGTTGGGTATACGCACAGGTAAAATTCGATTTGTTGCATGCGTTTTGGTTGTGGTTGTACGATAGCGTAGGTTAAATTTTAAAATTTTTTTATACAGCGTAGGTTTAGCATAGGATTGAAATCGTTTTTTATTTTGGTCACATTTAAATCTTAATGCGTATGCGTTTGATAATGCAGTTTTTGTTTAACCGTAAAAATCAATTTTTTCATTTTTCTTTTTGTTTTGGTTTAAATACGTTCGATTTTTATTTTTTTAGTTGTAATGTGTTTAACATATGAGTAGCGTAGGTAGAATCCTTTTTTTTTTAGTTTGGTTATGTTTGTTTAGTTTAGTTACATATATGTTATGTTTAAATCGTTTAGATTTTTATTTTTATTTTCTTTTAGTTTGATTTTAAAATAAAATTCATAAAAAAGGGCTTCTAGGGTTTTAGCTTAGGGTTTTAGTTTTCACTTTTGATTTTTTTATTTTAGTTTTTAATAGATTTTAATTAGATTTTTTATTTTTAGGGTCTGTTTTAAAATTAGAATTTATAAAAAGAAAATCATAAAAAAATAAAAAATCATAAAAAATTATAAAATATAAAAAAGACTTCCTTTTATTTAGACTTTAGACTTTAGTTTAAATTTTAAGTTTTGCTTTAGTTTAGATTTTTATAGTTTTAGAATTTTATCTTATCTGAAAAGCCATAAAAAATATTTATCGTGGAAAGATTTTGCCAGTTAAAATCTTAGCCTGGAAAATTTTATATGTTTGTTGAGGCTACAAAGTTGATTTGGGATTAATTTTTATCTGGCATGCTTGAATATAATATCTGGTTAATGTGCAAGTTTTACATGGTTGTATCTTTCGAAGTTTATTTCTCAAATTGCCAGATCATCGTGAGTTTACTGGATATCTTGCATTGTTATGATTACTCTGTGGGGTTTACATTTTCGCAGCATACAGTAAGTAATCATTTAAACGTCAAACCCATAAGGCACTGGTCCGTTAAATTAAACAAATCAATTTAGTGTTGGTTTCATTTCGTGTCTCCCAAACCAACTGGTTCACAGTTGGTCTTCCATTTTCCGACAGGATCTACCCCCCTTAGCCGCGGGAGACAGGCTTAAACGGAGAGATCGGGTATCAGAGTGACAGCCCCCGGTCTGAGCGTTGTCGTGACAATCTGTGCGACAACAATGCCAAAGTAGAAGGCACCAGGAGAAGGAAGTTAAGCGAAGCAAATTTGGACAGAGGTAACTCAGCCAAAAGCAACACTCAAAAAGATAATTATGTTGCTACAAGAGAGGGAAAAAGAAGACTAAAAGCATAGACTACCTGTTAGAAGGAAGAGATTCGAGAAGAAGATCTATAAAAAGACAAGGAAGGAGATGAAGCACCTGCTGAGTGTTTGATTGAGAGAGGAAGAGCTCAGGTCAATTGAGCTTAAAGTTGGAGCAGTTCATACTTGTGAATCAAGGGGAAGAGACATTCACAGAGAAGAGGATGAAGATAATGAGAGTTTGTTTGAGAGCTTGAGGGACTGTATCAAAGTCTAGAGTAGCAAAGGGAGCTGCAAATAGAGGGTGATGATGAGACACCAAGTGAAAGTCTCATGGGAAATCAACAGGAAAAGGTGATAAAGGAGTTGGTGGCAGAGGGACCGGATGAGGCCAGAGGCTCTAATGATTTTAAAACTGACGATTGGTGTGCGAATGTAGGCATTATAGGATATGAGTATGGGTAGCTAGTTCAAACTGTGAAGGAGAGTATTGAATTGCTCCAAGAAAGCTAATTGAGGCAACAAATGGTGGACAATCCTCAAAGAAGGATGACGTATCTTCTCAGAAGCAGAAACAAGTAGAATGAAGCCAAGAGGACCCTACAAACAATTGTCAGAAGTGGCCATGACACCTAGGAGTTGTGAAAATTCCTTGAATGCAACCACTAGATATTTATCTTCTAACTGTTAGCAGTTCACCTGTCTTCTGTTACTTATGAATGGAAAATAATGATAAATTCACTGATGCATTCTTCACAATAAAAACGTTGTAGAAATATAAAATATGGAACTGAGAAATAGATGCACACACACATAAAATTGACACTTATTTTTCGACAATTGTCCCTGAAAAAACCCCGAAGGGAAAACCAATGCAACAGATGAGGGTTTTATTATTTCTTCAGCAATTTGAGAGTACAATAATTTGCCTACCAAATTGGCAAGGCTCTGTCAATCTACAAATGGAAAAATATATTGGAAGACACTCTTGTCCTCCTCTGCAACTGATCTATCCCTCTCTAGCAAACTCATACTTCCTTCTGCTTCTCGCTCTACAGTGCATAATTGTGCACTGTCTGCACAAACAATTTTGTACAGCCTCGAAACAGCCTCCAGGTGAGACGTCTAGCCTCCATCTGCCTTTGGAACCAATTTGATTTTCCTTCAATGTTGATTTTGGGTAGCATTGGATGTGTTCTATATCCAAAATTTTGTGGAGGGGCTAGAATACATGAGATCTCCAAAATCCATAAATCATTTGGAGAAATTCCACCTGGATTATCAGTTATTAAAATAATTAATATTTTTAATGGGGTTCCTATGTCTAAACTTAGGAAAATAAAAATATTAATGAGTATTATATGGGTGAGAAGCTTCTAAGAGACGAGGATCAAGTCTGTTTTAATCTTAGCTGTTGATTAGGGACTTAATCTCGGTTGTTGATTCATCGACACGAAAAGTATAAGAGGAGGCTTCACGGTCATTTGGAGATACACCAAGTTGATCAGTGAGTTCGATTTTTGTGGGGCGAGGTTTGCTGAGAAAATCGAACATGTGATCTGAGTTGCAATGAGAGGGGCAGAAGCAGAGATTTGGATCGGAAAGGAGTTCTGATCCAAAGAGTACGTGGCAGCACACAGGCCTACGTAGCTTGGGAAGGGGCAGGAGGGTCTCTTGTAGTGGTAGTGCAGAGTATTCATCGAAAGTTCGAGATTCTGTTGGAGAGGCAAGGTTCTAAGTTGGGAGGGTTGAACATCAGTATTCCAAAAGAAAATCGATCAAGCAGAAGGGGTGACGCAGTCTCCTAGAGGCAAGACGATGGCCGAAGCAGGGATTGCACTGGGATTTCACACTGTATTACTGAAGTCAGGCTACTCAGTGTATCAATTGTGACTTGGAGAACGAGGTAAACCCTCGTATGTATTTATTGTTGCCAAGATTTCTTTGAAAGGTTAGCCGGTGTGCGAGGCAACCTGTTGTACTCAGTTTCTGCTTGCATGATAATATAAACCCTCTATCTGTTGCACCATTTTCCCAAGTTGGGTTGTCCTTGGGACGTGTTGTCCAAAAATAATTGTGTCCCCTTGTGTGTTTGTCTCATATTTGTTTCAGTTTATGATCTATATGTCAGTGTAATCTGTAGTAGTGTTTTTCAGCATTGTTTAAAATTACATAACTTGTTGAATGGAATAACAAGTAGGAGATGATAAACCAGTGATTGTAGTAAGATTTTTATTTGTAAGAATTCAAATATTTTTACATGGTATCAGAGCATTGGAGATCATAGGACATTGAAGCCATTAGCCGAGAGATCCAGTAAATCCGTTGCAAAGAGGCAGTTGTCCGAGTGGGAGGAGCTGATCTAGCTCACGCAGTGACTATGCAGAGCCTAAGGAGTTCAGATTCTTCAATTGTTGGGGTAGGAGGAGCAGTGCTGATTCGATCTGTGGTCTTGGTGGGACGTTGTTGCTAGTGTTGCATAATAGTGTCTGTGGAGACAAAACCGAGTTAGAGGTAGTCATTGTCTTAACAGATTTCTTGCCAAAGAAATTTAGGTCCGAGTTGTTGAGCAACAACAAAGGAGGATTGGAGAAGGGGTGATTCGACATTATTTGGCAGGAGGATTTCCGTGAAGGAAATCATGACTTAGAGGGAGTCTAGAAGGAGCTTGTTCCTTAGAGGTTTTCTAACGCCAAAGAAATCTAGATCCAAGTCTTGCTGGGGCAACAATGAGAGAGGGAGAAGAGAATCAGTTCTATACTTGTTGGAGTATAGATGGCAGTCAATGGAATGAGGGATCAAGACAAATTGTATGGAGCATCCAACTTTGTCCTCTAGAAGGTCAGGATCCTTACAGTCTTGGACAAGAATCACATCAAGGATTACGCCTTGAAGATGATTGTTGTTCCGGTCAGTGATAATCCTCTGAAGAAGTACGAGGAGG
Source organism: Pinus taeda (assembly GCA_000404065.3). Classification (NCBI taxonomy): domain Eukaryota; kingdom Viridiplantae; phylum Streptophyta; class Pinopsida; order Pinales; family Pinaceae; genus Pinus; species Pinus taeda. The sequence continues at coordinate 117,685 of APFE031677134.1, read as the reverse complement.
CCCAAGCGAAGACTAAGTGATTTTGGACGGGGTCAAAGGATCATGTGGTCCCACATATTGTTGAAAAGGACACAACAAGGGAGATGTGGGGGGCTTTGACCCCCTTGTACGAGGGAAATTTCGTTCAATGGAAGATGTTGTTGGAGAATCAACGAAGACAGTACCAGATGCAGAAGGGAGAAGAAATCGATCGCCTCCTCCTCAGGTTGCAAGGGATTCGAGACTAGTTGACTTTTGTGGAGTCTACACTAGATCCTGAGTTTATGGTCAGGATTTCCTTGAATGCAGTCACTGAAGACTGGGAGACCTTTGTCCAGAGCATCTTGGGAAGGGCAGAGTCAAGAAGGAGGAGGAGGAGGATGTAACTCTCACATCATCGGGACAGTAAGGACAACAAAAGAGGAAGAAAAAGGACATAACCAAAGATAGATGCTTCAGATCTAGGGAACTGGGACATTTCACCACTCAGTGTCCTCGGACGAAGGGCAAGGAAGAGAATTCTGACTTGAAGGTTGCTCCAGCGAAAGTTGACAAAGAAGGCGAGGATGACAATTACGCCATGAGTGCTCATTCACCTCTAGAGGACTACACGGGGGCAGGATCCTTGAGGTGCCCAAACTCTTGGATCACATATGGCTATGAGAGCCCTTAATGACAGTAGCAAAATGACGAGAGTTAGTTGGTGAGAGGGATGATAGAGCAACAGTGGCAGAGCTAGAGTGCCAAAGTCTGAAGTAGAGCAATTGAGTGTTGTAGCAGTGCGGGAGGCACAAAGCAGATACAACAGCAACGCAGTAGTAGTAGAGTGTCATCATGGATTAGCAGCAGAGGTAGCTTCAGCATCACGAGGCATCCATACTGACCAACACGTCAGTTTTTGGGTGAGTTTTCAGTTGCTTCTCAGCAATTGAGTTGCAGTGCAGCAGTTAGCAGTGGCAATGCTATGGGTAGCATGAGGCAACATATTGAGAGGGAGCTATAGTACAGATGTAGCAGTGACAGTGACAGTGTCATGGGCAACAACACAGGTTGTAGTAGTGCAGTGGATGAAGGGCAGTAGACCGAGCATCAACAACACAGAGTACCGATGCCATGGATCAGTGTGATGCTTCTATTAGGTAGTATTGGTAGAGCACATTCCTCGCTAAGAGGGAGTGTTGATTTTGGGTAGCATCAAATGTTCTCCAGCTCCAAAATTTTGTGGAGGGGCTAGAATACACGAGATATGCAAAACCCAAAAATCGTTTGGAGAAATTCCACCCAGATTATGAGTTATTAAAAATAATTAATATAATGGGGTTCCTAAGTCTAAACTCAGGAAAACAAAAATATTGATGGGTATTAATAAAAATATGGGTGAGAAGCTTCTAGGAGACAAGGATCATGTCTATTTTGATCTTAGCTGTTGATTAGGGACTTAATCTCGACCGTTGATTCATCAACACGAAAAGTATAAGAGGAGACTTGAGGGTCAGTTGGAGATACACCAAGTTGATCAGTCAGTTTGATTTTTTTGGGGCGAGGTTTGCTGAGAAAATCGAACAAGTGATCTGAGTTGTAGTGAGAGGGGCAAAGGTAGAGATTTGGATTGGAAAGGAGTTCCGAGCCAGAGAGTACGCGGCAAAGAGGTAGTGGTAGCATCAGAGAGGAAACACAGAGGCCTATGCACCCCAGAAAGGGGCTCAACGTTGATGTAGAGCAGGAGGGTCTCTTGCAGTGGCAATGCAGAGTATTTGTCGAAAGTTCGAGATTTTGCCAAAGAAGAAAGGTTCTAAGCCGGGAGGGTTGAATATCAGTATTCTTCCAATAAATTGATTCGATAGAAGGGGTGACGCAGTCTCCTAGAGGCAAGACGTTGGCCCATGTAGGGATTGCGTTGGGATTTCGCAGTGTTTGTCGGAGTCAGGCCACTCAGTGGATCAATTATGACTTGGAGAACGAGGTAAACCCTCGTATGTATTTCTTTCTTTCGATATTTCTCTAAAAGGTTAGCCGGTGTGAGAGGCAACTTCTTGTACTCAGATTCTGCTTGCTTAATAATACAAACCCTCTATCTGCTGCATCGGTTTTCCCAAGTTGGGTTTTTCTGGGGACGTGTTGTCCAAAAATAACAGTGTCCCTTGTGTGTTTGTCTCATATTTGCTTTAGTTTATGATCTGTATGTTTGTGTAGTCTGAAGTAGTGTTTTTCATCATTGATTATAATTAAATAATTTGTTGAATGGAATAACAAGTAGGAGATGATAAACCAGTGACTGTAGTAGGATTTCTATTTGTAAGCATTCAGAAATTTTCACATCCGGGACACTAATCCGATAACTGGAAACTAAAACAAGTCTCTTCCGGCAACTCGCACTAGGGTTTCTGGCCATTCACACTGCTGTGTATGAAATCTTCTGCATATAATTCGACCTCTCTCTTTGTTGTCTCCCAGACAATGGAAATACTTCCATTGGAATATTTGTTCCCAAATCTCTAAAGATCCCTTGCTCCGATGGTTTCCCTAGCCTCAACCGCGCCCTTGCTGAATATCTACAACTGGGCAGTTGAACTGCGCAAATGATACTTCATGCCCCTTCACCAAACCATTGATTTGCCTCACTCTCATTTGTAACATCATTCTCATTCTTACATTTTAATATATATATATATATATATATTCTTGTATCTCAATGGAGTTATACATATTCCAGGTCTTCTGGAGTATTTAACTTGAAAAATGAACTTTGTTCACTTCACTTAATTGAACTGCCTCCTTGAGGTTCTATGCAAGTCCTTGTGTAGCCTCCTGTGGAATAATTCGGCCTCTCTCTGTTGTCTCTTCCGACAGTAGAAAATCCTCCGGAATCACTCAGTTGCTACTCCTTAATCTTTGCTACTCGATCTTTGGCTCAAATTCTTTCTCGCACTGAATCTCTGCTCTGGGAAATTCAATCTACCTAGATCTCACCCTTAGTCGATGTATTTATCTCCATCCCATCGTCCTGCTCTTATAATCTCTTGTTGGAAAACCAACGACCATGATTAGATCTCCATCAATGAATAAAATCATCTCAAACTCAATCCGTGTGAGTTTCTAGAGAATTCTCACATTTCCTTAATTAATTGCTATTAATTAACCAACCTCCATAAATTAGACTTAGGGAAAATTTAAATGATGGTTAACTAAATTAGTTAAAGCGTTTCACAAGCTTAAAAAACAAGTTAGAAGAATTACTCATGAAAGAAGTATCAAAGTCTTTAGATGTAATAGTCCAAGTCAAAGAAAAGGAAACAAACACAAATCCCATTAATCTCACAATTGAGACAAATCCAAACTCAACTGAAGTAAGGACGTACTTAGAAGTTGCAGTTCAAATGATGAAAAACCCAGGGGAAGATTTTGTAACCAACTTGACAACATCAGAACCTGAAGTAAGTTTAAATCTTGCCACACACATGATAAGGGAAAGACAAACTCCTTATCTTCATCTGAATCATAAGAGCATACATTCCAATCAGTCTGCGTATCTCTATCTCTCAAAACAAAAACATCAAACTTTTGTTTAGAAGGATACTAAAGTACGCACAATTCAATGCAGTGATAATGATTCTTCATAAGTTTATAGTAATCGAAAGATTCCACAAAAGATTAATTTAGGATGGTCAGATCCTTTCTCCGTGCGACAATTTTATATATCACTCCAATGATCATATCAATTTGTATCAACAGAGATAACAATTCTGAGACGAGAAGAAAACAGAAAAAGAGATGAAGCCTCTTCATCAGCAAGCTTTGAGGACAAAGCTTTTTTCAAGAGGAAGGCAATGTTATGAATAAAATATATTAAATATAAATAATGATGATAATTGTAATAATGATTAGTTAATTAGTAATTAGGGTTGAAGAGGTATGTCTAAATGGGACATGACTTTCCATGAAGAGGAACATGCCTAGTATATAAGTAGGCCTCTCACTCTCATTTGTAACATCATTCTCATTCTGATCCGTAAACTGCCATGAATATTCCACTGAACAATTCATCACAATAGATCTGATAATATTATATTAAAAAATCTGAGATTCTACGCTATTACATTTTTATTTAATTTCTAAATCTGTAGATCTTACTGTAATTAGTGCATGCATGTAAAAGTAAATTATGCAGAAAAGAAGAGAACGACAAAATAATCTCACACACACATCACACAAGATATGCTCTCTAAGAAACCCTTTCGGGAGAAAACCCAGCTGGAAGGCGAGGTTGGTTTGCTCTCTTTCTTTGTATGGAAATATGGTTGCAGGTACAAAGAAGTAATGTTTGTGGCCCGTGGGCTACTACAGTGCACAGATCCTCTTAGTATGCTCTGTGGAACAAATGTTCTCAAAAGAATGGAATCCCTCTTCCTCCTAGTGCCCCAATTATAACATAGCCCGATAGCATACTAGTGGTTAAGTTTGACTACATCAACTCTTAACTAGAGTTAGAAAATAGACTCTTCTACACCAAAAACACGTTGCTAGCCCCTTTTCCATGAATAATGGGAGTTGATGCAGCATTCTCCCGAACTATAGGTGTGAAAACAGGAATGTCAACTTCTGAGTGGCATAACGTTTGCATATGGAGTCTGTTGATGTGATTCTTGCGTTGATAGAAAGCTTTTTGTGTGTAAAATAACATGAAAAGGTGTGGCGCATAAGCAACAAAGTTTGACTCCCAAAAAACATCGTTTGATGTCTCAAAATGATCCCGGAAGGTTTCAGACCCCGTTTTGTCAAACTGGGTCCTGCCAGTAAAAACGGTCCCGTGAGATGATTCCTCCACTTTTCCGACTCCCATGAGATGATTATTTCAAGAGCGTTTTGTTCCATAGTTGAGCAAAGATAGCCAAGGGAGATAGGAGGTAGAGCACACAGAGAGGATTTGTGCACTGTAGCACCCCACGGGCCACAAATGTTACTTCTTTATATCTGTAGTCATATTTCCAGACAAAGAAAAAGAGCGAAGCGGCCTCACCTTACAGTTGGGTTTTCTCCCGAAAGGGTTTCCCAGAGAGCATATCTTGTGTTTTATGTGTGTGTGAGCTTATTTTTTCGTTCTCTTCTTTTCTGCATAATTTGCTTTTACATGCATGCACTAATTATAGTAAGATCTACAGATCTAGAAATTAAATAAAGCTGTAGTAGTGTAGAATCTCAGATTTTTAATATAATCTTATCAGATCTGTTTGTGACGAACTGTCCAGTGGAATATCCACAGTAGTTTACAGATCAAAAGCTGGCATTTGTCACTGAGTTAGGAATATCATCTGCCACCAAGGCAAGCATTTGTTACCATGACGAGAATATCATCAACCACCGAGGGAGGCATCTGTCACCAAATTAAGAAACTGCACAAAAATAAAGACATAAGGAATGACAAATAAGGCATAGGGAAATACAACTTAAGATAAAAGATAATTATGACAAGTGGAGTCTTGGGATTGAGTCCCTTGTGGTGGAAGGACTCTATATAAGAAAGGGGGAAGTAAGAAGCAGGGATCTTTTAGGGGAAAGAGGAAATACTTGTGATGTCTAGCGATAATAGATAAGAGGCTAATAGACAGAGCCTCATGGGTGGCTGGTTGTTGAGCTGAGCTTACAGTTGGGAGGAGAGTTGTTTTCCATGCCATCGTTGCGCAGTTGCTCAAGTGGTAGGAAGGAGTGAGACGAATTCCAAGTCTTCAAATTACATGTATGCCTTAGTTTTCTTCTTTTCAAGTATTACATGTGGTATCAGAAAGGGTTTCAACCATTGAGACCTATGGGCCTTAGCCTTATTATAAATGGTAGATATGAGTATATATGAATATAGATCTGGTGGATAACGTAGGATGTGCAGATGCATATAGAGCTCAGATCTAGATTAGGTCAATTGATATGAGAAATTTCTGCAATTTTTTGTTCAAAAATCTGCTTTCATTAGTCATAAAAGGACCTTTACACAGTCTTAAAAGGACCTTCAGATATTCAGATATTTAATTCGGATGTTTGATTTTGCCAGAGCTCTCTCAGTTCAGGGACATCTTGAAATTGCTTCTATATTATAAAATCTACTCAATTTGCAAACAGATGATATAAAAATGTGATCCCACCCCATTGCTTTTTACAGGTCAGTCATATAGATTTAATAAAAAAAGCTATCAATACTGGGAAGATTCTTTTTAATTCCACCTAGAAAAGTAGATAAATTCGTATCATGATCATTGTAGGAATCATTTCACACAGTGATCACTTTTTGGTTAGCCATGTTAAGTATCAAGCCCTCAAATTGAATAGTATTTGAACGCTTAATGCTGCTTGGATGCTTCATAAATCTGTTTTCACTCCTTTTTCTGCTTACTAGCTATTCTCCAAGATGATTGTAATCATCAGGAATCAGTTCAGTTCGATTTTTTTTAAGAAAGCGTTTAAAAGGATCATATTTGATGGATATCATCTCCTTCTATTTTTTAAATGGCCACAAAATTGAAGGAACAGTTTGGTTTAAAAGAGAATTGGTTTCCTATTTCATGGATATGGTTTACATTTACCCTTAGTTTGTAGGGTTTTGAATTAAGAGTGAATGGAATGACACATCTATTTTAGAATTGGAAAGACCATAAAGCTGTGGAAATTTTCATTATAGAGGAAGACATGATCTTATCATAGGAAGCAAACATCTGCCACAATGTAATGAAGTTGTGGAGGGTTTGTCCATTCAAGGGTTGCTGCAACAACAACACATTGATCTTGCAAGTAGATCACACCTCTATGGAGTGGAGATCTGATATGCCAGTATGTTATGAGATCTGAGCTATATTAATGGCAACGATTCTTTGAGCTATTTTAATAGAATTTTTTTTCTAATGTTACAAGTTACAACCTTAGATTATTCTTAGAGAGAACACTCCAATCCCCATTGTAGGGTTGAGCAGGTTGGAAGGAGAGGATTCTATTTCATGGTGACATCCATAGTTTAGTGTCAGGCTTGTTACATAGAGTATCCATCATCTGATCTGACCCAACAGAGGAATTTCACATAGTAATAAATATACTATATAACAATTGCATTACATAATACTCACACATGCTTATTTTGTGAAGCACTGAAAAATATAATATATTGCCGCTCTCGACATGACGGTGTTTCATTATTTCAATAGGAAATATTGAATTTTAATATATTGCTGCTCTGGATATGGCACTATTTCATTATTTTAATAGCCAATATTGAATTCTGCATATTTTCATATGCATCTAATTCAAGGATTCTGCCAATTTTTATTCATTTCTCCTTCCATTCCTTGATTTAACGAAGCAATGAAAGGAAAAACGGAAATGTAGAACAAAAGAAATTGGACAAATATTCTTGGACTTCTCAAGGGAATCTTATTATGTTAAAGAAAATAAAGTATTCACAACACAGGTGGGGAATGCAAAGCATGATTCGACTTGAGCTTATAAAACCATACATGTGGAGAAAACAGTAACCGTCTTAATTAGAATCATAAAAGTGTATTATCTTTGTCAATTTGTTGAAATTTCTAAATGTGACCCATTACAAATCCCTGTTGCATTATCTGGTTTAATTTCTCCTACTTGTTTATTCCATTAACAAGTTATTTAAAAATATAAATACTAAAATAAACACAAATGCAGCCTTAACTCATAGAGATCAGCAATTGAAATAACCGAGACAAAAACGCAAGGGGCACCGTTATTTTGGACAATCTTCCTCGGAAAAGCCCAATGCGGGAAAACCGGTGCAGCAGATATGAGGGTTTTATTATTATACAGATTCTAAGTACAACTAGGGTGCCAAAGATTGCTCACCAGCCTCACCCAATAGAGATTTTTACATGACAGTAATACCTCTTCTTGGAGACAGAGATTCAGCCTCTTGGCACCAGTCTGCCCCACGAAAATTCTTCCATCGCTGCCTCTTGGCCCTGTGTCAGCCCTGCTAGCCTCAGGGTAGCTCCTAAAGCCTCTGCGTCAGCCTCTTGGCTCTCTGCGTTATCTCTCAGGCCCTCTGCGCCACCCAAGCTGGCCTCTCCAGCCTCTAAGCATTGCCCAACTGCCTCTGCGTCAGTCTATTCAGCCTCTGTGTTGTCTCCAGTTGCATCTGCATTAGCCTAACCAGCCTCTACGCTGCCTGTCTGGGACTATCCCTGCCTCTCTGCTATGTACTCACTGCCCCTCGCTGTAACAGACCACTAGTTCGAATTTTCTCAACAAGCCCCGCTCCAAAAAATCAAACTGACTGATTAATTTGGTGTATCTCCAACTTACCCTCAAGCCTCCTCTTATACTTTTCCTGTTGAGTTTTCAACAGCCGAGCTTAAATCCCTAATCAACGGCTAAGACTAGATTTGGCTTGATCCATGTCATTTAGAACATTTTCAACCAGTTTTATATTAATACCCATTAATATTTTACTTTTCCTAAGTTTAGACTTAGGAACCCCATAAAATATTAATTATTTTAATATCTCTCCAACCGGGTGAAATTTCCCCAAACCATTTCTGGGTCTTGGAGATCTTATGCGCCTTAGCCTCTCCACCAATTTTCATGGCTAGAGCACATCTGGTGCTACCACAAATCAACACAATTCCGCTTCCATGACAAATATTTTAATTTGAGAAGAAAAATATCGGGAGTGAATCGTTTGTAGTTTGAGAGGGTTAGAAGTTCTTTAAGATTGCGTAGTCTAACCAGACTGATTTTTTGCCCTGAATATCATGAAAATTCTGGCAATATGTTGATAAATTTCTGTAGGGATTTTTGTAAATCCAAGCTACAATTGTTAAACCTCAAGATTTTGGGCGCCTTAGAAGTTCTTGATGGTGCTGAATCCATTTCCACCTTCAAAAACATGATTTAAACACTCCTGCAAAATTTGTTGAAATTTCTTTGCCCAGATTCCGGCCAAGAGCGGTTGTCCAGGCAATTCCTCCACGTCGTTAGACTTGTCCGTTTAAGATAGGGAAGATACTCTTTAAGATATAGAAACGTGCAACTGCCAACATCCTCTCACGTAAGAAGTCATTCTTTCACCACCAGGCAGGTCTCCCATTATAAGGTACAAGTATTCTGTGTCCTGGAATGGAAATTTCACAATGCATCGACTATCAATTTCTGCACGCAGGTTCCTGTTTGAACTAACATGTTCCACCTTAAGAGCATCTATTTACCTTAGTTCCTTCCATCAACATTCTGATTTTTTTTAAGCTGCCGTTCCACAATCATTTGATACTCAATTGTATTTGGCTAAGTACAATGTGAGGCTGACACCTCTTTTCTTATATTGTCACTGGTCAGTCTGATGTGTCTGATGCAACTGGAGTTTTCTCTTTTGCACAAATATGCTCAATAAATCTTCGTTTCCTAGATGTCATAGGAGTTGTTGCTTTGTAGCTATAAGAGGCCTGTGTACATTATGGTTGTTGCTTGCTAGCTTCACTTCTACAATAGTAATCTCAATAATCACTCTTTGAATTGTTGAACAAATCCTCTAGCATACTTTTATCAACCATGATAACCAGATGTCATTACTCTGTCATAAAGCGACTGAATAGCCAAGATACTCTCTAAGATATAGAAATGTGCAACATCCTGTTGCATAAGAAGAGATTCTAATTTCTATCACCGCCAGGCAGGTCTCCCATTATAAGGTTTAAAGGTACAAGTATTCCTTGACCTGCAATGAAAATTTCACAATGCATCGGCTATCAATTTCTGCAGACAGGTTCCTCTTAGACCTCATAGCATCTATTTACCATAGTTCTTTCCATCAACATTCTGGTTTTTTTTAAGCTGTCATTCCACAATCTTTTGATACTCAATTACATTTGGCTAAGTAGAATGTGAGGTTGATGCTACTTTTCTAATATTCTCAGTCTGAGACTCTGATGTGCCTGATGCAACTGGAGATTATGCTCTTCTGTACAAATATGCCAATTTTTTTTTGGTTTCCTAGATGTCACAGGAGTTGTTACTTTGTAGCTATAAGAGGCCTGTGAACATTATGGCTGTCGCTTGTTAGCTTCACTTTTACAACAATAAGTTTGTGTGTTGTGACTTTGAGGATTTGGCACCTCATCTCTGACATTTACAGGGGTATACTTAGGTTTATATTCATGATATGCTCTCATCTCACTTGGAGTTGTGATCCCCTTATTGTGTAGGATTTTTTCATTCACAATGCAATGCCCCAATCTCTGATCAAGGAAGACTAGTTTATCACAATGGTGTCCTCAAGAGCATAGTCACTCTATAATCCATCACAACCATTGTTTCATTCTGTTCATGTACTTGAAGATCCACGAATAGAATTGTGGATGGATCGATTTGTTGGGCCATTTTGAAAATACATGACTAAATATTCTTGCTGTAAAATCAGATTGACAGTTTTGGGTAGATGCTTGTAGCCCATTTTGAGTTAGTTTTTTGATCTATTGCTGTATATTGTTAATGTCTTTCAGAAAAAAGATCAGTCTGATGTGAGGTTGACACTTCTTTTCTGATATCCTCAGTCTGATGTGTCTGATGCAACTGAAAGATCCACGAATAGAATTGTGGATGGATTGATTTGTTGGGCCATTTTGAAAATACACGACTAAATATTCTTGCTGTAAAATCAGATTGACAGTTTTGGGTAGATGCTTGTAGCCCATTTTGACTTAGTTTTTTAATCTATTGTTGTATAGTGTTAATGTCTTTCAGAAAAAAGATCAGTCTGATGTGAGGTTGACACTGCTTTTATGATATCCTCAGTCTGATATGTCTGATGCAACTGGAAGTTTCTATTTTGTACAAATGTGCCCAGAAAATTTTCGTTTCCTAGATTTCATAGGAGTTGTTTCTTTATAGCTATAAGATGCCTGTGTACATTATGGTTGTTGCTTGTTATCTTCACTTCTACAATAGTAATCTCAATAATCACTCTTTGAATTGTTGAACAAATCCTCTAACACACTTTTATCAACCATGATAACTGGATGTTGCTACTCTGTCATAAATGGAGTGAATAGCCAAGATACTCTCTAAGATATAGAAACATGCAACATCCTCTCGCATAAGAAGAGTCATTCTATCACCACCGGGCAGGTCTTCCATTATAAGGTACAAGTACTCCTTGTCCTGAAATGAAAATTTCACAATGCATCGGCTATAAATTTCTGCACAGAGTTTCCTCTTAGACCTCACATGTTTCACCTTTAGAGCATCTATTTACCATAGTTCCTTCCATCAACATTCTGTTTTTTTTAAGTTGTCATTCAACAATCATTTGATACTCAATTGTATTTGGCTAAGTATAAAGTGAGGTTGATGCTGCTTTTCTAATATCCTCAGTCTGATATGTCTGTTGCAACTGGAGTTTATGCTCTTTTGGACAAATATGCCCAATAAAATTTGGTTTCTCAGGAGTTGTTGCTTGTAGCTATAAGAGACCTGCGTACATTATGGTTGTTGCTCAATGCTTGTTAGCTTCACTTTTACGAAAGTAAGTTCTATGTTTTGTGACTTTGAGGATTGGGCACCTCAGCTCTGACATTTACAGGGGTACACTCATGCTTCTATTCATGATATGCTCTCATCTCACTTGGAGTTGCAATCCCCTTATTGTGTAGGTTTTTTACATTCACAATGCAATGCCCCAATCTCTGATCAAGGAAGACTAGTTTATCACAATGGTGTTGCCAATGGCCATGTGCTTTAATCTTTGTCAGAAATGTATTGAACCACTGGTGTTCACTTATTTTTTCTTTTATGAAAACAGTTCATAAGAAAAAAATGCATCCTTCACATCACGCCACAGGCGGTCACAAGCTGTAAAATTCTCTAGATCAACGTTCTCTTCATATTGCCTGAATTTACCAAATTTATATGCAATCCAAAACTTCATTTCTCCATTCTTATCATCTTCAAAAGTGATTTTGCTCTCAAAAAATATGGAAAGTGAAACAATTGGTATTTCATTCTTCAAACTTGTTTTTGAACATTTTCTTGATTCCATAGGAACAACTGAAGTCTTGATGAGCCCACCCGATTGTACAGAATGCATTAAAATTTTGAAATATTTTTTGCTGAAAATTTCAGAAATACTTACCAACGTCATCTTGAAAAAGAGATCTGGTCCATCAAAACTGCAGTGATCCATGGGTTCAACTTTTGTTAACCTTAGAGGAGTGGGAATTTCAATTCCTTTATACACCATGTCATCTCCAAAACTTCAACTGTGGAGAGTTCAGACAAAGTTTCTTTCACAACTGAAAGATCATACCCTGTCTTGTTCAAATCCCATATTTGAGGTGTCCTTATTCATCACTTCAATATTCGGTCAGATGAAGCTCACCTTCATACTTGCTTAAAATGACTATTATTTGCCTGAAAAATAGATGTTGAAAATGGTTCAAATCTTTGATGGGAAGTTTAGCAATACAATCCTCATCATTAAAAATTTGCAAATTCATTAGGTGCTCTGTCTCTTGGCTATACTCATCCTCCTCATCATACGAGGGTCGTCATTATCATTTGGAGCAACAATTTGAAAAACCTTGAGATTATGTTTCAGATTAGTTCTGTCATCTTCATCAACAGCGGGCTTATCTGATTCTATTCTTCTTTTGAGAAGGGAATTTCCCTCCTTGACTAACTGCTCTTTGCCCTCATCACATCCACCATATCCAGCATATCCCATAACAAACCTGTGATAGGGTCAAAGTTAGACTTCCCTCTTGGTGGTCATCATCAAATACTGATGGCCCTTCAAAGCACAATATATATGATATAATCTGCCTCTATTTTGTCCCAAGTATAAGGCCTGATCCAAATCGATGAGAAAATTATTACAAGTGTCAAGGCTACTGTTCAAGATGATCACATGTTGTTACCTCAACCCCAAAAAATCGATCAGCTCCAAATTTTATTCATGTTTAATTACAAGTCCCCCTTTTAACTACCACTGAGTTTGGTGGTTGGTTGGAAGATAATAGAGGAACATTATAATCTGTACCTAGCTTCTTCTCTGCAGAAGTAGATCATCATGCTTCAGAGGGACTTCAAAACTTACTTTTCCTTAAATCTGGATTTCCATTATCTTCAAGGGCTTAGAAGGATCTTCTTCAACCAATACTTCATCCATTTTTTCTTAGCAATGCCTTTGTTACCTTCAAAAAGACCAAGAGGGCCTTCTTTGGGCTGCATGAACACCTGATGCAATTCGTTCTTTTTACTTCTAGGGGGTAAGTGAATAGCATCATGAACATGTCCTCATGCTATACATGTCCTCGTGCTCTTTTACAATATGGAGAACTAAAGAAGGATCACCAACATCTTTTGGACTTTCTTCCAACCAATCAGCTTTGTAGCGATTAGGGGACCCAGGGATACTCTTGACATCAATAATCTTGTACATTTGAAATATCCACGAAGCCATATTTCACTACATGCAAAATTGCCACCATGAGACAAGATGTAGAATTCAAATAGATTCCCCTCCAATGTGATATACAATTCCATGTGTAACAGATATCCTCCTTGAATTCTGTTACACATAAAATTCTGTGACCATAGGGGCTCTTGTGGTATATGTTGCTTAAAAATGAGTAGCATTACAAGGCAGCAATGAGATCCTCTTTCCAGTCTTTCTTATACGGTGCAAATGTTCTTGCATGATGGGTCTCATAACAACGGTTAAGGAGACATAAGATCTTCGCCTATCAAGAGTTTAGTAGATTTTCTTTCCTGCAAATAGAACTTCTCTAAGTTGGACCTGTTTCCGATTTCTCTTATTGCATGTAAAGTGAGTTATATTGATTTTAGGATAATCAGAACCCTTTGGGATGAACCTTCATCAGTGTTGCAAACTTTTATTGGCATTTGAACAGATATAGAGGTAGTCTTGACTTTGTCAGCTTCTTGCTCTTTTGCTTTTCCATTGATATATAATTATAAACAAAATTTATCTCTAGTTTAGGAATTCCACTAGTATCTGCTCAAAGCCATCCACAATAGCTGTTGGATTCACAAAGAAACTCCTAGCCGTCAGCAGAGCAGATACAATTTTTCAGTGGAGTTCACAACTGCAATGTCTGTACACCCTATTAGAGGTGGAGATCAGTGACCATATCCATTTTTTTCCTCTACTTTCATTAATTCCATGAGCGTTTCAAACATGCACCAAAGTAGACAGATCACCATCGGTTTGGGAATACAAAGAACCCTCCCATGGAGGACGTGACGGGACCATCAACCTCGAGCCAACTCTGAGGTGATACCATTGATAAAAACTTTATTTTTGGTATTGAAGTTATTTATATCATTTCTTGTCTTTTATATTTCTATTTCTTTTGCTACATTTCTTCCTTGCAGATCTATAAGCAATACAGGGAGGTATGTGTTGTGCTGCAGTTGGTCTGGAGAGAAAGATTTTGAAGGGAAGATTAACACTGCAGGAGCATGGGAGGCACAGACAGCAGCTGAATTAACGTTGGGGAATTGTGAATAGACCCTCTTCAGGCAACTGCACATTGCCCTCCTTGCAGGGGTGGTGGAGGCCAGACCTGCCAACTTCTTCACTCCTCTGCAGCAACTGGGGGGTGGTTTCCTCTTCACGTCAAATATCAAACACACTGAGTCAGATCTGAGGTGACCATTACACAACTGATGCCATTAATATTGTAGGCGTACGTTTTGTCAATTTTGATTTTTGTTCTGGTTTCTACGGTTTCCGCTGTGCCTCTGACTGTATTTGGTTATTGACAGTCATATTTATTTTCTGTAGCTTATATTTCTTGATGTGTAAGCTGTTAGGGTTTCTGTATTTCGGGGTTTATTTATACAAGTTCTTCTGCTTAAGCCCTCGTATCTTAAAAATTCTTTTACTTATACATTTATTTTATTTTGAACGGAAATTTGGCTGTCAAGGCTATATTGTGTTCTGCATTTTATTCTTTGTAGCTATGGTATAAAATTTTATGTGAAGAGTTATTTTTTTGGCAACTGCTTAAAGTTTTGGCTTTGGAGAGTTTTTCCTTTTAGTTTATGAATTGCATTTGTCATCCTTTGGACACAACAATTTTTCATATTCTTATGGAATTTGGTATTGTTTTTTCGTAATATGTTGATAAATAAACAATTTTGACCAAAAAAATTGCTTTGTAATGATTTACAAATATATCTGTTAGTTATATTCCAGATTCAAGATGGAGATCTTTGTCAAAACTCTTATTAAGAGCATTACTCTCGAGGTTGAGAGCGTTGACACCGTTAAAGATGTCAAAGATAATATCCAGGCCAAAGAAGGGATCGGAGACACCGTTAAAGATGTCAAAGATAATATCCAGGCCAAAGAAGGGATTCCCTCCGATCAGCAGTGTCTGATCTTCGCAGGAAAGCATCTCGATGACGGACTAACCCTTGCTTATTGCAACAATCAGAAGGAATCTACCCTCCACCCTTCTCTCTGTTTGAAGGCTGGTATTGAGATCAAGCTTAAAAAAGGCGGACGCTCTAAAATGAGTGCCAGAGCTTCAGCAAGATAGTTGAAGAAGTCTATCTTCCTTTTTACTGGTATTTGCATAACGCTAAGGGTTTATAGGAATTTCCCCTTTATCATGTATCATTGTCTACCCAAACCCCTTAAGCGGCTCAGTATAGTGCGAAACCACATCTATCCCCTGTAAGAGGTGCACCAGTGCTCATATCCATTGGTTCCTCCGGGGTTTCTACCAGTAATATTTTGAATTATGAAAATAGAATGTGGGTGCCTCACACCCCACTTTGAGTAGATTGCGCAACCACAACATCTATCCCCTGTAATAGGTGCAGATCGGTTCCTCCGGGGACTTATACCAGGAATATTTTGGATAATGAAAATAGGACGTGGGTGCCTCACACCCACTTTGAGCCCTGGATATCTGATGATTCCACCGCTCATTATATCCTTGAAAGAGTTAAAAATTAATCTTTTAGAAAATCAGACAGACAACATTATCTGATGCAACAGAGAATGATGAAAAGGAGTGGACCAAGTCACACAAGTACTGATTATCTTCTACCACATGGACATGGGGATGACATTTCAACCCCCAGATGTCATCAATTCCACGAGTCTTTCAGCCTTTCGTCCAATAGTTAATATGGGATTCGAACTATGACAAAGGAGGCATGCTGATTCTCGATTTCAACAAAAATAGCCGAAAATCAGTTTAGTGGAATTCCACTGCAAATCCAGAACATGTCATGTCAGTGTTTATCTCAGTACTATTTTCCATACTTTATCTTCGCCAGACTCGATCTTAAATGTCTTTTATTGCCAGCGTTAGTCTTCCAAGGGGGTTGAAGATATCGGAGTAGTCGTTAGCAGTTTTTTTATATACAAATTTCTTATTCTGCCAAGGAGGATGAAGATATTGGGGTAGTTGTTATCATTGGTATCCTGGATTCTTGTTCTCTAGAGTTGGATCTTGGGCAACATTGCAGAATAGCTTGCTTCAGTGAGAAAGTCATTGGAGATGACAACTTCGGTCCAATTCCGTTTGTGTCCACCAGACATAATCCTCCTCTCTAAGGGGGTTGGTTTTAGTCAATAATACATGCTTTTAGGAAAACTAAAACATTAAGCAGGTGCTGTTTGCAATCTGCTTTAATGGTTATTTATGTAGTGAAGTTCTTGTAAGTTATTTATTGAATATTCTGCTTTTTAATTGCTGAATGAGTTTTCCTCTTGTTTCTTATTCTCAACTCTTTGCTCTTTTCTGTTGTGTCTGCAGATTGTTTTCTCGAAGAAAACCAACTTAATATTCCTCTTCTTTTTGCTGCGAAAGCTCATTCCTCTTTTTTCTATTCATTCACTCTTATTTGCATCATCCCTCCAATGACTATGTTTTTGCCAGCAGGTCGATTGCCATCTTGGGTCATATGCTATGTGTGCCGTTCTTTAATACTGCGAAAGCTCATTCCTCTTTTTTCTATTCATTCACTCTTATTTGCATCATCCCTCCAATGACTATGTTTTTGCCAGCAACTCGATTGCCATCTTGGGTCATATGCTCTGTGTGCCGTTCTTTAATATACTTCCTGCACCAAGATCGTTCCCTTTCATTGTTCCATGTCTTCTTTTTGAAAACACAATGTCTATAACAAAGTTCAATGCCATAATCTCTGGGCTCTTTCACTTGGCAATGCTTATGAATGGGCGGTGACAAAAAAATTGGGCAGATCATTTGAGGCTGATCTAGTTGGTTTTATGGAGAAGGAATCATGTCCCCAATTAGAACGCCGAAAGTATCATCGGGTTGTGTCAGAGTCAGCCCTTGATGTCCTTAACAAATTGAGCGAACAACAGCAGAAACAACTCCTTAAAAAGAAAGCCAATAGGCTTTATTAGAAAGAATTGGCTTTAGCTTTTCCTCTTTTAACAACCTCTGCTAGGAGTTTATTGTCTATAGTCTTTACTGTTTCAAGGGATTTCTTTCCTTCATGTTTGTCTTGATTTGATTGGGATTCTGCAGCATAAAGCTTGGGCAACGTCTTTACAAATTGCCTTTCCTTGTAATGTTCTTTGACACTAACTGGAGACCTGATTTTAGGACAAGATTCAAGCGAGCACAATTTTGAATAAATATGGTTGCAGGCCTAGTAATTTCAGGTTATGGTTTTGCAGATGTATTAAGAAGTTGGAGATATGAATATTGCACTTGATCATGCAGGGTAATATGGTGATGATGGGATCCTGAAAAGTGGTTAAGTTTAAGCCATCACCTTTTTGGGGAGTCAGAGTAACAGATATTTCACGAAATATTTGCATGTTTATTATGAAAGCAGCAGCCTTGTCATTCCAACGTCCAAGTGTCATATTACATGGCTGATTATGCTTACGAGAAATGATTGTGCGGCAAGATAATATTATTCTGGGGTGTATTTATGACTATGAATCACAATGGGAGTCTGCTTTCGAGAATTACTAATGCCCATAGATTGTTGCCTACGATGACTCTTACGTATCTTAGATTTCAGTGATCCAGCATAATTCTTTATTGGCTTCCTCATTCTTGTGATTCTGAGTCAATTTTTTTATTGGAAACATTTTTTTATTAGGTGTGAACTTGCTTAAGAGAGGTTTAGGGTGAATTTTCTATATTTCGAAGTTATGTTTCCGTCTATTTGGCAGATACATGTAGGCTTATTTATTCCTAAACATTATAAGATGTATTCCATATTTGTATATCTAATTACACAGATGGGACAAACCAGAAAAATTGTCGATCTCTCTTTTGTGTAACTACCCTCACTCTTTTTATTATATTTGAATATCTTTGTGTTAATGTTCCCTGCTCATCTAGATTGAAATTCTAATACAAATCTGTGCAATTAGCATACCAACATCAATAACTTCAGTAGCAATGTATATGTGAATGCTTCAGGGTTAGCTTGTTAACATCACTTCCTAATGTCTTGAATGGGATCCTTGAATTTCAAATAGAAATAGAACAACCGATAACTGAAGTTAGTGATTTCTTGTAGGCAGCCAAGTATTTTCAGGGCTTATAAGCATACAATTTCACTTGTTCTGATATAGCTATTAGGATAGATAGAACTTAAACATTGGTCATTTTTTAGGAAGGAAATCAAACCAGAAAAATATCGCTGAAATTACTTTTCTTGTTCTAAGTGCCTTGGTCATGATAACAATTTTATGTTTTTTTCAGAAACAATTTTTTTTATGGAGCTTATTTTTATTGTTTTAACGGTCTTGGTTATGGTAAACATTTCTGGTTTTCTAGGAACAATTGTTGGTGCAATGAGCTAAAAGTTTTTGTTATAATGGACGCAATTTACAATCAAAGCAATGCATTTCCTATGCATTTTTTTTGTTATATATTCTACTATTTTTATGTTTACAAGTGTTTTGATATTCACTGCTTTGCAGTTAATTGTTATTGCGTTGAAGCATATCGATAATAAATGTTTGAAGCATACTAATAACAAGTGTTTTAATATTCACTAAAGTACACTGATAAAAAAGTGTTTTGATATTCACTGCTTTGTAGGTACAATCTGCACTGAAACACACTGATAACAAGTGTTTTGATATAGGTGTTTATTAAGCCTTTTGTTGATCATTATTTACTTGACATTAACTTTTGAGTGATTAGAAATATCAATCATTTTGTTAATCTCTATGTACATTAAATGACATGGATTTTCAAATGTGATAAGATGGTCGGTCATTGACATCATTAATATCTGATGTTAGAAATATAAGATGTCACTGACATCATTAAAAAACAATTTTGATCATCATAATGAATATGGTCTTTAATATGTAATATCACATTTTAAAAATGCTTGTTGAATCAATGTTTTCCTTGGTTCAGACAAAGTGCTAAGATCAATATTTAATCTTACAATTAAGACTAATATTTAATGTTACAATTATTGTATCTTGAAATAGAGTTACTTTATTGGTGTACACGACCTCTGGTGATTTAGTAATTCTCGATGAGGGTAAATAAATGATCTATATGATTTTCACTGGTAAATATAATTGATGATCTAATTTCAAAGAGCTATTTTGCCACTGGACACATGTTCTTTTAACATCACATCATGTATGTTGAATTAATGCTTAGGCTTTATAGGGCATTTGAAAATGTTACGCTTTGATGGAAATTTATGATTCATGGTTGGATGATCTATTTTCAAAGAGTTACTTTGCCATGGGACACAAGTTCCTTTAACATCACATTATGTATGTTGAGTTAATGGTTGAGTTTTATCAGGCATTAGAACATGTGTTACACTTGATTGCAATTTATGATTCATGGTTTATTGAGCACAATTTTTATCATTTTCAGAGAATAAATATATAATAAGTTTGCCTATCTAAAATTGATGTCTTTTAAGCTTGTCCTTAATTGCAATTTTGATCTAATATTTGCACACCTAGTGTTCATTTGTCTAATGTGCTCATCAAGCTAAGTTAGAGAGCCTACTTTTCTTACTTAACAACCAAGTTGCAACACGGGAGAAATGCTATTTATCAAAGGAGTTAAAGGAACAAAATTCTCATGCTTTTTAGAAAAATTAGCTTTAGTGGGAGAAAAAAAAAACTCCTCAAAATTGGAGGTTTTAATCTTAAGTTGGATAAAACAGAACTCTAGGGATTTTAGATGGGATCAATGAAGAAAGTTGACCAAGCCAACTCATTAATAAAGAGAACTAATTAGAATAATATCAATGACAGTGAAATATCTAAATGGATGAAACGTAACTGGAAGAAAATTAAGATGGCATACTGAAAGGTAGCCCACTCACTAATCTCTTTATTTAACTCAATTAAATGTGTTTTAGTTTTTCAATTTAAATTTTTTCTCAAGGTTTTTACACCATTATATCCAGAGATGAAATTAATGAATGGAAATAAACAATTAAAAGATCAACAACACAAACTTAGATGATGCATGAGTTTTTCGACTACATATGGTGCTTCTTGATTGCTACAAAGTAATATGTCCTTAATTGTCATCTTTTTACTTGACTCATTTCTGTAATTTTAAGTACCAAACAACACATTTATCCATGCATTTATTCTCATTTTTATTGTTGTCACCAACATGTTAGATTCCTCCTACCAAACATTTGCAGTTACCAATTACAAAAAAAATATCCTTTTATCTATATATTAAAAAGACCAAATATATTAACCATTTATAAGATGGTAGAATATCATCATAATTTATTTTCTAATACATTCTATGCAGATATAGATATATTTGAATTTAATAAACCTTCAATTTACATTAAATTTATTTATAATCTATAATAATAATTCACTTTCCAAAGGTGCATAGTTATATTCTTGATATTATGAGATAAAATAAATGAGAAAGACAATATCCATAATTGTTTTCTCATTTTGAATTTGTCACTAAATCTCAAAATATATTTTTCTTGTTTTGGTGATTTTGATAGTATGTGCTTTCCTCGAAAATAAGATACACTTACTGTCCAATCAAGAAAATTTTCAAACTAAGTGAAAACCTTATAGCCATCATTTACATTGAGTTCTTATTGTGCCCACTATCACAAGCCATGCTGAGCTCCTTTAGTGTGCCCACTATCACAATCCGTAAGAGAAATGCAATGACACCAAACTTCTTGATTGCATACAATTAATTTACATATTACTGTTGAATCTCAATTCAACATCATATCTTTACAAAGTAGTAAATGAATGCATTCTTATATGGACAAATTAAATTAAATTTATTGGTATCTTAGAAGATATGAAAAGTTATCTTGAAACTGTTTGTTCTAGGTTAAATTCAAGCTCGTTAAATTTTGGTAAGTAATGTCTTAGTATTTGCTAGATCACAAGTTGTTTATATATAAAAAATACACCCTTTTGAATATACTCTTTAGTTATAAGTAATGTGTTGGCATTTACCACATCACAAGTTATTGATGTATGTAACTTGTAGATAGTTGAATATAGTTTGTAGTTAAATAATTATAGTAACAACTTATAAATATATTTCACTTAATGTAAATCAATCTAATAAATTACTCATTCCTATAATTTCTTTATATAAACAAACTTATATTTATGAAAATTACAATGATTGAAACTTATATTATTAATATAAATAAACTTACATCCCACACAATTATACCATTGCAATGGTTGAGAACGAAGACCAAGTTATCCCTACAATATAGCTAGTTGCAAAGCTTACACCTAATTGCCAAGCCTTTTGAGCAATCTTCTCTTGGAATTGGAAAAGCAAATTTATATATATATATTCTTCATAACACTCTCAATGCATGCAAACTTTGCCATTTTACCTACGAAAATAATAATGATCTAACATGTAAGCTTTTTCTTAGGCCATTAATCTCTATATAGCAAGAGTTAGCGCTGCAACTGAACTTACATGGAATATGGCATCTTGAAGAGGCAAAAGGCCCTTGTACAACTTGTCAATTAAACAAACAAACACTCACTTTTTGAGTGAGACTAAATATTAATAGTCTAGATCTCTCCAGGTTATTTTAATCCAAAGTATATGATAATGCAGAGCGATCAAACCTTTTTTTTATAAAGATTTTGGAGAGTTCAAACTTGTTAAGGTATAAAGAGAAAATATAGACATGATTCTCCATTTTTCGATTTTTTTAAAGCAAACTCTTCACACCATCATGATTTATATGCCAATCCATATAAACCACCTTCACCCATTAAATCCTTCAGCAGCCAATGTTTCAGCAAGAACTTCTAAGAATCCCTTTGTAAAATCGAATAGTGTTTGCACCCAGATTTTGCAATAAAATATGTAGAATTAGATCCTACCAGAACAATTAAGGTCCAATTCTCTTCTGCGTTTGTCTGTCTGAGTATACTCGAGTAAGATAGCTTGAAGAATTCATATAATCCAAACTTTAGGGCATGGGTAGCCAACCATCCTATGAATAAGGCGTCATCACCATGTTTCTTCACTAACTTAGCAAAAAAAATAAATTTGAAATGCTATTTGAATGTAAATAAAGATAGCAAGCAAAGAATGCACAGATGCCATGATAAATTATGAGTTTCATATAGTAATCTAGGGTTTCAAGGGTCAATTTCAATGAGAATGCTTGGTTGATTGTTGCCTTGTTCCAAGTGGGAATGGAGCATTTAGCCCCACTACCTGTATCTGAGTTCTTATTTACACTTTCTTCAAAACAGTAGAAAACCTTCGTCCTTTTCTGTAAAATAGAAGATATTATAATTATTGAAAAAATGAATGAATGAATCGATGCCATACATATCACCAAAAGATTCAAAATCAATTACAACAACACCGCTTGGTTTAAGCATCTGCCCGATCTTTGAAGAAAAATTTGTAGAAGGGTCAGAAGTACCAGAGAACTCAAAATCAGTAGTATTATCTTCAAAAGATTGTTTATGCATGTTGCCCCATAACAAGAGGAGGAGAAGCCACCATATTGAATCCCAGAGCGTTTGAAACGCCTATCTCATTTTAAGGCAAAACCTCATGCCCGTCTTTAGTGCCGACATAGAGGGCGTTTCCCCGAGAGCGCAAGGCCCCTCTACCATTAAGCCCTGAAACAATACCGAGAATGTATCAAACTTTCGTTGACATCAAAGGGCCTAGATATGGCCAATAGATGGATGTCACTTGGCAGCCAACGACTGGCCTAGATCTAGCCATTGGATAACTACCACTTGGTAGCCAACGAGTGGTTTAGATCTAGTTATCCATTGGTTGCCACTTGGGAGCCAGCGAGTGGCTCATATCTGACCAATCAATAGTCGCCACTTGGTAGTGAGTGAGTGACCGAGATCTGGGCATGAGATGGCTACCACTTGGCAGCCATATGACAGAAATATGCTAATCAATGGCTGCCACTTTTGAGTATAACCTTTAAAAGAGACCAATTCTGAAAATGTTTAATTTTTTGATATGGGGGTGGTAGAGGATTTTAGGAAAACTAGTGTAGCTAATCATGACCTCCCTTGTCCATCATGATGCATTTTCCAATAAGTTTCATGTACAGGGGTTCGACTAGTACAATTTCAGAATGAAAAAACAATTTGTAGTATAGTGGAAATAGGGGTATCAAGACATTCATGTAAAATAGAAGAATAAGTAACATTTTATTACTGCAATTTGGATAAATTACTATCAAGAAAGAAAAAGAAAACATTCAAAGCTATAATATTCCATTTGCAACTGAAATATCTTGGTATATCTAGACAAAAGCATGTGAAATGAATTCGAGCATAACTATTCCATACTCCTTCAAATCAGTTTAAGAATATAACACTAAGAGGATAACATATAAACTAAAGAAGAAACATTTTCCGAAACATTCATACCACAAATATCTCTGCAATTCAATTGGAATCTCTTTAGCATCCAAGCAAATTCATTAACATAGATCACAATAACAAACTGCAATAGTTTCCCAGCAATAATGAAACCAACAGCAACCATTTCATATTGTATTAACTAGTTTAAGTAGACTAAAACATAATATGAATAAAGTCTAGGTTCGCAACGTGGCTAATCCAACAATGGATCGAAACAAAACTTAAAACGAGGAAAGCTTTCTGTTGTTCCAAGTCTTTTTCCTCCTTTGATGAAAAATAAAAAATATAAAGCATGATGAATTCAACTAAATATAAAAAACTAAATGTTTAGATAACACAATCTTATCTTCTGAAGATCATATCTTCATGAACCAAATGAAAATAGCAAAAGATCAAAAGCAATGCTGATTGTGCAAAGGTTGTGTAGTCGCTGCAGAGTGACCGATGTTTTTTTCTTTGAAAATTGGTACGTGGTTGATCGATGAAGGCTTGATCTGGCTACCACATCTACTCCATGTCAACCCCTTTAAACCTTGACAAGTGGCTTCCTTCCACTACGCATGCAAGAGTGTGGGCATTGTCTGCGCAGAAGTTGTGCAACACTTGTGTAGCAAATTTTCAAAACTGCTTGTTGAATGTCCTCCAGCCTTAACAAAATTTCACTGTGCTACTAAATGCCGCTCCAAAACACCAAATTCATACTATTGTTCTGAATAAAACAACATCAACAACCTTTGAAGTTAAAACAAAATTTTAAACTTGAAGTGAGCCTTATTACCTCCTCTTCCTTTTGCTTAAAGTCTTGTTGTTATAGGCTTGTGTCTTTAAGGCTTGAGGAGTGGGGTTAGTATGTTCAATGGGTGATGACAGAGTATGTTTAGCTTCAGTCATAAGTTTATACCTCAGTTTAGGCACCCTTTTAGGAGAAGACGCTCTAGTTGCTTCTTTATACTTATTTACTAATCCCCATGCCTTATGTAAACTTAGCTTCATGCTCCTTAACTTTGCATCCAACACCAAAATCCTGACATATAGATTTTTACATTATCTCCTCACTAGAATGGACCATTTTACAAAATGATTACCTTTGTCTAGGGCCTTGGATGCCTCACGAACTTCATTGTCACAATTCTCAAGAATATGTTGCACAAACCTCTTGTAACTTTGATTTGCTTGTCTGAACCTCTTGACCTGTTCTTAACTCTCCTCCAACTCTTCCAGCCACATCTCATACTCTTTCCACTGATGAAGAGGTGGATTTCCAGGTGCTTGAGCCACCTTCTTAAATTGATGTACATAGTTGAATTTTTATTTAGATTCTCTTGTTGAGGGTCCACTGGATTCCATTGCAATCGCCTTGGCCTATTCAGAAAATGAGACATGTTTCCCTTTGTCTTTGGAAAGAGATTTAGGAGGTGTTTCAATCTTTCCAATTGTTGGTTGACTTGTTTGCTTCAAATCTCAACTTTTCTTTTCAAGAAATGCTATCTTCATTTGGTATTTTGAAAGGGCTTATTTCATTCTGACCATTTTGGGGTCTTCTTCTTCATATTATATAGCACCTTGTTCAGATTGTGCTATAACTTCCTTCTGCTTTGGCTGCATTATTTCAACTCCTTTCACTTCTTCCTCTTTGCTATCTTCATGCTTCTCTCCCTATCTATCTTCATAAATTTCTACCATTACTTGAGGGCCTGCCTCTTCCTCATTCTTTTTTACCCTTGAACTTGTCCTAGGTCTCATTATAAACTCTAGAATTGTATCTTCAACAATCACCTTAACTTAGTAGACTGTGTTGATGGCACCTGCACTTTTTCTTCTTCGGTTGTTTTCTTACCCTTTTATGCCTTGCTTCTTAGCCTTATTACCAAGCTTTCTTGTGAGTTCTTTCCTTGGATTTTCATCCTCGTTTTCACTGATTTTGTCTCCTTGACTGGGTGGATGACTTCCTTCTTATGTGCTCCATGCACTTTATGTTCTTCCTCGTCCATTTTCACTTATGAGGACCCAACTTGAGGCAACAAATCAATACTGGAAAGGAAATCTGACAAATGCATTTTCTTCTTTTCAACTGCAAATTTGACCAAAATTTTGATAAGAGAGAAATGAAATAAACAGGAAACATGATTGTCCTTTTGAATTTGAACTTTGGCTTCCATTCTCTCTAAGATTTTGAGTAATAAATAGGGTAAGTTCATGGGTTTTCTCTTTGTAAAATGCCACAACAACCTCAAATGATACTGATACACCCTACTAAATCTACCTTCACGAGTGAAGTACCTCTAGATAACTTTTAGAAGTTCAATACACTGCTCCTGAAGGTATATAGTGGTAAAATTTGTAGAAGATGTATCTGTTAATTGTGGATTAACCAACTATTTTAATGCTAGGATGTCCAGATCATCTCCTTTAAATGATTTTTCCCTTGTTGTAGGGAGATTAATGGCATCAGCGATTAACTTTTCAGTGACAAAAATCTCTTGGTTTCCTAGCTTAACTTTGCCATCATGAAAATTCAAAGCAAACATATTGGTGAGCCTCATATTGTGACCTACCTTTTGGACCTTCTGAAAAAAAGGGATACAACCTTCGTTTTGAAAGCTACCCTAATAGCAGGTGAGGAATTTATTAGGTTCAGGGTGTCGGGCTCAGTTCACACTAGATCTCCACCTTTCTTGATGACAACAGGAGCCATTTAATCTTGATACCTGGCCAAACTCAATTTTGAAAAAAACTACATGTACAGGTCAGAGGGTACAAGACTGGGCAACGTTGACAGCGCAATTTCACTAAGCAGTTGTATCAGGAAAGGTGACAAAGAAGGTTTCTGATGTTGAAGGTGACTGGGAAAAATTCAAATCCATGTTATAGTTTACTTTGACCTTCAACATCATAAAGTGTCTACATTTCCCATTTATGAAACATGACTGAAAACTTGAAAATGTGACTAAAGGCTTGATGAAAAAACAGAGTGTGCATAGCGATTTTTCCTTTAACAAAGAATATGACAAAGCTTGGTAGAATTCGATCAAAATATAAAATAGTGAATACACAGGCAAGACCACTGACTTCTACCTCTGACAACTCTAAGAATGAACTGCATGTTGTTGAGAACTTTGCGCAGCACTGCACGACCTTAATAGCCTCTGTGCAGCAAGAGCATAGCACAATGTATGAATTTCTCCGCAACCCGCCTTCAATACATGACCAATTCTCAAATTCCTTGCATGAAGAACCAATTCTTAAATTCCCTACATGACGAACCAATTCATTCGCCTATGTTCAGTGGTAATGAAAATGGTGGCCTTTTGTAATGATTTTGAAAATGATTCAAAATTTTGCTGACACAATTGAACTTGATGTTTAATCATCCCTCCAAATGAAAAATACGTGAAAAACAATCATTTTGGAGTTTGGGGCATAACAAAATCTAGGGAAATGATGTGGGTATGTTGAATGACTTGCATATAATGGATATGGACATTGGACAGGGATTAACCATCATTCGAAATGATGTTTAGCAAAGGGAGTTTTAGGTCTGGGAACTTACACTTGGGATAAAATGGGGGTC
Organism: Pinus taeda; assembly: GCA_000404065.3. Lineage (NCBI taxonomy): Eukaryota > Viridiplantae > Streptophyta > Pinopsida > Pinales > Pinaceae > Pinus > Pinus taeda. The sequence continues at coordinate 90,227 of APFE031677134.1, read as the reverse complement.
TAGGCCTAAAATAGAAAATAGATCTAATATGAATGTTTAGAAATAGGGGAATTTTAAGATAACAAGGGAATAAGGGGATAGGAAGGAGGGAAAAAATATGATGTTTAAAGAGGGAAAATATTTGGATATTAATGACTATACAGCTTTGACATCATCCCTTTGACTGTAGACACATGATAAAGTAAACATCCTAACAAACTCTCAATACCCTGACTTAACAAACGTCATAACATCTCACAATACTTAGACACCCCTTCCCATGATTGAACCTTAATGATGAAGGTGATGACCAGGCTCATAATGACTTCCCGGATAGTAAAAGGTCAAACTTATGACAGTGAAAATGTTTGAGTTTCACCCTTTCTATGATAGCAAAAACTCATGAATTTTTGAAGACTTTCGACTAATAAACTAACCTATTTTAATAGGGCCTATACAAACAAATGACCAATGTGGAGGTGCCATGTGGCGGCATCTGATAGGGTCATGTGGCGACCTTCTATTGGGCCTCAAAAAACTTCACGAACCAATCAAATGATGCCAATTCATCCCTATATGAAGTGACACATGGCAGGCTCTAATTGGCCCTTCGTATGCACAATTGGCATGATGATGTCAACATGATGTGAGCAGTATGGGCTGCCTAGTTAGCCCATCTACAAAAAGTTTTGTTATTGGTCAAAAACTTCATAACATCATAACTTATTCATACGACGTTGTATTGAGGTGATTCAAGCATCATTGGAATTAGGACAACAAACACTACGACTTGATGTTGGTTTCGGGAGATTTAGAGAACTCTAATTTTTTAGCCTATTTTTTATCTCCATATCAGTTAAGCAGTAGCCATTATATTGTAAGAATCACATCGGAGAGGTTTTTTAGGTTCTCAAAGGTCGAGCCATGTAATCTTATTTTTTAATTCAAGTTTCCTATGTGTTTTCTCTTTTCTATATTATATGTGTTCTATTTCTTTTGGTCACCATTCAATTAAATCTTAACCAGTGAGGGTCCAAAGTTGGGATTGGCCAAGTTCCCAAAAGAAGCTAAGGTTTGGAGATTATGTCAAGGAAATATTTGGAAGATGAAGGGGTTGGTGTGAACAATGTTCACTCTTGAACAGAACCCCTGCGAAGACGAGCCAAAAGAGTGGGACAGAGTTCAATATTTAAGGTCATTTGATTTCTTGGCCAAAAATCCCAACATTCAAATTCAAATTCATGAGTGAAGTGTGGGCCCTAGAACCAAGTTCATCCATTCACTTTAAAGACCAAACACAGGCAGGGAAATAGTGTCAGATCCTAAGCAGGCGAGGAGACCCCATATTGATGCAAGTTAAATAAATGGTGAAAGTTATTTGGACGGGACCTTGATCCAGGTGGATATTGGTGGCCACCCGCACCTATTCCATTGGGACCCCAAACACTATTTCCTATCAGTTTCCTTATATTCAACACAGTTTTTGGTAGATTTCAAGTCCTAAACTTCCAATGTTGTTTTTACCCCTGAAATCACGTTTTTGGGGGAAATGGGAAAACATGAGTTAAAGATTCATGTTTGCAGTCAAAATATGTTTTCCTCAGATGAACCTTTCTAATAGGATATCGTGCATTCCAAATAGAGATCATATGCCAAAGTTATGACCCTGGGAAATTGATGTTCCAACTAACCCCATCTGGGCCCATAAGATTTTGTTGCATCATCTCCTAGGGTTAGGTTTTTGGAAGTTTAAGGTTTCTCATTATTTATTCATGATAAAAAGGCCTTGTAGCTTCATTGTAACAGAGTTCAAAAGGCATGTAACCATCACACTTCTTCTTAGAGATAAGATACCATTTCCCAAGCTAGTTTTCTTTCATTTTGCATGTAAACAATTTTTCAACATTTTATATTTATTAATTGATGTTTCATTCCATTATATCTCTATGTGTTTGCCTAAATATGTATTTCATTTCATTCCTTCGTAAATTTGGATCAATGGTATCAGAGCGGTTTGCTCTCTCTCTTTTTTTCTATGGACGTCGCCAACGAGATAGGGGTATAAAGAGTTCATACATAAACTTCTTGAACCCTTGCAAGACCAGCCCTTCCAACCTAGACGACCTCCCATGGCAGAAGAAAAAGAGTTGAAGGAGATCCTATCAAATTATTGCTTGAAGACGTCAAACAACAAAGGAGCGAGATCATGGATAATTTTTCCCAAATCCTTCATCAAAAACCAATGGGTGACACATCTTCATCCAACGATCAATTCGGGGGCACTTCCCCCTTTAAGGTACAATTTATTTTTACATTCCTATATTTAAAGGCTATATAGATGTAGATGCTTTAGATAATGGTTAAATCTAATCAAAGGATATTTTTCAATCCATAATTTTTCTGATAGAGAAAATATTACTTTTGTACTCCTTAAGGTTGCCCCCATGCCAAGGATTTGTGGAAAAATTACTGTGATCAAAGGGATGAGAAAGAGTTCTCACTATTTTTAGTTGCACCCTCTTGGGAATTTTTCTGAGATGTTGTTAAGGAACAATACTACTATACTGGGAGATATGAGAACAAGTACATAAACTATACCACACTCGACAAGAAAGGGACCAAGAAGTGTTGGAGCTCAGAAATATCTTTCATATCCTCTGCACGAAGCTGGGTATCTAGGACTCTGAATGATATGTAGTGATTAAGTACCAAGGTTGTCTACACAATTACATACAGGAGGAAATGGAGTTCCTGGACATCTCCTCACTTGGTGTAGCATATCGATATGTTGTCAAGATCAATACAAAATTTAAATAGAAGAAGCCATATTTTGGATCTACAAATCTGAAGCAAGGGCAAGGGAACCTACAAAATACAAAACAAAGGATAGAGACAAGGTGGAATGACCCAGGACAACTCATCAAATATGCAAGCAAAGAATAACAATGGGAAGATGAAGAAAGGCATGGTAAAGTGATGTGAGTTCCACAAGGTCCCCACTCACAACATAAACAAATGTCACACATAGTAGTCCATGGTGGTTGAGCTGAAATCTTCAGAGTTACATAAGTGTTCCAATTATGAAGCAAAACCCAACAAGGGGAAATAGATCATTAATGTAGAACCGAATGCCATTATTTCCATCACCAAGGTCAGGAAAAGTGAGCCCAAAGATTCAAACGAGGGTGAACGTCTTCCACTCACAGATGCGGGTGAAGGGTGATCCACTATAGTTCATTGTCAATAGTGTGAATCAAAATAGCCTCATTTATGTAGAGGTTGTTAAGCGGATGGGCCTACTGACAACACCACACTCGCAACCATACACCATCACGTGGCTCCATCAAGGGATATATATTTGCGTTAGCGAACAATGTCGCCTTCCCTACAACGTCAAGCCTTTCACAAATGGGGTATTGTGTGATGTTGCTCCCCTTGAGTTTGTGACGTTTTCTTAGGCCAACCATACTTGTAGACGTGTCATGTTGAGTATGAGTCAAAATCTCTTATTGTAATTATTAATTAGGGTAGAAAACTTTATAGAATACCGAAAGTATCCCTGCCTCCCACCATATCTTTAATCTGAACTAAGAGATGCAGTAAGATAATATCCTAGACTGGGAAATTCATTTCCTTCCCGATTCAATCTCGAAGTAAGGGAAAGATCATGGCCACATCCATGGCCCCCGGAAAGGACTCTTATACACAACAGAAGCAAGTGGATAAAGTCATGGAAAGGTACAAGGACATATTCTCATCACCCATAGGGGTACATTTGCATTGTTAGGTCAAGCATTCGATCAATCTAAACCCTGGAGCACCTCTGCCTAATGGGCCAATCTACCACCGCTCTCTTCTAGAAAATGAGGAAATAACACAGTAGATCTGGGAGTTTCTACAAAAATGGCACATACGACCATGTTCCTCACCTTGTGGGAGCCCAATTATACTCGTATAGAAGAAATATGGGACCTAGAGACTCTGCATTGATTATTGGACACTAGAAAAAGTCACAGTAAGGAATAGATGCTCAATCCCATGGATTGATTACCTTCTAGAACAACTCAAAAGGGCTAAGTACTTAAGCAAGAATGATTTGAATTCTTGCTATCACCAAGTTCCAATAGAACCCATGGATGCTTGGAATATTACCTTCATGTCTAAGGAGGGTCTCTTTGAGTGATTGGTCATGCCCTTCTAGTTGAAAAATGCCCCCGCAACTTTTATGAGGCTGATGGATGACATGTTGTGGCATTTAACAAACTTTTTCATGGTTGTATATCTAGATGATATCCTCATATATTCGACATGTCCTTCAAACCTAGCTATAGCACAAGATATGTGCCAATGTGGAGAAACGCTCCTTTGGCATGGACCAAGTGCAATATATGGGCTACATAATTGATGATAAAGGCATGCATGTGGGTCTAGCTAAGATTGAAGTCCTTTGGGATTGATCAGCCTCAACGATTTTAATATAGCTTCACAGCTTCTTGGGCCTTGCCAATTTCTATTGGAAATTCATGTTGGGGTTCTCTCATATCACTTGGTCCTTAAGCCAAGTTACATAGGGTGGAGAAAAATAAAAGTTTTTTGGACCAAGTCACAATAGAAAGCATTCATTTAAATGAAAGATCGCCTTTAATCTGCACCATGCCTCACCTTGACATACTTACACCATTTAAGATTGAGGCAAATGCCTTTGATTATGGTATTGGTGCAATATTCACTTAACAAGGGCATCAAGTGGCCCACCACAGTGAGACACTCTCTAATACTGTTCGAAGGTACCCCTATGATAAGGAAATGTATTATTTTGTGCAGGCATGCCAAAAATGGAAACATTATATTCTATGGAAGGAGACGATCATCCACATGGATCACCGACCTCTTCAATTTATGCAAACAGAAGGGAAGTTCTAGAACAATCGCCATAACAAATGGTCCACATATATGCAACAATTCCATTTGAACATTAAATAAAAGAATGATAGCACGATCATGTTGCAAAATAACTTAGTCAACCCTAGATTATGGAATTGAGCACAGTTTTCAACTCTTGTGGGCACAAGACAAATGGATGGCCATAACTATATGACAATGACTCAGAATTAACCACCACCTAAAAGATGTTGATGGATGGAAATCTAGTTCCAAACTTCCACCTTCAAGATGGATTGTTGTGTTATCTGGGACATCTTTGTGTTCCTTCAATTGTGTGTGCCTAGCTGATTTAGGAGGTGCATTACAACTAGATCACTGAACAATTTGGTGTGGAGAAGATAGTGGTAGTACAACATAATTATTTCTGTTGCCCAAAAATTAGACAAGATTTTGGTAAATATATCAGATCCTACACTACCTGTGTAATCGCCAAACCAACCATTATGAAGCAAGGCATGTACAACCCTCTTCCTACTCCTATCCGACATTGGGAATACATCTCCATGGACTATATGTCTGGCTTTCCTTCTACCAAACATGGCAATGTAGGTGTGTCTACAGTCATTAATAGATTTTATAAGATGGCCATATTGGTTGCTTGCAAGAAGAGTATCACAACAGAAGCTACTCCCAATCTCTTCTTCGAATGGGTGTGGGTACATTTTGGGATTCCATAGACCATTTATTAGATCGAGATAGTAAATTCCTAAGCACATTCTAGTTGATCCTCTGGTTATTGTTAGACACCAAGCTCACCAAGCTGACTACCTTACACCACTAGATTGATGGTTAGGCAGAGGTCATCAAGAGGATGATGATGCACATACTACGCACATACAACTCTAAGTATCCACGGACATGAGATAAAAGTCTCCTCTATGTGCAACACAGCTACAAAAAATATCTCCACATCTCAACTAACCACAACCCCTTTCAGGTGGGCTTAGAATTTAAACCATCATGTCTCATTGATGTTGTAATGCCTCTTGCAACTACATAGATAAAATATGTACATGTTCAATCAGAAGTTGATAAAGCCATCAAGTTTATTGAACACATTTAGCACATCTTCTAGCAAGTTAATGATATCCTAGATAGTGTCAATACTAAGTAAAACCAATGTCATGATCAACATTAGGTGCCACATAAGTTTCAAGTGGGTGACAAGGCTTGGTTTCATTTGCAAAAGGAACACCTTGATAGAGCCCATTAGAAGCTTCAACCTCTCTGATACGAGATTTACACCATCACCAAGGTTGTGGATGAAAATTCTTTTGAGCTAAGTATACCCCCATTCCTTGGCCTACACCCAATATTCAATGTGGACTTCCTTCAACCATCCTTTCTAGCATTATTGGATACATAATAAATTCATGAGCAACTAACACCAATATAGCTCAACCCATATTGCATTGAACAAGCCACAACTAATAAGATCATGGACACACATATTAGGAACACTCACCACCATAGGATCCAACTGTATCAGGTTTTCAAAGTTGACCAACTCCTACACCAAGGTAAGTGGCTAACTAGGGACCAAGTTCAGCAAAAGTTCCCCATCTCATGCAGGTGCTCAATGCAATGGAGACCATTTCTTCCTAAGGGGGAGAACTAATCTAGGTGGATATTGGTGGCCACCCTCATATTCTGCTTGGACCCCCAACACTGTTTCCTATTGGTTTCCTACTTTTTAGCATAGCTTACTATTTCGGAAATTTTCTCTTTTTGGTAGTTTTTAGGTCCTGAACTTCCAGATTTGTTTTGAGGACCTAAATTATGTTTTTTTGGGAAACGAGAAACTTGATTCAAATAATGCATCTACAGTCGAACTTTGTTTTCCTCAAATATACCTTTCTAATGGGCTATTATGTGTGCCAAAAGAAGATCGTATACCAAACTTACAACCTCGGGACATTAGAGAAATTTTGAGGACAAAATTGGGCCTCAAAACAAAAATGTACAGCAAAAATAAAATTTATAAGAACCAATAGGATTCACAATTATGATGTCAACCATTGGGAATAATTCACATCTCTGGAGTTAAAATAATAATAATAATAATTTTTCAACTCGTATTTTCAACTTATGTCCCTATCATTTTCCTAAAATTTCAAGCAGGAGCACTCGTTCGATGTGGAATTTATTTTTCATCCAAGGAGTAGCCATGTTGCATACTTATGATGGACCCTACCACATGAAAAATGTGAAATACATGAAAATTTTGATTGCAATCATGTTTTTCATGTATTTCACGTTTTTCATGTAGTAGGGTCTATGGAAAGTATGCAATATGGGTACTTCTTGGATGAAAAATTAAGTTTTTCATCCAATGAGTGCTCCCACTTGAAATTTGAGTAAAATCATAGGGAGATAAGTTGAAAATACAAATTGAAAAAGTATCTTTTTATTTTTTCCCTCCAAAACTTGATGAGGTAATCTAATCTTATTTTATTATTTCCACTATTATTTTATAATATTCCTTAGGAGGCCGATTTTAGACCTCAAAATTTCTCTAGTGAGTTGACGTTCCAACTAACCCTATCAGGGCCCATAAGCTTTTGGCACTTCATCTCCTAAGGTTAGGTTTTTGGTTGTTTAGGGTTGCTCATTGTTTCTTCACGATAAAAAAGGCCTCAGAGATTCATTATAACACAATTCATAAGAAATGTAGTCATCACATCTCTTCTCAAAGATAATCTACCATCACCCAAGGTAGTTTTCTTTCATTCTACATGTAAACAATTTTCAGCATTTATTATTTATTAATTGACAGCATACTCATATGTTTGGACCTTCCAGCCTCAACACGATACTACAAGAGAAAAGGGGTGAATATCCTAAATCCCAAAATTGAGGTGGAACCTACGTGTTCAGCCCCCTAAATGAGGTTGCCTCACCAAGAAAAAGATAGGCCCCGCACTCCCGAATAGAGTAGACCAAAAACAAACCATTGTTGTGTAAATCCTCTGTCATTGTCATCAATTAGTTTGGAGTTTGGGCTAGAGGGGAGAGTGGAGGTGTTGATACAAAGGTTGAAATGAATGGGCGTAGCAGAGTATTATCCTATGGAACATGATCACAAAATGGAAGAACAAATTGAGTTCATTGTTGCAAAAGGTGGGAAAAAGTGAGGCTTTGAGGACCCATAACTCCCAGGTTTAGGAGTTTGAACCTAGAGGGGTTGAATTTGATAGACCCCAGAATGAGTCGTCATCAACTAAGGCTTATGCATAGAAAATAAACCATAGGGAAGAACACGAATTTAGAGGAAGTGATGTTTTTTCTTTTAGATATAAAACCTTTTATGATAATGCATCCTTGTTTTTATGTGATGCATGGATGCTTGGGAAAGATAATTGAGAGCCTATCTTGATGATTCTTGAGTTGGGTTTGAGATATTGGTTGGAATAAAACTTGTTTCTAATTATATTATGTCATTAATGTTATATGAAAGTCTTGGTACTTTGGTTAATCCACAAGACTCAAGGTTTAAGTATCCCATCCCTAGGAATGACGTCTAAATTTGGATGCTAGTGCTAGAATTGTATTAGAATGCACTTTTGTGATGCAACATAGTTAGGATTTGTAAACCTAAAGTAAGGCAAGGCCTCTAGTATGTAGGACTTGTGTGTTATGGGAGAAAGGCCAAACACGACATGACAACATGCATGATAGCTTGTTAAGGACATTTGGTGGGATAACCAACTTTGGTTAGGTATGATTCCTTTATATGAGAAGTTAGTGGCTATGGTTTTCTTATGGTTTTGCTAGCTATGGTTTGGAGAGGTTGATTTTTACTAGCTTTCCATATTTATGATAAAGTTATGGTATGTACTTGTACTTTATCTTTTATATATAGGAATTTTTCTAGCTCCCCAATTTTTTTTACCTGGATATTTGATGTTCATGCTATGTTATCTTCACGATTTAGTAGATTCTACCCTTAGTTATGTATGTTGATTTCACATAATATAGAGTAAAATTTATTAAGTAATTTAACATATAATTGGAAGATAAGATCTAAGAAACCTCTTGGTGTAAATGAAATTTCTAGAATTTGCATTAATTGCTCGATTCTCAAAATTTATACCAAAATTATCGTTGAGCTCTCAATATAGCTTCTTCAATTGATTTACAAGCATGTTGAAATGCAATTATATTGATTTCAAGTAATATTTTGGTGTATAAACTATTGTCACTCACAATTCTCTCTCAATGAAATATGTGTTTTTCAAGATTTCTGCAATTGTTTTGAAATAGAAATCCTTGTTTGTGATTGGAAAAATCATTAACAATTTTCATTCCATTCCTATCATTTTAATCAATTGTGGTGGATTTTTACCCAATTATACCAATTTATTAACCCAATCATGCTAGTCTTTTAACCAATTATGTTGGTTCTTTTTTATTTTTTACATGTATATGCATCCCATAGGTTTGGAGGATTTTCCTCTTGCTCCCCATGCTCCTAGAATGGGAGGTGCACCTAGCGATATGCTTTTCCACACACTCCCCCACCCATTTACAAACTCTACAAAACACACCCTAAAATGCTTCATTGAGTTGCATGACACACTTAACAAGAAAGGGGGCTTGTGGGAATTTCCTCCCAAAAAGTGAGACGCATTTCACAAAAATGGGGACCTGTGGAGATATTTGGAGATATGTTTATTAGTGAGATAGAATATTGTTCATACTTCAAGCATAACCTGTTTTCACTAGTTGAATAAAAAACAAACCCTTAAAAGCCAAGTCCCAACTCTTTGTAGTTAATATGGGAAGTTGAATTAGGGAAGAGACTTTAACCTATGAATAAAGTAATTTCCACTTAAAGCATTGACTACAAAAAATAAAAATAAACTTATTCTCTTATCAATCTTGTCCAAAATGAATGATATCTTTTCATTTTGCTATGTGAATTTTGCATTATTGTTACTTCCTAAATTATAATCTAATTGCTAAATATATACATACTTTTGTGAATCCTAGGTTACATATATCACATGATTGATTTAGAATAATGACATTATTAGGATTATAGGGGTTACATATTTTACATTAGCATGTCGGTCAAATATTATAGTAGATATATAAGAGAGTAAATGTCATCTAGTTTCTAGTACTAGGATCTATGGTCTATGTTCTTGTAGAAATTCCATGTAGACTCAAACTGCTTTTGTAATATGCTAAAACAAAAGACTTGAATCTACTGTACTCATCAACGAAAACAATTAATCGATCAAGAAATCACAACATAAACATGAGACAAGAATCAATCACATATGATCAGAGATTTATCTAAGGGGATATATTTTTGGTTAAAACCCCTTCCTATCTGCATTTCATTAGATCAAAAATATAGAAGAAATACAATGCTTGTTCAAGTCTGAATAATCTTTGCACAAGTATAATCTATCTCACTTCCTCACAAGATGACTCTGGTCAATACTTAGCCAATTATGTTGCCTGCCAAGCTCCTATTTCCTTGCATTGTTTCCTTGGGAATTATCCCCCTATTAATTAGGGAAATTCCCAATTAGAATTGTGCAATCCTTATAGGCCCTTCTCTGACTACATGCACCACTTGTACAACTCAGAAAATTATACAATTGATAGTACGCTACCCTTGAACTCCAATATCAACTGGGTAACTCGAATTTCATGCATGCATGAGTTAATTATGGTTGATTTATTAGTTAACTATTTGAACACTGAAGTTGCACCCCACTGCTAGACCTCCTACTAGTTCCTCCAATAGTTGGAACTAGTTTAACTTAGATTAACTTAGTTTAACTGAATTAAATTATTACAACTCAAATTAAACTCACCCTAGGCTCCTAAAATTTAGGAACCATTCTACATGACTCAAGTTAGGCCCTCAACTTGAATTAATTAAGCCATCTAAGTGAAATTACAATTAGTTAACTCATTCTTGTTGTCTTGTGATGTGGAATTACAATTTTCTCCTAATTTAATTCAAGGGAAAATTGAATCAGGATTTTTTTGTTGCCATTTTCAACACTCCCTCTCAACAATAAATGGATTATCAGATACCCCAATCTTGTCTCTATGGAACTCAAATTTTCCTCTTCACAATGCCTTTGTCAAAATATTTTCATGATGTTCCTTTGTAGGAATGTAATCCAACAACATGATCTGCCTCTGCACACAATCTCGTAGGTGGCAATACCGGATGTTGATATGCTTGGTTCGGTCATGCCAAAATGGATTTTCAGATATTTTGATACAACTTTGATTGTCATATTAAATCACAGTGGCATCCATCATCTAACAAAATAACCCAACAAGAATCTTCCTCATCTAGATAGCTTCACAAGCTGCTTGACTAGTAGCCATGCACTCTGCTTCTGTTGACTAGTACCAAGAAACTGTTGTTGACCCAATATTGAAGATGCCTCCTGATGTTCTTTTCCTATCTGATGGACTACCTACCCAATATTCATTTTTGAAGCCTTGTAGCTTCACTCCCTCTATCCTCTTGTACCAAAGACCATACTGAGTAGTACCTCTGAGTTATCTCAACACCTGTTTGGTTGCCTTTCAATACAGTTTGGTTGGCTTAACCATTTCTTGAATAAGTTGGTTAACTGAATAACACATGTCTGGCCATGTGTTCACCAAATACATAAGTAAACCCACAAGCTGCCTATAAATAGTCACCTCCACCTCCTCATCTGAAGTGGCATCCTCTTTCCTCCAACTGCCTGCTAGATGAGTGTCCATGGGTTTGCTACTCTCCATGTGGAACTTCTTCAGTATCTCGTTGGCATACTTACCTTGAGAGTTCTATGAAACCAGCTCACAAAAAGATAGAAAAGATAGATGAACGCCTTAGAAATAAGCCTCTTCGAGGGGGGAACCTCATTTACATTACACAAATGAACAATTCTTGGATGATACAAATGACAAGACCTCCTTTCTATATATACGAGTCTAGGGAGTCATAATATAATCAAAGCCAACATAACAATAATATTGTAAGGACACAATAATAACAATAGTGGGCTTCTATAGGGCACAATAATAACAATATGGGGACTACATGGGTACAACAATATAATAAGGGGGTTGTACTAGTAACAATAAGGGGTTACACTAGTAGTATAGGGGCCTAACATGCCCCTCTCCTTCAAAAAGTGTTGTCCTCAACGCTTGAGTAGTTCTTGATGCTTCTGTATAAAATTCTTGTCCTCCCATGTGGAATATTTGGCGGGTAAGTTCTTCCACATGATGAGATACTTTGAAATTGATCGATTTCGTAGTTGTCGGGTTCTTGTTTTTGTGACTGCTCCAGGTTTCAATTTAATTTTCCCTTCCTCTTCAAGTTCTGGAAATATTGTTTGAATTGGAATATTCTGCAACTTTTGAATGAGTGGCCACACTTCTTTGTCCTTCTTCCATTCAACCCTTGATTCGTTTACCCAATCTGGTTGGATAATAGAAATAGCACAAACCAATGCTTCCACATCCTCATTCTTTCTTGAGAGTGCATTTACAACAAAAATTTTCTTCCCTTTTCTGTAGATGATGTCAAAGTCATAACCCAACATATTTGTGACCCATTTTTTCTGTTCTTCTAAAGATAATATTTGTTCTAAAAAGTATTTAAGACTATCATGATCCATTTTTACCTTGAAGTGTCTTCCCATTGGGTAAGGTCACCATTTCTTAAGTGCATGTAGTATTGCCAACATTTCCTTCTCATAAATAGCTTGCTTGAGATGTCGCTGTAAAAATACCCAATCACCTACATCAAAACTTTTTTCACTACGAAGTTGATCTACCTGTTGTTTCATTTGATTCTGCGCCAAAGTGGCATTATCCTTTAAAAGTTGGAGAACTTGTTGTTGATGCTCGATGTGATCTTTCACTGCTTGAACCTTTTTCCTCTTGATATGTCCTATCTTAAGAGTTTGAGGAGTGGTAATTTCTTCCAATGCTCTACAAGATATGGTCAGATTCATTTCTTGATGCTTGATGTGATCTTTCACTTCTTGAACATTTTTCTTCTGGATATGTCCTTCTATATTGATAGTTTGAGGCGTGGTAATTCCAGCCAATGGTTGGATTAATTTCTTCTTTCTCGATATGATATTTCACTTCTTGAACATTTCTCTTCTTGATATGTTCTTCTATCTTAAGAGTTTGAGGAGTAGTAATTTTGGCCAATGCATTACAAGATATAGTTGGATTCATTTCTTCTTTCTCGATGTGATCTTTCACTTCTTGAACTTTTTTCTTCTTGATATGTCTTTCTATCTTGAGAGTTTGAGTGGTAATTCTTGCCAATGCTTTACAAGATATGGTCGGATTCATTTTTTCTTTCTCAGGGGTTGGGTCCTGGCATATATCCTCTTCTTTTGATGTTTCTTGGTCCTTTTCTTCCTCCTCTTTATACTCTATGTAAAATAATTTATTCTCGGCACACTTATGACCTTTAGTGCATTTTATATCACAATTGTAACAAAGCCCTTTTTCTCTTTTTTTCTTCCAATTGTTGTAAGCCTTGTAGGTTGTGGAAGGATAGGAGAAGAAACACTTCCATAATTATAGTCATGAGTGGTGGGATTCCTTGTTTCCATAATTTCGCTTTCAATTTTTCTTGCCAACTCAAATGCCTCCTCCAATGAATCAAGTTCCCAAAAACGAACCTCATGTTGAACGTTATCCTTTAAAGTCCCTATGAAGACATCAATCCTTTACTTCTTTGGAATATAATCTATCCTTCTATTCAATATTTGAAAGTCCTCAATGTGCTCTTCCATTGAACACTTTTGTTTGAGATTTATCAATTGGCTAAAGGAGTTTCTCTTTGTATCCTCATAATGTGCTATCATTTCCTCCGTGAAAATTGACCATGTGACAAGTGGTTTACGAGAACAAAGCCCTTTATACCATAAAAATTGATTCGATTCTAAATAATTAGATGCAATACATACCTTTTGTAACAATGGTACACCATGTAGATCAAAATATTTCTCCATCTGTAGTATCTAATTTACCGGATCCTTGCCATCAAACTTCCTCATCTCGTTTTTTCTTGATTTTATGAGCTTGATCTTGAAATGACTGTAACTTTGTAATTTCGGATCTTCTAGTTTTGAAATCGTAACCTACAGTAGCCCTGTGTGTCCTCTTTCCAGTGACACTAGTCTGATCGAATTTAGATTCTCCAAGGCAGAGTTATGCACAATATCCCAAGATGACCTAATTATAGACCTTTCTAGAAGAGCGAACTTGTATGAAGTGCCATGTGTCACTGTTTTGACCTTAGAATCTGAAAAATATATAAAGGAAACTAAAGTTTGTCCTCTTTCTGTAACTTCTTACGAAATTTCAATCTGATGCTCGAAACAAAAGTTATGACGATTTTCCCAAGGTTACCTATTTGGAATGTAATTCAGGAGTCTGCAAAAAGGCTAACTTCCTCAGATAATATCTCCACAAATATAGTACGAAAAGATCTGAAATTCAGACCCGAGGTTCAGCGCGATTTTGTCTCAATTGGGTTTTTTGTTTCGCTTCTGAAACATCACAAAAAAAAAAGTTCTAGCGAAAATTCCACGATGACCTATTTGGAACAGTGAAACCCTAGAATCCAAAGCTCTGATACCAAATGTTATGAAACCAGCTCAAAAAAAGATAGAAAAGATAAATGAACGCCTCATAAATAATCCTCTTCGAGGGGGCAACCTCCTTTACATTACACAAATGAACAATTCTTAGATGATACAAATGAAAATACCTCCTTTATATATAGGAGTCTAAGGGGTCATAATATAATCAGGGGCGACATAACAATAATAATGTAAAGGCATAATAATAACAATAGTGGGCTTCTGTGGGGCACAATAGTAACAATATGGGGACTACATGAGTACAACAATATAATAAGTGGGTTGTACTAATAAGAATAAGGGGTTACACTAGTAGTATAGGGGCCTAACAGAGAGACAAATAGTTCCCCATATCCTTGCCATACTTCCAAACCGAGAAAATAATGCATGAGTCCCATGTTCTTCATCTCAAATTCTCCTGCAATATCCTCTTTGCAAGACTTGACCAATTTCTCATCGCCCGTTAAAATTAAATTATCAACATATAATACTATAATCAATAATTTACTCTCAACCACAATATGGTAAAGGTTTGCATCTGCTTCACTTTTAGTGAAGCCAAACCTGGTGAAATAGTTGTTGATCCTAGTGTACCAAGCATGGGGTGCTTATTTCAATCTATACAATGTTCACTTGACTCTCTCAATGTACAAAAAACTTGCTTTACTCCACGATGAAGTCTCATATTATAAAAAAACAAAATTATTTTATTTAATGCGAAATATAGCATAAGGCTACATTTGGACAAAAAAATTTCTTTACTCCACGATGAAGTCTCATGTTTAAACTTTTTACAGTGATCTTTCACTGAGAGCCATGCCTCTAATTACATTTCAAATAACATGGGTAAATACTATGGTTTACAAAATCCATGGGTGAATACCATGGGAAAACATAATAACTTAAGATACCATGGCTTATAATAAATTACAATACCATGGGTGAGAATTAAACTTTTTACAGTGATCTTTCACTAAGAGCCATGCCTCTAATTACATTTCAAATAACATGGGTAAATACTATGGTTTACAAAATCCATGGGTGAATACCATGGGAAAACATAATAACTTAAGATACCATGGCTTATAATAAATTACAATACCATGGGTGAGAATTATAATTATGATGGTAAAATTGAGATCATGAATCATCATGCGATTAGATTCTCACTTTAATATCACGATTTATTTTATTTATTATCATGCACCATCCATGGTTTAACAAACATTAATATAAAAATAATTATTAACTGTGGTAATTATTTTCCACGTGGATCAATCCTCTCCCCTTAAGAAGCAATGGTCCCCATTGCGTAAAGTACCCTCTAGGGAAGTCTTTGTATAATAGGGCATAATCGTGGGGTTGTGGATGACCCAAAACCAAGAGTTGAAGAAAGGTTTTGCAATGTTGACCCATAATCGTGGGTTTGTGAATGACCCTTAACCATGATAAATGTGACCCAAAACCAAGAGTTGAAGAAAGGTTTTGCAATGTTGACCCATAATCGTGGGTTTGTGAATGACCCTTAACCATGATAAACCATGAAGATCAATACCATGGGTTTGTGAATGACCTTAACCATGATAAATGAAGCTGAGGATAGAGATACCTTACGATGCTTGTTAGCCAACTGTGATACTAACAGTGTGATGCCTAGTGAATGGACTTTAATGGCAAGGGTTTTGTGTGGTTGACTCATAACCGTGATGAACGAATATATGAGGTTAGAGATACCCTAAAATTCTTGTGGGCTAACTATGATTCTGATAGTGTGCGACCTAGAAAATGGACTTCGATGCCGAGGGTTTTGTGTGGTTGACCCATAATCATGCTCAAATAGTTCATTTATTGATATGCCTGGTAACAATCTCGTGGCTTATCTTTGTAAATTCTCACCATCCAATGAGATGTTGTAAAGGCTTCCATCATCTCACTCCTTTGTCATGTAAGTGCTTCCTCAAGCAACGGTTTGATAGGTTCTCCTACTCTGACACTTTTCTTTTTGTCTACCATGTGAGGTTTTTGGGGTTGGTGAGGGTGGTCTTGAAAAGGTTGCAATAGTTTGAGTCTGAGATCCTTGTACCCTGACCTTGTTGGGGACATGCACAAAAAATAGATGAGATAAGCCTTGCTCTCATACCAATGATCCATATCGTCGGGGGAATGAGACAAAGGGAAGTGACAAGATAATAAGAACTAAAAATCTCCCAAAAAATCACCCATCCGAGTACTACTCTGGCTTGGAATGAGACAGAGGGAAGTGACAAAATAATAAAACTAAAAATCTCCCAAAAAATCACCCATCCCCCATTCCAATACTACTTTAGCCCAAGCGCGCATAACTGCAGAGTTCTCATGAAATGTAATGCATTAATGTGGGTGTGATCCAATTTGCAACTTCTTGAGTGACAAAGTAATATGTCATAATGTGTGAGAAAAATATTAAAAAAAAAAAACATTACAAAAATAATTGAGAATAATGAATTATAAAGAACCAAATATGATATTACAAAATATTGAGAAATAGAATTGAGAAATATTGCATAAAATCATTATAAAAACAAAACTACTTTATTTGATGTGAAATATAGCATAAGACTACATTAGGACAAACAAACCTGCTTTACTCCACGATGAAGTCTCGTACATGGATCTTTCACCGAGAGCCATGCCTCTAATTACATTTCAAATACCATGGGTACTTCCATGGTTTACAAAATCCTTGGGTGAATACCATGGGAAAACATAATAACTTAAGGTACCATGACTAAATATAATAAATTACAATACCATGGGTAAATACCATAGTTTACAAAATCCATGGGTAAATACAATGGGTGAGTATTATAATTAGGATGGTAAAATTCAAATCATCGTTGGATTAGATTCTCATTTTAATACCATGATTTATTTGATTTATTATCATGCATCATGTGGTAATTATTTTCCACCTGGATCAACTAATGAACCAAATATCCTCAAAGTGTGACACATCTGATTTCTTCCCTGAAACATTCTTCTGGTGTACTCATCCTGAGAATCTAATGAGGATTCATGTTCTACACATATATAGTTGTGTTGCATGCTTCATCCCACAAGTGCAATGGTAGCCCTTGATCATGTAACATCACTCGTGCAACTCCCACAATAATTATGTTCTTCCTATCAACCACCCCATTTTGTTGTGGGTTATGGGGTGTTATCAACTCCCATCAAATGCATTCCATTGCACATAAGTTCTTGAACTCATTCGACACATGTTCACCACCATTATTGCTCTTGAGAACCTTCATTTTTCTGCCAGTGTTTTTCTCAATAAGTGCTTTAAATTCACAAAATTTGGAGAATGTCTAGCCTTTCTTTAGCATGAAGAAAATCCAACACTTACATGAGAAATCATCTACAAATAGTACATAATACTTCTGCTTGGTCATGGAGGTTGTCGAGAACGGTCCACACACATTTGAGTGAACTCTTTCAAGGATTGATTGAGCTCTATTGTCCTATCACGAAAGGTGGCTTTAGTGTACTTCTCCAATGTACACCCTTTTCATGTATATTATTGCTCTAGTGCACCCTTGGGAAGTCTTGTAGAAATCTTATGCATGCTCTTCAAATCTCCATGGTTAAAATGGCCAAGTCTCCAATGCCATAATTCACCGATGTCTCGACTATGAACCTTCTCTGCTTTCGTGCTCAAAGTAGCACAATCTTCTAAATCCAATTTGTAGAGGTTCTTCACCCGAACCCCGATTCACTTCACTTGTCCTGCGACGATATGTCTAAGGAAAGTGTTTCCTTTGCTAAATATCACATCATAGCCATGGCCTTCCAACATAGCAACTAAAACTAAATTCTTCTTTAGACCCGGAACATACATGACATTTTTTAATGTGAGAGGAGAACCATACTCCCTCTGAAAAGTAACTCTACTGATACTGGTCGCGTTATACCTTCCATCATCTCCCATCTCGATGTGCATCTAGAGGTCCTTCTCCTCCAAGTCACTGAAAAATTATTTGTGTCTCATCCTATGGAATGAGGCTCCACTATCCAGATACCACACACTACCCATCACCGATGTCACTATCCATGAAATCAGTGTGAAATCCAACTCGAATTGTGAAGATAGAGCTTCACCTTCCACTCCCCCTAAGGGATTCTTGCCAGCCTTCTTGTGTGGAAACTTCGT
Organism: Pinus taeda; assembly: GCA_000404065.3. NCBI lineage: Eukaryota > Viridiplantae > Streptophyta > Pinopsida > Pinales > Pinaceae > Pinus > Pinus taeda. The sequence continues at coordinate 71,471 of APFE031677134.1, read as the reverse complement.
GGCATAGTTTCCCAACTCATGACAATGAAAACATTTAATCTTCGACAAGTATTTCTTATTTCCCCCCTAACCAGAATCTCCTTTGGATTTGGATTTGTTCCCTTTCCATTTCTTTTACTTTCCATCCAAGGAACAGTTCTCCTCATCCTCAACCTTGGATGAAGTTCCATCTTTGTTGCTCTGCCCAATCTCTTCATATACGCGATCATACCATAACCACTCCCAGCTTAGTAGTTTGTCGCTACCATTCATAGAATCCTGATAACTGTGCCAACTCTCGGGAAGACCCAACAGAGTTAAAGCAACCATATCTTCTTCTGGAATAGTAATACCGACCCCATCAAGTTCATCATGACAGTGTGTAAATTTTCTCAAGTACTGCAGAAATGATTCATTGTTCTACATATTGATGCTACAAAGCTCGTCCTTCAATTTGAGCTTCATATGGTCACTGTTGTTGTCAAACAAGTTGGTCAATGTTTTCCACATCGCGAATAGATTTTCTTTCTCATGGAGATTCAAGACAATATGATCTCGAACTCCCTCCAATATGATCCTCCTTGCTTTAGCTACATCCTACTTCCACTGAGCGATATACGAGGCATCAGTTTCTAGGGGTTTAACTACATCTATATTGATGTAATATAGTAGCCCATTATCATCTAATACCACCTCCATACAGATCGTCCATGCCAAAAATTGTGGCTCCTTCCAGAGCATACTCGAGCCTAAGTCAAGTGGAAGTCATCTTCTCAGTCCTAAAGAAAACCTACAACACTAATCTTGTAATTCGAAGCTCCTGCATAAACTTCGAATTCTCTTCTCTTATATTTTGATTCTTGCTCTAATACCATGTAGAAATTCCTTGTAGATTCAAATTTCTTATGTAATATGCTAAAAAAAAACTTGAATATACTCTAGTCATCAACGAAAACAATTAATCGATTGAGAAATCACAACATAAACATGAGACAAGAAACAATAACATATGCTCAGAGATTTATATAAGGGGAAAGCTTGCTGCTCAAAACCCCTTCCTATTTGTATTGCATTAGATCATAAAATAGAGAAGAAATACAATCCTTTTTCAAGTCTAACCAATCTCTGCACAAGTATAATCTATCTCACTGCCTCACAAGACGACTATAGCCAATACTTAGCCAATTCTGCTACCTTCCAAGATCCTAGTCCCTTGCATTGTTTCCTTGGGAATTAGCCCTCTATTAATTAGGTAAATTCACAATAATTATTGTGCAATTCTTGTAGGCCCTTCTCTAACTGCATGTCCCACCTGTACAACTAGAAAAATTATACAACTGATAGTACACTACCCTTGAACTCCAATCTCAATTGGGTAACTCAAATTTCATGCATGCATGAGTTAATTATGGCTGATTTATCAATTAACTCGTTGAACACTGAAGATGCACCCCACTACTAGACCTCCTACTCATTCCTGCAAAAGTTGGAACTAGTTTAACTGAATTAAATTATCACAACTCAAATTAAACTCACCCTAGGCTACTAAAATGTAGGAACCACTCTACATGACTCAAGATAAGCGCTCACCTCAAATTAATTGATCCAACTAAGTGAAATTAACTTATTTAACTAATTATTGTCATCTTGTGATGTGGAATTACAATTTTCTCCTAATTCAATTCAAGGGAAAATTAAATCATGATTTTCCTGCTGCCATTATCAACAATTTGTGGGATCAATGTATTGCTTATTTTGTTGATACGTATATGAATGGTTTGAATATACTTTTTTGTTGATCTTCCATGTACATAGTTTGTTTTATAATCATCTCTACAAACTATTTTAAATGGGGGGATGCATGAAATTTGAGGATTTTTTAAAATCTTGTAAGGGAATTCTTTTAAACTAGGATCTTTTTCCATAATTATAGTTCTAAGAGTTTCAGTGCATTTTCTAGCTCTTATGATAGTGTCAAAGAACTATTTGGTAAATCTTAAACTTTTGGATGTATAATTTAAAACATGTTCACGTGATGGAAAATATCACTATCTTTGTTGTCTATGGGAGATATGTTTCTTCTTTATTGATTTGGTCAACTTAGGTTTCGTTGGTATTTTTCATTCAAAGTATTCTACGCAAAAGGAAAACTACCATATCTTATTATTATTATATTAGCTACCAACCTACTATGAACTCTAAGGGAAGAAGGTAATTTATAAGTATGATTCCCAAAGTGTATGGGTTTCTTTGTAGAAGTAGGGATGTTTATATTAGAAATAATGAATGTGAATGTTCTGTGGTTGAGCTTTTTCTCATTATTTTGGCATGTGATCGAGAGGAAAATTGTAGTCATGTGTATTTTAAGGCCTTAATATGAAAGAATATTAATACTGGAGTGTGCACACATGTGTGTGTGTGTGTGTGTGTCCCACATATATAACACTCTAAAGGTACAACAAAACCATGGAGATGATCACAAAACCCTAAAAAATTAATAATGACTAACTAAATAATAAAGTTGTAGATAGAGAATGATATGTACAAATTTCCATGTTAATTGGGTGTAGCTTGAGTGCTTGCAAGGATAGGTTGTTACCCTCTCCACTTAGGGTTCAAATCCCACTTTTTTTCGTGTATTCTCTTTGTGTGTTAATTTTTGATAGAGTTATTAATTATATATTCATAATTGTTGACCTAGTGTTGACAACACTAGGAATGCGTCAACCAAGGGGGGTCTCCCCTATCCCAATTAGACCTCACACCATTTTGAATAGGAGCCCCATCCAGAGTATCGACCCGGTTTCCATATATTCTTCAGATTTTCCTTGGCTTTAGCTATCAGCAAGAGATAGAAGCGTGTATGTGCCTTTGTGAAAAGCAAGTAAGTGTGCCTCACGGATGTTTGATTACAGGTGTATCAAGGTTCTTGTACTACAGAGGGAGAAAAGGTGAGCCTATAAGAGAGAATTAATAGTACCACCCTAGTAGAGGTGCACATAAGTGAAAAGAGAATCACCTAAAATCAAGCAAAATAATCCACATAGATGTGATGATTGTTACAACCATTACAACACATTTTCAATTATATAAGCACCAAAATAACTGAAATAGTTTTGCTACTTTAGTATAGGTGAAACCAAACATGAATCATAAATATTCACATAACATTCTTACAAATATTCACAATCCATGCATGAAAACGTGTTGGGCATCAGGCTTCAAGTATTAAGTAAAAGTCCCAAGATACATGAATGCAATGAACATCACTAGCTCCAATAGTGGAGCGTTAGAGCCACAACTTACTCCCCAAAAGTACCGACTCTATCTCTCTAATTCCTTATGGGAGAATGCAAGGTGAAAATTCCTTTGCTTGTACAATAAGGGTGTATATAGAACAAATGAGGTGACCATTCACCTCCCTTGTGACTCTTGGACTACCCTCGTGACTGTTTGAATTCTCCATGACTCTTCGAATTCCTACATTACTTTTCACATTACATGGATGACTCATGGACTTCCACTTTTGTAATACATTTTCTAATATTGAATTACATATTCCATAAAATGATGTGGCACATGATGACCGATGACATGACATTCAATGACACTGGTGAGATGGACTGCATGATGACATGGTAGTGTCACGTCACTCTTTGTTGTTGCTTCCTTTATGTCTTCTTCAAAGATGGAACATGCTCTTCTTATTCCTCCTCCTCATGACTTGAAGATAAGGAGTCTCCAATGTGTTATTAGTCCTCAACTATTGTTGCAAACCAATGTCCCTTTGTCTTCTCTTGATGGATCAACTTGTCTTTGCAACTGCAAGGGTATCTTCTAGCACGGTATCCTCCTCCATCTCCTTCATCATCATCCTGTCGTAGCAAGATAGAATACTTGTGTCTACAATCCACTCATGACAAGATGACATTAGTCTCATAAATCCCTAGTCTAAGATGTTGCATGATGATCCAGTAAATGAGCTATGACTATGTGGAAGGCTGAGAAAGGTGCTCAGTGATTGCGCAATGGTGCAACTCAGGATCTCAAGGGTCAAGCTTGAGCCTTGAGACCACGCAATTCATATTTCAGGTTGGGCTGGGCAGGTCAATTATGTAGTTGAGGGGTTGAAGGAACCAAGATGAGGGCTTGATTGTTGATTTTTCCTACTACACAATTCTGGAAGGCAAAGGAGGATAGGTGATTGCGCAATTCCACAGGTTAGGAGCTCAAGTTTGAGGCCTGAGCCTTGAGACTGCACAATGTGTAATTATGGTTGGGCAGGAGAGAGAGATTGTACAATTTTGGAGGTCAAAGGTAAAGCTTGAGCACTATGATTGCATAGTGCCCAGTCTTGGAAGGAAGAGACTGTGAATTCCATAGTTCCAAGGGACAAGGGTATTTCTTGAGGGATAATACTGCGTAGTGTGCAGTTCAAGATGGGAAGAATGAAGCTGAGTGGCCGGGCCGGGGAGTTTTCCCAATTTCATTAAGTGTTAGATTAGTGAAATGAATATGAGAAAAAGAGAGACTATGAGCATGATCACACACTAATATATCTTGATGACATGACAAGGAACACTCAGAACATATGAACAACATACCTTCCACTTTATGACGACTCCTACCAAGTGCGACACAAAATATACACTTTGCGTCAAAAGTGGTGAAACTTATGCGACGGTGCTTGAAACTTTGGAAATGATTGTAAAACATGTCTACGTGATAATAACAACTCATTATCACAAATATCTCCCCTTGAAACAAGACAAAAATCCAATTTACGCGATAAGTGACAATTCCCACACCAAAAGACAATACTTTTGATATGACAAGAAAAGTGTGAATGACACTTGTGGCATGTAAACAACAATGAAAAAAACACATGTTGGGACGAAAATAACATGAAAATGACACTAATTAAAGTGAATGCAAGCAAAAATGACAGTTGTAAGCATGAAAATGAAACTTGCAAAGATGAAAGTGCATAAAAGGCGACAGTTGGAGAAACTCACCGAAATAGCAGTATGATCGCAAACAAAGTGAGGGAATATCAGTGAAAGTGAACATTGACTCCCGACACGGGTTGAACATTTCATAGGCACTGTCTTAATGGATTATGTCATGCCTATTCAATCTTGTGTGAAGTAATGCTTTCATGAATTCATTATGGACTAAGCATGCGTGAGCAGGTGACTTCAACACTTACGATCCAGAAGCAAGCTCAAAGACTTAACAAAGCATTGATCAACCAAGAAGTTACTATGGAATGAATGATCGTAATATCCACAGTAGGCTCCAAAATTCAAGTGTAAGAAAAAATTTGGAGGGTTTTTGTCACAGTGACAAAAATTGGCAACACACTGGTAGAACTCCAGTGTCTCTGCCTTAGTCAATTCTTTCATGCAAGATCTAGTTCTTCAAGGAGTATTGATTCATCATTCAGATTAACATGGATTCCCCACTTACCCCATGCATAAACATAGTACCCTTCATCCATTTACTCGGTTATACACAAACATAAGGTCAGCGATCACATAATGTTTTGAATCAAGAAAGGGTAATGAAGTTCATGAGCTTTGGATTTTCAGAGTGTAGTTTTCATCTTTGGTGTTTCTCCCCTCCCAGCGGGCCTGAACAGTACCCTGAAGGGACACAAACATTCCTCCGCTTCTAGTATTCCTAGAAAGTACCCCGACGGAGTTGCTTGTTTCACCTCTCTACGTAGGAAACCTTTCTCTTCTTTCACCTTTATTTATCTATTTTAGATAGGAATGTGCATCGACAATTATTTATTTCATGGGTGGAAGAGGGATCCCGACTTATTGAGAGCTGAATATTTTTCCCTTTAGAGAAGAATATATAATACCTCTAATATTGGTTTGCTCATTTAGATTTCCCCTCGTCCTTCTCTACTTTATTAGATCAACTTGAAAACACTAAAACATAAACACCTGAGTGTAGGCATGAGGTTTCTAGAATAGACATGGAGATCATGTTTCGACACAAGGCATTCCTTACGCAAGGATCGTATTTTTCGTCGAAACATCATCGAACAAAAGGTGTAACCAAGACAAGGAAGAAGGACAGAGAGTTAGCCAAATGTTGTAGCATCACCAAGTCCTTTTATATTTTTCCACACTATCTTTCAAGCCCAAATAGGACAACCTTCACTAAAAGTCTCATAAAAAAAAACATAAAATGTGAAACACAACAAGGAAATAAAACTAGGAGGACAAAACAAAAGGAGGCTACTAGAAAAGATGATCCGAAGACAAACTGTAGAAAATTAATTCAGGATGAATGTTCAAGTAAACTAATATGCAAATAGACCTACTCCTAACCTAACTAGCTAGAAGGTTGGGGTCATGTGTAATGAAATTTCCAATATAGACACCATATATTTTCTCGGCCTGCAATCATAAAGATATGATCGATTAAAACTTATATAAAACAATGTGAAACGAAAAATATAAGATCATGGATATTCTACACAATAAATTTAAGGTATTTTCTGTCAACAGAAAGATATGTCATAACCGCTACTTCTAACCATTTCTCACTCTTACCTTTTTCCTCAAAACCATAAGAAGATAAACCTTGGGGTCTTCTTGCAAATGTATCTTCATATGTGTTGCATTGCTTAGAAAGAATGAGAAAAGGCTGAAACTTTTTATCTACAATGGAGCTTGCTAGATAGGATTACTCCAACCATTCCACGATTGGATCATGAAACTTGAAAGAATCCTCTTGAAAACCCTGAAAACTTTGAAACAATGAATTTTCAATTAAAAGAACGAGATAAAGATGAGAATATTGTGAGATCAAATGGATCTGATCATATTCAATAGGTATACCAACATAGTGGGGACCTAACATAACCATCAATGAAGGTTGAAGGGTCTCAACTACTTGACAAGTATCTGAATAGTGAGGAAAACCATAAAGTTTAACCGATGTGAAACAACTGTCATCTGATATACTGGTGGGAAAATGATACAACGAATGGAAGTTACTATTATGATTAGATGGATTGTTTATGACATGAGATTCTCGGTTCAAATATGGAACAAATTGAACATTTTTAAAAATTCCTTGAACAAATGAATCATCTTCCTTACATGATAGTTATGAAAATTGTTTCCTTGTAACCAGTAACATAATGCACTAGCATCATAATCATTGAAAGAAGTGAAAATGAATGTCAGTACAACAAACACATGAAACCAATTCAGATACGATGAGTGAAGAAGAAATTGATTCACCAGATGACTCATGCATTAATTATCATTCAAGAGGATTTCAGGTGCGATGAAGGGAAAGGCTTGTAATATAACATTTGCAAGAAAAACCAGGGGATGACTATTAAGAAATGAATCTGATAGTCATGATTCCTTCAGCCAAAGATAGTCTTCGAAGTAGTCCATGACTTTATGAGAGAAACACATTCCAAACCTGAGTTAAGTACAAGAGCTTGCATGGAGATGAATCATGCGAAATATAATCTTGAATCTGATAAAAAACTGAATCTCGAAAGTTTGAAAAAATATATCATAAATACCAAATATCTTTCAAAAATAAATTTACATCGAGTGAAACCATGCAAAGAGAAGTATTTTGTGAGAGAAACCAGATCTGACTAAGTTCAAGGGTCTTACCAGAGTCGCAAGATCCTAACATAACCATCAACGGAAGTTTAAGTGCCTTGACTTCCTGACAATTCCCAGAACTTCCAAGGATTGCAAAATCACATTGTAAATATGGAATCAGATCATACATGGCGTGAGGATAGTTGCTTCCTCTGATTTCAGTGGGACCACTACTAACTTGATAGCAACTATATTTTTCACTGATTTGACTGGATTTTACAACCACATTACTCAATTATTGTTGTGAGGCTTCTGCGATCATTGTTTTGTGTGTAGTTTTCTTCCGAAGTTATCGCATCCATGATTGTTGGCATCGACCTTTCGAGCCATCCTCCGTGGATCATTACTCAAATTGAAATAATCTTCTGATCATAAATCTAGAGATGTATGAATCAGAGAAATTTCATGAGCAAGCTGATTTGAAAAGTTGTCTTCATGCAAAATAAGAGATGATGATGGATGGAAATAATAATCAATGATTCGATTATTTGATTTCATGTCATGGATAATATCAATATATTTTGGCAATCAGGAAGTTAACTCATTAGATGGAGAAATTGAAAAGCATGAAGCATCTTCATCGCAATGAAGAGGAAGTTTCGATAAGAACATCTTCTTTGATCAAATCAAATTCTACATTTAAATTAAAATCTTCATGAGAAACCGAAAGATCACTTGATGCACCTGGGTGTTCGTGATTACATACATCAATAGAGTCATCATCATCAGAGTGATTGTTTCCCAAGGCTACGGATTGATTGGAAGAATTGATTGCATTTGATTCTTTACCGAGCTTAGCAGATTGAAATTCACCCAAGAATGGAAGTGCATCATCTTGACATGGGGGAATTTGAAAAAGGGAAGAGAGGTCAAAATCCTCTTCACTTTCCTTCTCCTTTACCGATGTAATGTAATTATCTTGTATCTTATCGCAATTTGAACCAACAACTTGAAAATCAAGAGATCGTGAAGGGATAGTTGGTGGAGTAGATTGATCAAGGAAAACATGATCTGCAAAGTCATGACATGTGGATGGTAGAGGATGACAAATGTCCCTCGAAGAAGTAACACTTTCAATGGAACCATATCAAGGTTGATGTTAAGAGTGCCAATGCCATCTCGAAGGATGAAAGGATCATCCTTCACCCTAGGCTCCATGAGCCATTCTGGGGTTTCTTCAATTAGACCTAAATCAGGAAAAGCAGGAGGAGGATGAACAGATGGATTAGGAATTTGATTTGCAGATTTCCTAACTTTATTATCACAGAGAGGCACCTAAATTAGTATTGGAAAATGAGGAGGACAAGGAAAAAAGGAGTAGAAGGTTCCTCCTCCATAATTAGGGGTGTCTCATGATTTACAAGAGTTGGGGAAGTAAAAACATCAGGAGGTTTGAATTCACGGTGCAAAGAGATATCAACCAACTATTGAAACTTGGGTTTCAAGAAATCCCAATTCGTATCTTCTTCAAGAAATTTACAACAAAGGTGAAGGAATCGATTAGAGAAAACCTCAACTGATTCATTAGGTGTCATTCTTAATTGATTAATTATTTTAAGAACATATCGGTAATCATACCTATCGAAGGCTTGATAAAGCTCCTATAGGAAATGATGAAAATAATGGATGGAAGAAGATGCTAAGGTGTGACACCATCGATTAACATGACATTAAAGGGTGTGGAAGAAAGTCACACATGCAAAATCTTCATCATCAATTTCGTAATATTCACAAAATTTAAGAAAATCAGAAATGTGCTCGGTTATGGGCATTATGTCCTCACCATCAAACTTCAATTGGGACAAGTGATAAAGAGACTCATCGAGTATTGGAATTTTACCACGGGATAGGTTAGAAAAACACCCCAGAAGTATGATTTTGGGATGATCTATTTAAGATAAGATATTTAAAACAGATTTAATGAGCACAACTTGTCATATGGCCCTCCTTCTAGCACCATTTTGTTGATGGTGTTGGAAATCTATCAACCAATGGGGGTCTCCCCGATGTGAAGTCCCAATTAGACCTCACACCATTTGGAATAGGAGCCTCATCCAGGGTATTGGCCCAGTTTCCACATATTCTTATAGATTTTTTGTGTCTTTAGCTGTCAGCAAGAGAGAGAATCTTGTATGTGCCTTTGTAAAAATCAAGTGTGCTTGGTGAATGTTCAGTTTTAGGTATATCAAGTTTCTTCTATTACAAAGGGTGGAAACATGAGCCTCTAAGAGAGAGGTAATAGTACCACCCTAGTAGAGGTGCACACAAGTGAAAAGAGAATTGCCTAACATCAAGAAAAATAGTCCACATAGATGCGATGATTGTTACAACCATTACAACACATTTTCATTAGATAAGCACTAAAATAACTGAAATAGTTCAACTACTTTAGTACAACTGAAAGAAAACATGAACCATAAACATTCATAGAACAATATTACAAATATTCACAATCCATGCATGAAAACATGTTGGCCATCAGGGTTCAATTATTAAGTAAAAGTCCCAAGATACATGAATACAATGAACATCACTAGCTCCAATAGCAAAGCATTGGAGCCACGACTTTCTCCCCAAAAATACTGACTTTGTCTCTGTGATGCCTTATGGGGGAATCCAAGGTGAAAAGTCATTTTCTTGTACAATGAGGGTGAATATATAACAAATGAGGCTACCATTCACCTCCCTTGTAACCCTTGGACCACCCTCATGACTATTTGACTTCTCTGTGACTCTTCGACTTCCAACATGACCTTTCACATTACATGAATGACTCTTAGACTTCCACTTTTACAATAAATTTTCCAATGTTGTATTACATATTCCATAAAATGATGTGGCACATGATGACTAATGACATGACACAGGTGAGATGGACTGCATGATGACATTGCAATGTCAAATTCATTCTTTTATGTCGCTTACTTTCTGTCTTCTTGAAATATGGAAGATTTTCTTCTTCTTCCTCCTCATCGTGACTTGGAGGTAACGAGTCTACAATGTGGTCTTGGTCCTCAGTTTTTGTTGCAAACTGGTGTCCCTTTGTCTTTTCTCGATGGATCAAATTGTCTTTGTATCAACAAGGGTATATTCTATCATGGTATCCTTCTCCATCTCCTTCATCATCATCATGACATAATATGATAGAATATTTGTGAATATAATCCACTCATGACAAGATGACATCAATCCGATAAAACCCTAGTCTAATATGCTACATGATGATCCATTATTTGAGCTATGACTGGGCGACAGGCTGAGAAAGGGGCTTAGTGATTACGTAATTTCACAGCTCAAGAGCTCAAGGGTCAAGTTTGAGCCTTGAGACTATGTACTGTGTAGTTTAGGTTGGGTTAGACAAGTCAATTATGTAGTTGAGGGGTTGAAGAAGCCAAGTTGAGGGCTTGAGTACTGATTTTTCCTACTGTGCAGTTTTGGAAGGTAGTGGAGGAAAGGTGATTGCACAATTGTGTAGTTTAGGAGCTTAAGGCTAAGGTTTGAGCCTTAAGACTGTGCAATGCGTAGTTCTGGCTGGGAAGGAGTTTCCATTATGATATAGGTGTTGTCCTTCATGGAAAGTCACTTAGATGAAAGATCACAGTGCAACATGTCAACAACAAAGAACTACATATCAGACTACAAAGAATGAAGAAAGAAAGGTATACGCAGGTTCACCTTGTCCAAGCTGCGTATACATGCAGGTTTACTGAACAAAAGGAGTTTATACGTACAAACGCACTTTCATAGAAAGAAAAGAGCTTATATCTGGGAAAAACAAAATTTTGGTCCAAGGTTTTGACCCAAGGTAACTGGTCTGAGGTATTTGGTCCAAGGTATTGGTCCTAAGTATTTTTGGTCCATGGTATTGAGAAAGGCCTAAAACTATATAAGGAGGAGAATATCATTAGGCCAAAGTGAGCAAGTATTTTGAAGATCCTATGAGCTGTTGGATCATATATGCAGGTTAATGAGATTCTAATGGTTTGCTTGATCTGATCTAAGGATGCACCTATATGGCTAATGAAGGTTGATGAACCGGGATCATAAAGGCTTAAAAGTATTTTCATTATGTGGTTTGATCTTGAACAGTCTAGATCTGAATATTGATTACTGTTTTATTCTGTAAATGTGATGATCTGGGTATGACTGAAGTCTGGAATAGTTGTGATGTTTTAAGTTAGCATTTACAGATATGTACGTAGGTTTTCTTTAGTAACAGCGTGTATGCACGTTGGTTCAGCATATCAAAGTAGCGTATACATCATAAATTGGAATTTGCAGATCTGTACGCTGGTTCCCTTCAGTAAAAGTGTGGATACATGCTGGTTCGACACATGGAAGTAGTGTATACCTTATGAAGCATGATGTTTAAAGTTTCAGTAGTCTCTGTTTGTTGTTGCAGAGTTCTGGGTTTTGTTCTGATGACTTTTTTCTGGTAACAGTGTTCTGAATGATCAAATTGATTGATTGTGATTTGCTTCAGTGATGATGGGTTGTCAATGATTGATTGATTCAACTATAGTTGATTCAGAAAGTGATGATTGAGTTTCAATGATTGGTTGATGCAGATGTATTTTATGCAGTTATGATTTTCTGAGTTTCAATGTTGTTGATGGGTCCAGTATGAAAATTGGATGAAACATGGCCTTCAGATTGTGGTGTTGTGTTCTAGGAGTATCCAGTCTGAAAATTCATGAAACGTGGTCCCTGGTAGAAGAGTGGTGTTTTCTATAGGCTGGCATCTACGTACTAGTAAACATATTGGCTAGTACAAGTGCTATAGGGTTGTAGCTCCCTTCCAGTAGTAGCTGGAGAATGAGAGAAGGTTGTAGCCTTATGCATGTGGGTGCCTACGTACTAGTATGAGTCTGCACCAGTACAAGATTGTAAATAGATCTTCTTATTATTAAAAGAAGACAGAGACAACAACGACAGGTGGTTTTTACCCACATTGGGTTTCCACCTTATATCTTGGTGTTCATGTGTGTTGCTTATGTGTGATGCTTTATTCTACTTTTACTGCACTATCTAATAAATCTCTGATATACTAGGTAAAGCTCAATACATGATAAATTGTTTAAATAAAAGTTCTTTGCATATACGCTTGTTTCTTTAAGTACAGTCGTGTGTACATGATAGTTCACTTAGTTGAAGTAGCGTATATAAATTTGTTTGGGAGATAAAATTATTGATCCGATAATACTGATTCACCCCCCTCTCAGTATTATTTCCAACAATTGGTATCAGAGCAGGTCCTTTAGAAGAAGCTTGATCACTTGAAGGGAGATCCATCATCATGAGTAATCAAGAAAGCATGGGATCCATCAAACCGCCAATCTTTGATGGGAGCAATTTTGTTTATTGGAAAATAAGAACCACAGCTTATCTATAATCACTTGGAATGGATGTCTGGGAAATTGTGGAAGGAGGATATACATTTCCAACAACAATTCCTACAGATACTACAAGTAAAAAGCAATATGAAATCAATGCCAGAGTTGTCAATACATTATTGGGAAGTCTGTCACATTCATAGTTTGTCAAAGTCATGCAGCTCAAATCAGCCAAAGAAATATGGGACAAAATAGTCCTGAGCTACGAAGGAGACTCTTAGGTAAAACGTGCTAAACTTCAAACGCTCAGAATTCAATATGAAACTCTCAAGATGCACATTGATGAAAGTATAGCTAATTACTTCTTACGTATAGATGAGGTTGTTAATTGTATGAAGAATCTAGGTGAAGAAATAAAGGAAGTTACCTTAGTTGAGAAAGTTTTGTGATCCTTGTCTGCTAGATTTGAATCAAAAGTGTCTGCCATAGAAGAAAAACAGGATCTGTAGAATATCATTATGACACAGCTTCATAGGATCTTAACTGCATTTGAGATGATAAAAGGAGGACCATTAGATATGAGAGAAGCTGCATTTAAAGCTTCAGCAAAAGGAAAGGAAGAACACAATGAATCTGGACATATTTGAGAAGAAGAAGATGAGGGAAACTTTGTCAAGAAGCTTCAACAAGGTTCCGGAAGATTTATAGGTAAGCTAACCTTCAAATGCTTTGCCTGTGGTAGAGTCGGTCATTATGCTGCCAAATGTCCTCATAAAGATAAATATGAAAAAGGGAAGGAATATGAAAAATGGAATAGAAAACAAGTTGTAAATAAAAGAGTTACTATACTCATGAAGATAGTGATGGTTTATCAAATAGTGATGAAGATGAAAAAAGTAATGAATATAGACTTCTAATGGCTTATGACGATGATAATTTTTGGGATGCTTTAGAAGAGGATGACCTTCATGAAGAAATCTCTAAACTCAAAATCTTTTTAGAAGAAAAGAATATTATTATAGATACCTTGACATACCAACTTGCTGAAAAAGAAAAACACAATGAAAAACTAGAATGTGAAATTGTGGGTCTAAGAAAGGATCTTGAGAAAATGAAATCTCTCAATCTTAGATAAAGTGTAGTGTTCTCCTCTGATAAAGACAAGTCTTGGATATAATGAAGAAGCATCTCAATCACAAAAGTCATCAACCTCCACTAAAAGCTATCTTGATGCAGCAAAGACCAGTGAACAGTATGAAAATCATTAGCAAAAGCATAAAGTAGATCACCGGGTAAATCAGACTCAATTTATTTTAAGGATGAATAGAAGCCACAATCAACCTTAGGTAAATCATACTCAATTTGATCCAAAGATAAATAGAAATTACAATCACCAGGTCAATAGATTCGATAGTCACAGGAAATTTTTTAATGGGAAATGTTTTTCATGTCATAATTTTGGACACAAAGCTGCTCAATGTGTTTCTTACAAAACCATCATGACTAGAGAAGCACGAAATCAAAGGAATGTAACAGGCGTCAAGGAAATTTCCTATAACAACTTTTCTCTTCCTGAAAATGAAATAGAATGCTCAATCTGTAACAACTTTGGTCATGAAGAATCTGAATGTAGAAGAAAATTTTTGCAAACATCTCAAAAGGAGAAAACTCCATTAAATCCCAAGATATGGAGAATGAAAGAATCTCAAACAAAAAGATGTGGTATAGATTTGTATGCAAAAGGACAAGAAAATCAGTGGTACATCAATAATGGATGCTCAAAACACGTGACAGGTGACAAAGAAAAACTTCACTCATATAATGCCTTAGAAAAGGAAAAGAATGTCTCATTTGGAAACAAAACTCCTGTTGTCATAAAAGGTAAAGGCTCTGTTTTCTTGAAATAAAAGGTTAAAGATGAAAATGTTATGTATGTCGACGGTTTAAAGCATAACCTATTGAGTGTCAGTCAAATGTGTGATCAAGGAAATGAAGTGGTGTTTCGATCAAACGGATGTGTTGTTTGTGAGCTTGATACATGGGAGACCGTGATCAAAGGTACAAGAACTACAAACAACTTATACATACTCACGGGAGGACAAAAACAGTGATATCTAAGCAAAAATGATGAAAACTAGTTGTGGCATAGAAGATTGGGACATGTAAGCTTTCCTCAAATAAGAAAAGCATTCAGATTCAAGGTTTTTCGTGATCTTCCAGATATCAGCATCCCTGAAAATACAATATGCAAACCATGTCAAATCGGTAAGAAAACTAGAGCTCACTTAATTGAAAAGGAAGGGTCAGCTAGTAAGCCTCTTGAACTTGTCCACACTGATTTATGTGGACCATCAAGGAAAAGTCACCTCGTGGAGAAGAATAATTTATTTTGTTCATTGATGATTTTTCCAGAATGTGTTGGATAGGTCTTCTAAAGCATAAAGATGAAGCATTTGAAAAGTTCCAAGCCTTCAAAGCTTTGGTTGAAAATGAATCAGATCGAAAAATCAAATGCCTCAAATATGATCGAGGAGGGGAATTTACCTCGAATGAATTCTTTGACTTTTGTGAACAAAATGGAATAAAAAGGCAATTCTCCACCACAAGGACTCCTCAACCAAGAAAATGTTCAGGTAAATAGCACTCAAACTCCACATGAACTTTGGTATGGTAAGACTCCTACTATAAAATATTTTAAATTTTTTGGAAGCAAATGATATATCAAAAGGACTGATGAAAAACTTGGTAAGTTTGAGCCCAAAGCAGATGAAGGTATTCTTCTTGGTTACTCTTCCCGAAGTAAAGGATATAAATGTTATAATAAAAGACTTGGGAAAATTGTTGAAAGTATTGATGTTGTAGTTGATGAAGAATGCAAAAATCTAAAACAGACAAAAATAGATTATAAAAATGAAGAAGGTGGGGATTATTTTCCCACATCAAATCACAATGATATGGAAGAAGAAACCAATGAAGCACCAAAAGAAGAGATAACGGTAGAATAAAAGACGTCGTCTAGGTACGTTCAGAAAAATCATCCAGAAACTCAAATTTTAGGGGAAAAAGAGGTAGGTGTACAGACAAGAAGAACTATGACAGAAACCTCAAGCTATCTAGCATTACTATCCTCCACCAAACCTCAAAATTCAAATAAAGCATGCAAAGATGAATGTTGCATCAAGGACATGAATGAAGAACTTGAGCAAATTGAAAAGAATAATACTTGGGAATTAGTTCCTAGACCTCATGATAAAAATATTATAGGAACTAAATGGATATTCAAAAACAAGATGAATTAAAATGGAGAAGTCATTAGAAACAAGGCCAGACTTTTTTGTAAAGGGTATGCTCAACAAGAAGGTATATATTTTGAAGAAAATTTTGCACATGTTGCTAGACTTGAAGCCATAAGGATGTTTCTTGCTCTTTCTAGCTTTCAGAAATTCAAAGTATACCAAATGGATGTAAAATCTGCGTTCCTTAATGGATATTTAGAAGAAGAAGTTTATATTGAACAACCAGAAGGATTCATTCTTGAAAATGATGCAAAACTTGTATGCAGACTCAAAAAGGCTCTCTGTGGTCTGAAACAGGCTCCAAGGGCCTGGTATTACCACCTTGACAAATATATACACCAACAAGGTTTTAAAAAAGGTTCAACAGATAGCAATATATATATATATACAAAGATTGAAACTGAGAAATTGCTCATTATTGTTGTTTATGTTGATGATATCATTTTTGGTAACAATGAAGAATCCATGAGCCAGAATTTTGCTTCAGTAATGCAGCAAGAATTTGAAATGTCCTTGCTTGGTGAACTTACCTATTTTCTTAGTCTACAAGTTCAACAACATGGAAGATTCTAAACCTGTTTGTACCCCAATGGTAACAGGATGCAGTCTCAGCTCAAATGAAGAATCAACAGCAGTACATCAACCAACTTACAGATCCATGAATGGCAGTCTTCTTTATCTAACAGGTATCTGACCTGACATCATGCCTGCAATAGGAATAGTTGGAAAATTCGAAGAAAATCCAAAGGAATCACACCTTCAGGTAGTCAAAAGAATTTTCAAATATCTTCAAGGAACTCAGAACTTTGGTTTATGGTATCCTAGAGATGCAGATCTTACTCTTCATGCATATATAGATGCAGATTGGGCAGGAAGTGTTGATGAAAAAAAAAGCACTAGTGGTGGTGCATTCTATATGGGTTCCAGGTTAATGTCTTGGTTCAGAAAGAAAAAAAATTCAATTGCTTTATCTACAGTTGAAGCAGAATATGTGGCTATTGCATCTTGTTGCACACAACTACTTTGGATCATGAAAACCTTGCAAGACATTCAGATCATATGTACTCCACCCATCTCCATTCTATGTGATAATACAAGTGCCAACATTATTTCAAATAATCTAGTCATGCACTCCAAGGCCAAGCACATACCCATCAAATACCATTTTCTATGTGAACAAGTGCTTGAACAAAAGTTCAAATTGGAGTATGTTCCCTCCAAAGAACAGGTTGCTGATATATTCACTAAACCACTACCCAAAGAGACATTTGAATATCTCAAACAAAATCTAGGAGTAGTTGTTGCATCATCCTACTGTTAAATCCAATTTTTCACAAAGGTTATTATACGCGGGTTTCATGGAGAATAGTCACGTACACACGCGGGATTCTGTGGGTCAAGGAGAGTATGTGTTTTTCAGACAAGAAAAATAGTGGGGCATGCTCTGATATGGGTGCTCTGACTGATATTGATGATTAATGTCTATCGATATGCTTTGTTCATTAATTTTTATCTGACTGACAAAGATGCCTTGATCATTGACCTGTTAACAATGCATAGGTAGAACAGGTTCAGGGGGAGCATTAGCCTTCACGTACATTCAGCATTGTTGGAATTATGGTCACTGATTCCAGCTATGGCTTTAGATATTTATCCCATTTGTTGCTTAAGTCATGAAAAAATCTAGGGTGTGATATGTCTTCTCATACATTTGAATGAGTCCTCTTGGACAAATGATGTAATTTGTATGTCCACTTTACATGGGATGGATGATGTAATATTTATTGTTTTTGTCATGTATAAAAAATTGGTATATCCCCACTTGGTTGGGAGATGGTGTATGTATGAGCCATTGGTGATAGGAAGGTCATCCTCACATAGTTGAGTTATAGAGTCATGTTATTCTTTTAGAAAATATTTTTGCAGACTCTGCTTGTGCTCAGGGGGAGGATGGATGGTTTTAGTGCATCTTAGCTTGTACAAAAGGGGAGCTCAATTAGAGAATTCAGCATGCACTCAAGGGGAGCATAAACAACATAATGTATGTCAAAGGGAGAAGATATCTTGGTCCACCCTTTGCCCTTGGTGTCAAAGGGGGAGAGTGACTTGGTGTTGTTGTTGCCATCAAGTCCAAAGGGGGAGATTGTTGGCATTATGATACAGGTGTTGTCCTTGATGGAAACTCACTCAGATGAAAGATCACAGTGCAGCATGTCAATAGCAAAGAACTACAAATTAGACTACAAAGTATGAAGAAAGAAAGGTATATGCAGGTTCACCTTGTCCAAGCTGTGTATACACGCAATGTTACTGAACAAAAGGAGCATATACATACACACGCACTTTCACAAAAAGAAAAGCGCTTATATCTTAGAAAAACAAAGTTTTTGGCCCAAGGTAATTGGTCTGAGGTATTTTTTCCAAGGTATTGGTCCTAAGTAGTTTTGTTCCATGGTATTGAGAAAGGCCTAAAACTATATAAGGAGGAGAAGATAATTAGGCCAAAGTGAGCAAGTATTTTGAAGATCTTATGAGGTGTTCGATCATATATGCAAGTTAATGAGCTTCTAATGGTTTGCTTGAGTTGATCTAAGGAGGCACCTATATGGCTGATGAAGGTTGATGAACTGGGATCATAAAGGCTTAAAAGTATTCTCATTATGCGGTTTGATCTTGAGCAGTCTAGATCTGAATATTGACACGTGTTTTATTCTGTAAATGTGATGATCTGGGTATGACTGAAATCTGGAATAATTGTGATGTTTTAAGTTAGAATTTACAAATCTGTACGCATGTTCGCTTTAGTAAAAGTGTGTATGCACGCTAGTTCAACATATCAAAGTAGCGTATACATCATAGATTCGAATTTCGAATTTGCAGATCTGTACGTCGGTTCCCTTTGTTAAAAGTGCGTATACACGCTAGTTCGACACATGGAAGTAATGAATACCTTATGAAGCATGATATTTAAAGTTTCAATAGTCTCTATTTGTTGTTGCAGAGTTATGGGTTCTGTTCTGATGATTGTTTTCTGGTAACAATGTTCTGAATGATTAGATTGATTGATTGTGATTTGCTTCAGTGATGATATGTTGTCAATGATTGATTGATTCAGTTGTGGTTGATTCACAAAGTGATGATTGAGTTTCAGTGATTGGTTGATGAAGATGTATTTTATGCAGTTATGATTTTCTGAGTTTCAATGTTTTTGATGGGTCCAGTATGAAAATTGGATGAAACATGGCCTTCAGATTTTGGTGTTGTGTTCCAGGAGTATCCAGTCTGAAAATTCATGAAACGTGGTCCCTGGTAGAATAGTGGGGTTTTCTGTAGGCTGGCATCTATGTACTAGTAAACATATTGGCTAGTACAAGTGCTATAGGGTTGTAGCTCCCTTCCAGTAGTAGTTGGAGAATGAGAGAAGGTTGTAGCCTTATGCATGTGGGTGCCTGCGTACTAGTATGAGTCTGCACCAGTACAAGATTGTAAATAGATTTTCTTATTATTAAAAGAAGACAGAGACGACAACGACAGGTGGTTTTTACCCACATTGGGTTTCCACCTTATATCTTGGTGTTCATGTGTGTTTCTTATGTGTGATGCTTTATTCTACTTTTACTTCACTATCTAATAAATCTCTGATATACTAGGTAAAGCTCAATACATGATAAATTGTCTAAATAAAAGTTCTCTGCATATACGCTGGTTGCTTTAAGTACAATCGTGTGTACACAATAGTTCACTTAGTTGAAGTAGCGTATATAAATTTGTTTGGGAAATAAAATTATTGATCTGATAATACCAATTCACGCCCCTCTCAATATTATTTCCAACAAAGAATAGAGAGATTTCGTAGTTTTGGAGGTCAGAGGTTGAACTTGAGCACGGTGATTGAATAGTGCGCAATCTTGAAAAGCAGAGATTGCACATTGTGTAGTGCCAAGAGAAAAGGGTTCTTCTTGAGGGCCAAGACTACGTAGTGCACAGTTCAGGATGGCGAGAATGAGGCTGAGTGGCCTAGTCAAGGAGTTTTCCCAATTGACTACGTGTTGGATTAGTGAGATGAAGACGAGAAAAAGAGAGATTTTGAGCATGATCACACACTTAAATCACTTGAATACATGGCAAGGAACACTCAGAACATATGAACCACATAACTTCCTCAATGCAACAACTTTTTGATGGCTCCTACCAAGTGCGACACAAAAGATAAAATCTACGACGAAAGTGATCGCACTTGTGTTACAGTGCATGAAACTTTGGAAATGAGTGTGAAACATGTCTACATGATAATAACAACTCATTATCACAAATATTTCTCCTTGAAACAGCCAAAACTCCACTTTATGTGATAAGAAACAATTCCTACGCCAAAAGACAAGACTTGTGATATGCGAACGGCACTGAAAACAACACATGTTGGGATGAAAATAACATGAAAATGACACTAATTAAAGTGAATGCAAGAAAAAACGACATTCATAAGTAAGGAAAATTTTAAGAAGCACCCTAAATATATGTGTATAATAAATGGGCTAATCCCCGTGATTCATAGGCAAAATGGGAGGTGATTTTATCAATAATGTAATATGTGTATATAATTTTTTTGGCGAATCTCTCACCATACTATATTATCTTGTACAGTGATGGAGAATCTTTCACTGAATTATAAAATCTTGTAAGATCTTGGCAAATATTTTACTGAATAATAAAACATTGTGAAGTCTTGGCGAATGTTTTGTTAAAGTATGAAACCATATATGATAATAAGAAAACATATTCATTAAATTGTAATATACTAACATACATGTTTGGAAAAAAGAAACATAATTTTCTCTTCCTAAAAACAATGTTCCAAGTTTCAGTGGCCGTGTTTGTCAAGGTTCTTACAATACACTCTTTCATATCCTTCTATTAGTTTTGATAATATTCCAAAACAAAGTTCTTGTAGGTGTTGATATTGACAACGAGTTCTGTCAAGGTAGGAGAGATTAATCTTTTCTCTACAACTTTTTTCAAGCTACCACTTTTTTCAAGTTATCAAATCTCCTTCTTATTCCATAGACTCCAACTGCGAGATTAAAAAAAAACCACATCGATTTTGTTTACCCCAACACGCCAACAAGTAGCAAGCCCCAACTATATTATATAATAAAGTATTAGGTATCCCAAAGGCTTGAAGGGGATCTAATTGAAAGAAGTGACCATTATGAGAATCCTTCCAATCAATATATGAATATATAAATGTAGATTTATTATTATTTTAATTGGAAATATTCAATTAAATAATAAAATTTAACTACATCTCTCCCAATCTAAATTTCTTATTAGCATAATTCACTACCCTCATAGGTCTCGCATTTTTTAACAACATTGTAACATACAAATTAATTTTCTTTTTGGTGAACAATCTCCACCTTTTAGGAAAATATGGTACGAAGGCTCCAACCCCTACAGATCATTATGACAAACTTTTTGGTGAACAATCTCCACATTTTAGGAAGATATGGTGCAGTGGCTCCAACCCCTACAGATCATTATGACAAACTAAGAATAGCACAGAAGATGAAAGGTTGTACAAACCAGCTTATTTTTCAAATAGCTAATCCAACATCAGTACCTAAACTTTTTCATGAAGATATCATATTGAGAATGTTTGAAAAATGGCGAGAAATCTTCTGCGAGGATGATGCGGAAAGAGTGATAAGGTTTCATTGTTTTGAATTCTTTTTGTTAAATCAGAAAAAGTTAAAAACCAATATCAATGGAGATATTGGTATTTTTTACTAAATTTTATGAAGTGACTAAATATAGCTTTAACCATTCACCTTAAGATGTTTTTACAATATAATTTCCTAAGTCTATTTAATATCTTCATTATCATAAAAACCAACATATATCCATCTTAACTCCACATCTAACCACTTCTAGGGGGATGAAATCTATTTGTCCCTCTGAGCACTTGGTAGACCCAGAATTAAGACGGATCTAAGATGATAGAATTTCCCCTTTAAATAGTCTATGCTCACATGAATACCATGGTATTACCATGGGTTATCAAAAACCTGGAGCTTAAAAATTACTACTAGTAATCTATAAAAATTAATAAAATTAATAATTGATTTTTATTTTATTTTTTTATTTTAACCAAGTTAAAATGTTTAGCATACATTAAATTATAGCATCCATTTTTACTCTTGATCCACCAAGCCCCGAGAGGGATCAAATATTTTTTCACTCTATGCTAGTTTGCATATCATAATATTCGATCCCTCTGGGGGCTTAGTAGATCCAAAGTAAAGATGGGTCTATGTTGGTTTAATTCCCCCATTTAAATAGGCTACATTCCATGTGAATACCATGGGTCAATACCATGAGACATTTTTATTTTTATTAATACTAAT
The DNA here is from genome assembly GCA_000404065.3 of Pinus taeda. Classification (NCBI taxonomy): domain Eukaryota; kingdom Viridiplantae; phylum Streptophyta; class Pinopsida; order Pinales; family Pinaceae; genus Pinus; species Pinus taeda. The sequence goes on along the minus strand of APFE031677134.1, from coordinate 48,810 downwards.
ATTAGGGTTAATAATGTTTTTTTACATGGTATTAATAATAATAATCTAGCCCATGGTATTTGGCCCATAGCATTTTGCCCATAGGTTTCACCTAAATATAACACATTTTTTGAGTGTTTGTAAATATAAGGTGACTTATGGAGTAAATATCAAAAAATGTTTTATTTGTTTACCATACCTCTTGTTTATTTATATTTTTATTAATTTACCATACCTCTTTTACAAATATGGTATTTGGCCCATAGGATTCACTTAAATAAAACCTCTTTTTTGAGCCTTCATAAATAGAAAGAGGGTTATGGACTAAATATAAAAAGAGGTTTTATTTATATACCATACATCTAGTTTATTTATATTTTTTATTTATTTACCATACCTTTTGAGTAAGTATAAAAAAAGGTTTTATTTATTTACCATACCCCCACTTTATTTATATTTTAATTTGTTTACACCCTTGCATGTATATAAGGTGACTTATGGAGTAAATATAAAAAAAAAAAAATTATTTACCGTACCTCTCATTTATTTATATTTTTATTAATTTACCATACTTCTTTTATAAATATGGTATTTGGCCCATAGGATTCACTTAAATAAAATCTATTCTTGAAATTAGAGCAAATGAAGGTTGTAACCCCTAATTTAAAGAGATAAATTTACCTTTTTTACCCTCTCCCTTAAAATAAGGTGGGCTATTTGAGGTGATTACTAAAAATGTACTATGATACAAAATATTCGCCCACTAAAAATTTAAAACCCCTTAATTTCGCCTAAAGGCGAACATTCGCCCCTAAAATTTTCCTGTTCATAAGCATGAAAATGACACTTACAAATATGAAAGTGCGCAAAATGCGGCAGTTAGAGAAACTCACCAAAATAAAAATACGATTTCAAACAAAGTGAGGGACTATCAATGATAGTGTGTACTGACTACCGACATGGGTTGAACATTGCACATGCATTATCTTAATGGATTGTGCCATGCCCGTTCAAGCTTGCGTGAAGAAATGCTTTCCTGAATGCATTACGAAATGAGCATGTGTGAGCAGGTGACTTCGACACTTACGACCCAGAAGGAAGCTCGAAGATTTAACAAAGCATCGATCGACCAAGAAGTGACTATGGAAAGACCGATTCTAAGATCCATAGCACGCACCAAAATTCAAGTTAATCAAATTTTGGAAGGTGTTTGTCACAATGACAACACCTAGATTTATGCCTTAAAGAATCAAAGGTTTACCATGGGTATCATCCTCCAGGGGGAGTGTCTGTGTAGTTCCCCGATGATGTATTACCTAAAAAAAATGTGTGGGTGACCATGCTTATGTGTCATGTGGATTAGTGAATCATGCCATCATGTAAATTGTATCCCATGTGAAAGTGCATAAATGATCAAAACTAAAAGCATAAAGAACATGTTAGGCAATATTTTGAGATTTGGAATACAATTTACATTAGCATAATGTGCTAGAAACTGATGAATTATATAAGAAAGTGCCAGGACCAACCAATGGAAAAAATCTTGGATTATTCCCTAATATGGTTCCCATTTGTTGTGTGTGATTTGCAAGGGTTCACCAAAACATTATTAATGAGTTTCATATTAATTGTATAGGAAAAAATAAAATATCACTCGTGTGTATGGTTAAAGTAAATTGTATTACTTTCTAAATAATAGTAAGAAAAAAGAAGAATGAGAAACAAAACTGTGAGGTGATATTCATTTTGAATTGGTCTTGATGTGAGCAAACAAATGTAGATCTTGATTGAGATTCATCTTCATATCTCGTGACACAATGACAACGATAATCCTTTTCTTGGGAGACTTTCAACCTTTGTGACTAATATACTATTGAGGCCAAGTATTTCGTAAGCCAATGCAAATATATTATAAATTTACAATATTACATAGTTACTATACTTTTAAAATAAGATAGAATCACAACATTTATATAGAACTTTTGAATGGGGGGAAGAAATTGAATACTATATGAAGATGAGATCTAATATCTTTGTTTAAAGTAGGGGGGCTCTTTCTTAGTTTAGACTCTATCGTTAACCTAATAATGATTGGAAAATATCTCCCCTTCATGTAAAACATACTAACTAAGAAATTAAACTAGTGTCATCATTGTAGGAGCATAATAAATATGATTGCAGTAGGTTCTTATGATCCTGGCTAAATTATAGAAGTGTAATATTGTATTCATTGAATGCTTTCAACTCAGTGGAAGATGCGTGTATTTATAATATTTCCTAGAGGAGAATGGAAAGTGAAGATGTTTCCCAAACCTGTCTCCATGAAATTTCCATAGATAACCCAGTGCTTCATTTTAAGCATTGGAATTTGTCTCAATTTGGCATTCCTATACTAGAAATTACATACAATACCCATGGATTTTACTATATTACACATTTTAATGCATTAATTATGTAGAAGAACCTTGCATAGGTATCGATAGATTGTACACCTAATTTGCATGACTTGTGAGCTAATGTATCATGTAGTCATTTCTTTGGTAAAGTTTTTAGTTTGACTTCGATTCCAACTAAATAAATATTCCTTTGTTTATGGTTCCATGCTTCATTTTTTATGGAAGTTATGATGTCTTGTAACATATTCAATGCCAACCCATTCATCTACACATGTGGAAGAAAATTGTGTGATAAGAAGGGAAATGGTTATAAATATATTTTATTTTTGGCTCATATTAGCCACAAAGGATCCTTTGACATCGTATGGATCACAACACACTTAGAGCACAAACTTAGGAAGAAAGAATGCATTTGATATTGACATATTTATTTATCCAATCAACATGTATTACCTAAACCATAATCATCTCTCCATTTCAAACTCTAACATGAAGTTTTGTATAGGAAACCCACTAGCATTATATTGATGCCATAATAATGTCATTATCTTGGATGTTATGCTTATTAGAAGCAAAGTTGATATTGCTAACAACACAACCATCAAAATTGATACTATGCCATCAATTGTTGATTATGATAAAACTTGAAGGAACTGCCCATATAAAAACTCCTTCACTCCCTTCCAAACACCAACATGATTGACAATTAAATAATATGCATTTGAAGCACACAATCTAAATATATCAACTATATTTCTCTTCGAACAATCTAAAGGTACCAATATTTTCTCTCATGGTAAATTATGATTATCTCTTTAACTTAGAATAATTTTCATTCTAGTTGATATGAATGTGGCTCTTCAAGATAAGGCCTTGGATGAGGCCAAAGCCACTTTCAACACCAGCAATTATGTTTTCATCTACTCTAGGATGGAGTGTTGCTTTGGTTTTTATTCATACAATAATAATACATATGAATTTATGTCTTTGTTGAGTCATTGATTTGTCATCATTTTCACTTGTCTTTGTCATTCATTAAGCCATTACTTCCAACCATCCATTGTACCATTTCACTCGCCATCATTTTCACCATAATTACCCATGATGTGTCTCTATATGTCTAAGTGGTTAATTAACATCATTTTCCTTTATTTTTAGTAGATTAAGAAGAATTTTGCGTGGTTTTAACTAATGACAGTCTAACAAGTTCAAGTTGCTGCAAATTTGTCAAGTTTTTGTAGCTACCTCCATGGTTGAGGTAGTATCACCACTCTAGAATGAAATTAGACACTTGGACTTGGTTTCTAGAAGCTCCAATATGGATTTGTATTGGTCAAATTCCACCCAGCTCGCACATGTGGACCTCTAGGAAAATATCAAGCAAAAATTGTAGCATTTTTTACCAATCAACTTCAAATGTGTTTTCTGAGAAAACGACAACAAATCTCAGCAAAATCATGGTTTTTGTTCAGAACAAGCCCAACTAAGTTTTCAATGAGCAGTTTTCCCAAATTCGTTATCATTTGGGAGATATTTGAGGTTCTTTGGAGCCATATTTTGCAGGTTGTGTGAGCAAATAGTGCATCCATGCGTCAATAAATGCCCAGTCAAGAAAACAAAGGTTGGAATGGACTGTGCTTCATCAAATTCATGGCAACTAGGTGTCCATTTGATTCTAATCTTTAGCCATATGAATCTCCATGAAGCTACATTGTAACCTCTATATAAAAACTCCATTTAAGCAAAGGAGGAGGGTGTAATTTTGAGGTAACTGTGACATTTCTAAAAGATCTGTTTTTCATCCCTTTTTAATGAAGAAGTACCTTGAAGACTTGATGTGCAGCTAACTGTTGGAGTAAAGCTTTGGTACCGCATGTTTGTGGAGGGCCCCCACAAACAGTGAAGGTTTTTCATTTGATTGTTTTCTGTTTATTAATTGTTGTAGTTTTATTAACTTTATTTATCATTTGATGTAGTTTCATCTAAACATTTGATATAGCTTCAATTTTATTTCAATTAAATCATTTACATGCTTGCTTTGATCACTAGATTTAGTCATTTATATGTTTTCTTAGACACAATCATTTACATGCTTTCCTTCCATCAATTGTTACAGTAATTTAAATTATGTTCACATGTTTTTCCTTCATCATTCTCAGGTAAATAGGATTGATAGATGCAGAGTAATAACCTCTATCATAGAATGCTTCATAGTTTCCTTTTAGCATAATGAGTGAATTTTCTTTCAGCATAATGAGTGAATTTCCTTTTTAGCATATGAGTGTGTTTTTCTTTAATTTTCATTCCTAGAATAGTTTCATTTTCAAGCATCGTTTTTTTCAGTATTTGATTTTCAAAATAATTTTTTTCAAGCATGGTTTTCAGTATTTGATTTTCAGAATAGTTTCACTTTCAAGCATGGTTTTAATTATTTGATTGTTAGAATAGTTTCATTTTCAAGCATGGTTTTTAGTATTTGATTTTCAAAATAGTTTCAATTTCAAGTATGGTTTTCAATATTTGGTTTTCAGAATAGTTTCATTTTCAAGCATGGTTTTTAGTATTTGATTTCATATCGGACTTTATGATCTGAATTTGGGCATATTAGTAATGTTGTGCTAATTTCCCTCATCATAATATAAAAAATGTGCTTGAGGTTTGTACTCCAAATAGCAAGTAAAAACATGAATTTGATGTGTTTTTACTTTAGTTTCAGGAAGAAAAATTAAAACATGAAACCAAAACACTGAATGGAAGTATGCCTCAAAATAATAATACACCAACCGTTGATAAAGAAGTCACCCCTCTTGTGCTACATCTCCTTGGATCAGCTTTAAAGGCATCACCCATTCTCATTATGTTCAAAATTCTTCAATGGTAAAGAGTACATAAGTGTGCTAACAAAAAGAGTGGTTAGTTTCCCATTCAAGGAAACATTCTTCTACAAAGAACTCTCACTCTAAACACATGACAACCTACAAATAGTCATGAAACAATAAACAAGTTAAGGGCTCTCAAATCGAGACTCCATACTCCAACTACCAAGAGCATAAACAAGTACATAAATCCACTTGAAGTATTTAAACAAGTCTCTTTATCCATACACATATAGAGAAAAGAATAAATACAACTACAACACTGCTATAAAGGCTACTGCAGAAAACATATGGATGTTGGAAGGCCCCTGCAAGGTCATCTCCATCTTGGAACTCCATAAATTGAATCAACACTCCGGTTGACGATGTCACCCATAGGCTTCAATTTGCAAAACTCCTATCCAGAAGTGCTCCTTTGATTCTAAAACATGTTCCAATGAGTTGAGAATGCCCAAAAATGGCTATCTAGCCTCCTTTTGCATCCCATTTGGTTGAAAATTGTCTTAATTATGACTTATGTCAGTATTTCAACAATTTTCTCCTCCAAATATGGCTTAATGCCAATCAAATTCAATATTTGAAGTTAAAACTGGCACTTCCACCGAAATCAGTGGTTCCGCCATCATTCTTGCCTATCTCGTGGTTTAGGGCTGAGTGGTCACATGTGGAGTGGTGGTTCGATGAAAAAGGATACGGTTCTGCAGCTTTGTCGGATATCGCAACCAGCGAAGTCCATTGGCATACAGACCCTTACATCAGGCACTCTGTGGGCCCATCGGGATTATTAAGTACAACATATAACATATCGCATCTTGGAACCCCATAGAAATTTGCACTTAAACCTTCGGCGTATCAACCCAACTTTCATTATGCGATAACACGGACCCACTATATTATAAATATTAATGCATAAAACATCGCATTCGACAGTCCTATCGCAATCAACACTTTCCCTTGGCAGATTTCAAAGTCCATACACTATGATAGTAGCGGACCAGATGGGGTTATGAAATACAGTGTATAACAATATCGGGTCCAAAATCCGCCCATCACAATCACAATCAGCTTTTTCGGTAGTGACACACACACATATATATCCAATCTTGCTATGCCATCAAGTCAACCCTGAACTTTGACTTGCTCTAACTTCTGCATACGAGCTCATATTTGAATCACGCTCACAACGTCGGGTTCAGAATGACGAGCTCTTCGGTATGAATCCAAGCTTATAAAAATTTTGATACTTTGAATTTTTGACAAATTTTGAGCTCCTAATCACTCTTCCCCACTGAAAAACTTTGGTCTCCAAAAGCATTAAATAATCTCTAACTTCTTTGTATTTTGTCTACACTGCAAGTGTCCTACAGATCATCCTTCCTTCTCATTCACCTTTGTTCTTCGGATCCATAAGCGATGAGCTGACATCTGCATCCCCTGCAAACCTGTAGTACAATATCTTTCAAATTACATGTTTCACTATGTGACCAAATAATTCAAGTTGATGTTTTTCTTGACTTGTCAATGTCACTATGGCCATCCATAGCGACATCCTTCCCAAGAATAATTCCAAGAATATGAGCACCTTGGAATTGATTATCTGCAAAATCCTTATCAAGGATAAGATCCTAAATGGCTTTTCCAAATGAACCCAAACAAGCTTTGCATAGTGAATACTGGTATAACTTGAGAACTACACACATTTGGAACATATGAAATGTGCTACAACTCCTCATACAACAGTTTTAAAATTATTTTTCAAACTACAAGTAGAAATGCATTTTACAAAATGGAATAAACTTGACTCCCAAATTTCTCCATTCAAATTGACAATCAACAAGCCAAACTAGCATTGTAATGCTTAAAGAAAACACTTTTACATATAAGTGATTTACTTATGAATATTCACTTTTACAAGTTACCCAACTATGGGGATATGCAACTAGTGCAAAACAAAAATTTACAAACTTCAGTTGGACAAATAGTCTGCCCATTTCTTACCCAACCAGGTAAATGAACCCTCTCTTTGAACTTTCTCTTCTTCTTAAGCTACTTCAGGATGGTCGCATCTTGCGTCACTTTTGCTTTTGTCGATTCCTCTTCTGGTGCTTGCATGATTTGCTTGCCCTTACCAGAATGAAGTTATGGAAACAATTTCCAACACTTCTCCACCCAATGTCCACTCATATTGTAGTGAGTACAAAAGTTACTTTGACCTTCTCTCGACTCACTTGCCTTTATTCTTGGATGGCATTTTCTCCTTTCAATCTCAATTCTAGTAGACATAAACATATTCCTGATGATTTATTTCCTTTTATCACACTTATCTACACAATGGTTAGATGAAAGGAAAAAGGTGCATGGAAACATTTTCCTCAACATGTTATTCAAATCAGCATGTTGTTTTCCATTATGAACAACATTCAAATTAATAGAACGTCTATACCTTTGTTTGTTTTCCTATGGCTTACGTTGCCTTCATGAGGAAATTGCCTGAAAAGAAGAACTTGACTTTCCTTATTATTCATATTTTACATCTCTCTTTGGAGACGTTATGCACTGTAAGTCCTCCTTACGCTTAATGAACCAAGCAGGAACCATTTCTAGACGCAACTCCCAACATCTGGCCTCCTCATGTCCTTTCTTATGGCAAAAGGAACACAATATCCATGAACTGTCACTAGAAGACCTTTCTTATTTTGCAACATAGTATAAGACTTCGTATTTAGGCCTCTCCTTGGCTGCAATTGGATTTTTAATGCTTTTCTAGTTTATGCCAAGGCCTCCTCCCTTATAACCCATCTTCGTCAAGAGATTGGATTCAATGCCTTTACTATGTGTTTCAAAGGCTGCAAATTATTTTACGTCAATAATTTCACATAAGGAAGAAGCATGTAAATTCTTACCATTTGCTTCATCTTTTGATTGACACATGAAGATGTTTTCGAATTCCCTTTTGATTCGAGATGTGTCCTCTTGGACTCTTCAGATCTCTTCTTTCAGCTCCTTGGGTTTGGGTGCTAATAGAACCTCATCTTCCAAATCATGTGGAGAAAAGGTACAAACGCTTCCATATACCTTCTCTGAAGGACTTTCTACACTAGCATCTTGTATAACAGTTGTAGAAAAACATGAATATTGTGGAGAATATGGTGGTTTATCACCATTCTCGTTACCTTCTTCCCTTGGAGAACATTCTCCTCTTGGAGGTCTAGAGCTTTCACCTTGCAATTTGGTATTCCTCTCTTCATAGAGGACTTTCACCATTTCTGTCATGTCTAAGAAATCCTTTCTAAAAGCCTTCACATCCTCTTACATTCTTGCAGGATCTCCTCCTTAGTACATGCTTTACTTGAAGATTCTACTACTTTTTGAGGTAGAACTTGGTGGTAGAGATTGTAACAATCTTGCTCTCCTTTCGAAAACCTTCTCCTCAATAAGCTTCCAAACACATTCACTTGCAAACAATAGTCAATTCCTCCTTGCACAAAGCAAAACCATAGCTCTGATACCAACCTGATCTGAATTGGGGCAGATTAGTAATGTTGTGCTAATTTCCCTCATCATAATATAAAAAATGTGCTTGAGGTTTGTACTCCAAGTAGCAAGTAAAAACATGAATTTTATGTTTTTTTACCTAAGTTAGTCTCATGAAGAAAACTTAAAATGTGAAACCAAAAAATTGAATGGAAGAATGCATCAAAACAATAATAAACCAGCCATTGATAAAGGAGTTCACCCCTCTTGGGCTACATCTCCTTGGATTGGCTCTAAAGGCATCACCCCTTCTCATTATGCTCAAAATTCTTCAATGGTAAAGAGTACATAAGTGGGTTGACAAAAAGAGTGGCTAGTTTCCCCTTCAAGGAAACATTCTTCTGCAAAGAACTCTCACTCTAAACACATAATAACCTACAATTAGTCATGAAACAATCAGAAAGCTAAGGGCTCACAAACCAAGACCTCATACTCCAACTACCAAGAGCATAAACAAGTACAACAATCCACTTGAAGTACTTAAACAAATCTCTTTCTCCATAGACATATAGAGCAAAGATGAAATACAGCTACAACATTGTTGTAATGGTTGTTGCAGAAAACATATGGAGGCTAGAAGAACCCTGCAAGGTCATCTCCATCTTGGAACCCCTCCATAGACTAAATCAACACTCTGGTTGACCAAGGCAGCCATAGGCTTCAATTTGTAAAAATACTATCCAAAAGTGCTCCTTTGATCTTGAAGCCCATTCCAATGAGTTCAAAATGCCAAAAAATGGTTATCTAGCCTCTTTTTGCATCCCATTTGGTCGAAAATTGTCTTAGTTATGACTTATGTCAGTATTTCCATAATTTTCTCCTCCAAATCTAGTTTACTACCTGCTAAATTCAATATCAGTAGTTAAAACTGGCAGTTCTGCCAAAATCGGTGGTTCTGCCATCATTCCTACCTATCTTGTGGTTAAGGGCCGAGTGGTTACATGCAGAGTGGTGGTCTGGTAGAAAAGGCTACGGTTCTGCACCTCTGTCGGATATCAAAATCGACAAAGTCCATCGGCGTACAGACCCTTACATATGACACTCTGCGAACCTGTCAGGATTATTAAATACAACATATAACATATCACATCCGGGAACCCCATCGCAATCACAATCGGTGCTTAAACCTTCGGCGTATCAACCCAACTTGCGTTATGCCGGGATTATAAATCTCAATTCATAAAACATCGCATCCGATAGTACTATCGCAATCAGCACTTTCCCTCGGTGGATTTCAGTGGACCCACCGGGGTTATAAAATATAGTGTATAACAATATCGGGGCTGAAAGTTCCCCCATCGTAAAATCGTAATCGACGTTATTGGCGGTCACACACACACACATACATATATATCGTTGGGTATTGGGTGTGATATGAGATTGCGATATATCATATTGCAACCCTAACTGTGCCAAGGGCCGATTCTTAACATTATGCAATATATGATTGTGATCACATCGCATTGCATCGCAACCTGCTCTGCGTCGGGGGCTGATTCTTTAATGCCGACCTATCTTTTTCTCTGATATGTAATATGCGAGGGCCAATGGTGGTTTGCAACTTGGCGCCTCCTCATTCGTTGAAGGGCTTTGCCATGTCATTGAATCCTTCCATGTCGTCAAGTCAACCTTGAACTTTGACTTGCTATAACTTCTGCATACGAGCTCGGATTTGAGTCGCGTTTGCACCATTGGATTCAAAATGGCGAGCTCTTTGATATGAAGATAAGCATATCAAAATTCTGACACTTTGAATTTTTGACAAATTTTGAGCTCCTGATCACTTTATGCAATAATTGATAGAACCATAGTTCAACAATTCTATTCTTAGAGATCAATGTTAGTTTATAAGAGTTTTTGCTTCAATGTAGTTTGACAAGAATAAGAAACATCCTGATTTCAATAGAAGAGAGAACCCTAGATTTAAACTTACTAATTTCATTTGGAACATAAAAATAAAAACATCCTTAGAAGTAATCTCTACAAACACAATCATCACATTGATAAACTGATTTAATAAAAAGAGGATCCTAGCATATATAGTGCACTTGCACTTCACAAGTTTACCAACTCTAGTCGATACTTTATGTAAGAAATTTAAAACATTTAAATTATCAAATAGTCTTCAATGTTCAAAAAATTTAACTATGCATTATAAAAATTTTGAGGTATAAAATGGGCCTCCTAAGGAATATTATAAAATAATAGTGGAAATAATAAAATAAGATTAGATTATCTCATCAAGTTTTGGAAAGAAAAAAGAAAAACCTACATTTTCAACTCATATTTTCAACTTATCTATCTATAATTTTACTCAAATTTCGAGTGGGGGCACTCGTTGGACACAAAATCAAATTTTGCATCCAATGAGAGCTTCTGCATGTAATTTGAGTAAAATCACAGGGAGATGAGTTAAGAAAAAAGAGTTTTATTTTTATTTTTTATCTTTTTACCATTTTACTCCAAAAATGGTGAATCATCCCCCATCGTCGACATCATCAGATTGAATCCTATTGGTTCTTATAAAGTTTAGTTTTGTTGTATATTTTTATTTTGAGGCCCATTTTCGACCTTAAAATTTCCCTCATTTTCTATCCATAGTTCAAATTCATTTTGACCTAAACACATGGAGAATCACCATACTCAAACAGATAATCATGAACTCGTTATCTTAGAGCTTGCAATCCATTCCCAAGAGCATGGAATTCCTTTGTATACAATGGAAGGTGATGACACCTATCTATGTTTTCACCCACTGTGGATATGATTTTGGTTGCAAATCTCATATGCCATAATTTTGAAGACTTGGGTGCTTGTTGCAATTGATGGGTATTAACTCTACACTCAAATGAAAATTAGAGTATTGATTGATCTTGTAAAGTTAGAGTTTTCATTGCTTAGGCCATATTTCCCCCTCATATGGTATGAGGATATTATGATCACATATGGGAAACATGTGCTAGTGTTTCTCTTCCAATGGCATGATTTTTCTAGTTCACATTTGATGTCAACACTCCTACTTGGCCATTTAAAGCATAGATTGATGACATCATTCAAAAAACAATTCTACATGATGACTTCATTTCACATAGTGGAATTGACAAATAGACTCCACAAGGGTACATAAGCTTGTCAATAGAGACCTTGGACACACTCACATTAATAGTTGCACATATATAAGGTGCACATGAAGATAACACATCTTGGTTTTAGTTGTTTCCTTTAATGCATACTATGGTTGCTTGGTGGATTGGTTTTCAACCACCCCATCCCACATTTATCCACTTTTACTAGCTCTCTAAGGTAAAGATGAGCAGAGTGTTACTATGACATGACCCAACCTCCAATTTCCAGTTATGGAAATGGGCTCTACTAACCCAAAACATACCTCCATCCCTTAGGGACCCCAGATCACCTAGGTGTCTCACAACAACTACTAGTGATCAATCCCTAAGATGGAACTCTCTTTTCCTTAGACTTTATGGCCCAACCATAGGCATGCCAAACTGTGCATGTAGTTGGAAGGCTCCAGCCACATGCATAGGCCTTCCTCCACACAGTTGCAACCAAAATTTTCTAGTTCAAAGGGTGCACTTGCGAGGTTAATGCCACGTTTTCAGGGCTAGCCTACAATCCACTTCCCATAACAACCCATAAATTTCAAGAATCAGGTCTAGGATGATAATAAATCTATACAAACAATTATAAGGCTAGATCTTGCCCAAAACATGCTAAACACATGATAAAAATTTCATCAAGAATATGGTAAACATTGTAGCTACAGGTCATGAATGAATATATAATCATGATTTTGTTAACTTCATCAGAGAATCATCAAGAAGTCTTAGTGCCCTCTTAATCTATATGAAACAACACTTGTTATCCCATGCATTCATTAACCATCCAATAACTTATCAAATCGTGAACAAGATCCACAGCAATAACACATCATTTAACCATGCCTGTAACCATCATATAACCAGAATAGAATCCATGAAAAGATAGCCATAAGGTCATCATAATAACTAGTAGTGGTGCTCATTTATTACAATAGTAAATTACTCATATTAACATATGAAAATCCAACCAAGTCAGGGACTTGCACACCACTTGATCATAGATTGGGTTGAACCAAATCTCTCTTTCATCCAATCACCTTTGTGCCATATTCCAAGCATGAATGTGGAATCATATGGGTCAAACCAAAATAGAACCAACTAGGGCTTATAGAAGCCAAATTACCTCAACCCTCAACCATAGTTATTTCACCTAAACTAGTATAAAAATCACTAATACCAAAAAATCTTGGATGCCTCTAACTTCCTTCACGAACTCTAGAGGAATTTTCCTATCTCCACCCATTTGTCAATAGTTCCAGGAGAAATCCCATCTACACCCTTGACCCTTGGGAATTTTCCTGAGACCACCTCAACCAGGATCCAAGTCTACGAGCCATCCAAATCTTAATAAAAATAGAGAACCCAGTACATCATGGCTATCTAGGAAATGGAAAGGCAAGGTTGAAACCATTGTCAATCCAGGAAAATCTCATGCCAATGACAACAATACAACCAAACCTCAGCAATGAAATCATATATGTAACCTGTCAACTACAATGTTTTTATGTTGTAGTTTATCTTCCAACTTTTCCTTGTGCTCCCTTGCTTTCCTCTACTTGTCATTTTCTTGCTTCCTTTCTCTTATCTAAGTGCTCCCTCTCTCTTCTTTTATATCCCTATTTCTAAAAATGATAAAAAAATTGTCAATTGTTTTTATGATGCCTTTTTATCATTGATGTCTCATGTCTATTACTTTCCTTTTTCCTTTTCTTTCCTTTTCCTTCATTTTCTCTCTAATTTCCCTTGCATGCATATTTGTGTCTCTTGACCTTAATTTTCTCCTATTTTCCCTTATTTCCTTAATTAAATGTCATGTATTACCTCTTTTCCTTTTCCAATTTCCATAGCCATTAATAAACCATAAGTGATGCCCATTATAATGTTTTCCCACCATTCAGCTTGGAATACATGTCCCATGACCTTGGTCTTATTTTATTTACTTGGAAAATCAACCAAGGGTTGTTACATGGTTCTTGTTTCATTGTGATGTTAGTGTTTCTTAAATGGTTGTGACCATGATCAATGTTAGGTATAATCTAATAACTCGTTATAATACTCAAAAGTTTAAATTTTTCCTCGTTATACCAAAGGGGACATAATTCTCCTTTAGATAAGCGTTGTCATCTACCACATCATGTTGTGATACTAAATACCTAGGTAGGCATGGCATGTTTGTGTCCCCTAATGATATTATACAACCTTTCGTCCTCCCATTCACATCCATATGAATTCATAATATTACCACTCATTGTTGATTTTATGTCATATATCAAGGTCTACCTTTATTATTCCCATGTAGGAAAGCCTCATCTTGAGAGCCATAAGGTTGATGGTGAAATTGTTACAATGAAAATCTAAATAATAAATCTTAAGCTATATCACCTCGCTATAAGACCAATGTCTCATAGCCCATGCTTAGTGATGCATATCTAAAGAAAAGGATTAAATAAAAAACAAAAAAGAAAGAAAAGGGGTAGCAAGACGCAATGTGAAGGAATGGTAACTCAATGTTAAGACACTTTCTCTCTTTGAGGGCGCACATGTGGATAAATATCATTAAGGACCTAGTGTGTGGCTAGGAGAGTCAATTCACATAGCTTCCATCCCTTAACATCACATTTCATTATATCACGTATTCCTAACTTAGTATCTTAGGAAACACCTCTTTGTATTAGGGTTTGTCACATATAATAAAGGTTAAGGTTATCTTTATAATGGAAAAATTCATGCAACTTGTAAAAATTAGATCATTTATGTTGTAGTTAGAGTATGTCACTTAATGTGCATATACAACGCTTGACTCGTGCTTGACTCATCACTATAGATAGGTGTCTTGCATTGGGATCCATGTACTTACAACATGAGTTATATCTATACCCTAGGATATATATACTTGCTTTGAGATTTTTTCACTTGTATTAGGATCCATGACACTGCAATGGTATATTCATGTATCCACCTTGGGATCTATGGCAATAGCTTGGTATCCACATATATGCATTGGGATATGTGTGCCTACCTTGGGATTTTTTACATTTTGTATTTGATACTCTGATAGAGATTCCACATCAAGATTCAACCTATTGGGTGTGTGTTATATTCTTTCAATGACTAGTCGCATGTGCGGGGGGGTCACAGGGGGGGAAATAACCCCTCTTGTTCATTGCGCCAAGCACAACTCCCCCCGCACAGGGTCCGAGGCAACACCCCGAGAAAATTGATTTGGACCCTATATTAGGTAAGAAGGCCTACCTACGGTATTGTGCATGGGTTTTGCACATGGTTTTGGGTATGATGGTTTTCTTCCCATGGTATTTTCTAGATCCGGTAAAAGGAACTACAGTTATGTTCTAATCCAGTTTTTATGGATTGGGGTTTATGAATGCTTCGACATGTATATATACTTACTGTAACATTGGAAGGAACATAATGAAAAATCAATCCACTAGTCCTGATTTTGGGATCCAGGGGAAATCTCTCTGTGTATTTTTTTTGTATTTCTTAACATTGTATATTCTATGTTTTTAAGAAATTGTTTGCAGGTAATTTTTGTACAAGGTTAAAACCTACATAACCACATGTGCCTCCTAAAGCATCTCTTTGAGTGGATGTGGAACATATTGAAGGAGATCACCCACCTTCTTATCCATATTTATGAAGTAATGAAATGAAATATAGATATAAGAAGAAACGCAAAGGTAAATAGAAACATAAAGATACAACAAAAATAACTTCAATTCATTAATAACAAAATGCTAAAAATTGTTTCCATGTAGAATGTAAATAAACTAGCTCAGGCAATGGTAGCTTATCCCTGAGAAGAGAGGTTGCAGCGACATGCCTTCTAAAATATGTTTCAGTGAGGCTCAAAGGCATATTTATTACTAATAATCAATTGGAAACCCTAAACTCCAAAAACCTAACCCTAGGAGATGAAACACAAAAGTTGTGGGCCCCGTTGGAGTAAATTGGTACATCAATTTCTCGGGGTTGTAACTTTGGCATACGATCTTCGTTTGACACGCATAATACCTCATTAGAACATCAATTTGAGGACTAAAATTTTTAATTGAAAATGTTTTCAATAGACTAGCATTTGCCCATTTTCCAAAGAAATATTTTTTAGGGCCTCAAAATGACTCTGGAAGTTCAAGACTCGAAAAACTATCGACAATAGCACATTGTACTACAATTAAGAAAACTGAAAGAAATAATGGTGCGGATCCAAGTGGAAAATGTGGGTGGCTACCAATATCCACCTAGATCATTCCTTTCCCCTTAAGAAGCAATGGTCCCCATTGCGTTGAGTGCCCCCATGAGATGGGGAAACTTTTGTTGAACTTGGTCCCTGGTGAGCCACTTTCCTTAGTGAAGGAGTTGACCAACTTTGACAATCCGATAAAGTTGGATCTTCTATTGGTGAGTGTTCTTAATTTGTATGTCCATGAGCTGATTAGTTGTGGCTTCTAACATGTAGTTTAGGTTTAGCTATGATGGTGTGAGTTGTTTTGCAATGTCTTATGTGTCTAGTAATGGTGGAAAGTATGGTCAAAGTCGATCCACATTGAACACTGGGTGCGGGCTAAAGTAATGGGGGAATATTAATCTCAAAATCATTCTATCCCATAGCCTTGGTAATGGTATAGGGCCCATATCAAAGTGGTCTTAGCTTCAGATGGGCTCCAATAAGGTGTTCTTTCTAAAAATGCAACCAAACTTTTTTTCCCACCTAAAACTTGTGTGGCACTCGATTTTGATCATGTCTCTACTTGTACTTGGCGTTGGACTTCTCCAAGATATCATGAACCTGTTGGAGGATATGCTGGATGTGTTCAATAAATATTGTTGCTTTATCATCCTCAGACTATACATGTGTGGATTTTGTCTGTGTAGTCTAATGAGGCATGACAACATCAATTTGACACAATGGTCAAAATCCCATACCCAATTGAAATGGATTATGACCAATCAAGCTATGGAGAGCTCTATTATAGCTATGATTCACATAGGGAAGGCTCTCATCCCAGACTCATGGATGCTTGGATTTATACGTATGGAATAGGTACACTATCATCTTGTTGACGACCTCTATTTGGCATTAATATGGGGATGGAATACAGTTGATTTGGTGAGCTTGGTGTACAATAGTGTCCATGTAGTTTTTAATCCGGTACAGAAATTACTTGCATTTGAATTCTAAAACATAGAAAATAAACAATGGCGAGAGCATAAAACATAAAACATATATACATAGATATTTTCCCCTGGATCCGAAAATCGGGACTACCAGATTGATTTTTCATTATATTCCTTTCAATGTTATAATACATATATATACATGTCAAAGCATCCATAAACCCCAACCCATTAACCTTGGATTAGAACATAAATTTAGTTTCCTTGAACAGATTTACAAAATACCATGGACAGAAAACCATCATGCCCAAAACCATGTGTGAATCCATGCACAAAACCATAAGTAGTTCCTGCCACCTAATATAGGGTCCAAAAAAATATTCCTGAGGCACTGCCCTTGACCCTGTGCAAGGGGGCTACCAGCCCCTTACATACCACTGCCCCCCCTGTGACTCCCCCCTCCCCGTGCATGTGAGCTAGTCGTGGAAAGAATATAACACACACCCAAAAATCCAGAGGCTCGACCAAAATGTGCTCATAAACTTGCTATTTTGATATAATATAACCGTTTTTGGGACCCCAAAATGTGCCCACACTCTTTCAAAGAAGAACTAGTAGTGTCCTATGTTTTAATACTCTTCTTGTAGGCCACCAATATAGCCATATTAGAAAATGTGTCCATGACCACAAATACACAGTTATTACCATGCTTGGTAGAAGGGAGGCTATACAGATAATCAATGGAGATGGATTTCTAAAGCTGGTTGGGAGTAGGTAGAGGAGTGTAAAAGCCTTGTTTCTTGATGTTGGCTTGGTGATGGTGCATGAAGTGAAGGATTTGATATATTTATGAACATCCTATCATATTTTTGGCTAATAAAAGTACTTTTGTAATACGACCATAGTTTTCTCTACACCAAGGTGTCCTATGATCTGACTATAGTGTGCCTCCCAAATCAACTTGGCACACTTGCTTGAAGGAACATAAAGGTGGCCCAGGTAGCATAATAATGCATCTTGGAGGTGGAAATCGAGAATTTTCATGCCATCCACTAACATTTGGTATGTGGATGTGAACTCTGGATCATTTTTGTACAATTGTGGCTATCCAAAGGTCTTGTGGCCACAAGAGTTGAGAACAGTAGTCATTGCTGCAACAGGGGGATGGCTGAGATAGTCTGCAACATGATTGGCGTTTCCCTTTTTGTATTTAATGTTCAAGTGGAATTGTTGCATATATGTATTTAATGTTCAAGTTGAATTGTTGCATATATGGTGATCGGTGTGGATGACGATATCCTTCCATAAAATGTAATGCTTACATTGCTAGCAAGATTTCATGATAAAATACATCTCTTTATCATAGGTGGGGTACTTTTGAATTGTATCATAAAGTGTCTCACTAAGATAGGCCACTAGATTCCCATGCTGGGTGAGGACTACACCAATAGCATAGTCAGAGGCACCTGTCTCAATTTCAAATGGTTGCTGCAAGTCTGGCAATGTGACTACTAGTGCAAAGCAGAGGTTGTGCTTCAGCACAACGAATTCCTTCTATTGGGACTTGGAGAAAGAAAACTTTGCTTTCGCTCTACCCTTGATAATTTTTGACTCAAGGGCCAAGTGATATGGGAAAATCCCAACACAAACTTTCGATAAAAATTTGCAAGGCCCAAAAAGTTTTGAAGCTCTATTAGAGCGGTTAGATATGGCCAATCCAAAATGACTTAGATATTATCCATATCCACATGCATTGCTCAGTCATCTATGATGTAACCCAGCTATTAGACTTGGATCGTGCCAAAGGTGCATTTCTCCAAGTTGACACATATTTTGTGTTGTCGCAGGGTTTGAAGGACCTACCAAATGTGTTGTGAGTTCTCTTCCTAAGTCTTGGTGAAGATGAGGATGTCGTCCAGATAAAAACCATGAATGAGCTAGTGAAGGGCCATAAGATGTCATCCATTAGCCTCATAAAATTACTAGGGGCATTTATCAACCTGAAGTACATGACCAACTATTCAAAAATTCCTTCCTTGAATTTGAAGGTGGTCTTCCATACATCTGTGGGCTCTATTGGAACTTGGTGATAGCCGGACTTCATACCGATCTTGCTGAAATACTTGGATCCCTTGAGTTGGTCTAGAAGGTCATCAATCCATGGGATTGGATATCTATTCCTAACATTGATTTTGTTTAGTGCCCAATAATGCAGAGCCTCTAGGTCGCATCCTTCTTATGTACAAGTACAATCAGGCTCCAACAGGGTAAGGAACTTGGTCTAGTTAGGTAGAGGTTCTCCGGGGATCATATCAATCAAATGCTTGACCTAAAAGTGCAAGGATAACCCTGTGGGTGAGGAGACAATGTCCTTGTATTCCTACACAACCTTATCCACCTACTTCTGCTATGTGGAGGAAATTTTACTGAGGGCCATGGATGTGGCCATGATGTTCCCTTTTACTTCGAGAGCGAATAAGAAAGAAAACAAATTTCTCAGTCTCAGAGATGATCTTACTGCATTTCTTAGCAGATATCAAAGATATGGTAGTAGGCGGGGCTACCTCTAGTATCCTATATAACTTATTTCCCAAAGAAATAATAAAAGTGTGAGGCCTTGAATCATACACAACATGATGCTTCCATAATTATGGTTGGCCTAATAATACATCACAAACTTCAAGAGGAGCAACATCACACAGTACCTCATTTGTGAAGGGCTTATTGTTGTAGGGAAGGCAATACTATTGGCTTACACAAAGATCTTGTCCTTGGTGAAGCCACCAGATGGTGTATAGTTGTGGGTTTGGTGTTTTCGATAGGCCCAACTGCTTCATGACCTATTTTGAGATGAGGTTCTTTTGGCTTCTGTTATTGAGAATGAACTACAGTGGAGACCCCTTTACCCACATATGCGAGTGAAAGAGACACTCCCCGTCCTCTGGATCTTTAGGCTCAATATTCAGGATCGTGGTGATGGCAATGGGGGCATTGGGCTATGCATCAATAATATGCTTCCATTTTTCATTCCCCTTGTTGGGTTCTAACTTATAGTTGGAACATGCATATGACTATGAAGCCTTCAAATTGGCCACCAGTGACTTCTTGGCTTGACACTTGCTTGTGTTGTGAGTGGGGCTCTTATGGAACTCACACAACTTTCTTGTGTCCTTCTTCGTCTTCGCAATGTTTTTATTTACTTGTGACTTCGACAGGTTGTCCCGGGTTATGCTTCCTTGGCTTTTTCCTTTGTTCTATAGCTTGGGGTGCCTTTTCCTTGCTTTGGATTTGTATATAAAAAGTCTCACTTATTTTGTTTAAATTTCTGCTTGATATTGACAACATATCGATAGGTGGTGCCAAGCAAGGAGATGTCTAGGAACTCCATCTCATCCTAGATGTATTTGTGTATATAGTTGTGGTACTTAAGTACCAAATGCTGCTCATAATCCTTGCTACCCAACTTCATGTGAAGGGTATGAAAAGTATATGTGAACGCTAGCACATCTTGGAAGCCTTCCCTACCGTAGTGTGGTCCATTTTATGTACTTTTATTCATAGCTCCCGATAGGGTTTCTTGAAGGTGCCTCAGAAAAAAATCAAGTGGGTGCGGCTAAAAACAATGAGGGTTCCCTCTCATCTGTCTTCTCACAGTAGATTTCCCACCAATCCTTGACGTGGGGAGCGGATTTGAGGAGTGAAAAAGTAACGTTTACCTATAGGAAAAGTCATGGATCGAAAAATATCCTTCCAATCGATTTAACCATTTATGTGTGGAATCTGCATCTATCTGGCCTTCAAATATGGTAATATCAAATTTTAATTGTAGATTGAAGGAAGTAGCACCTCCAAGGTGGTTTCTAGATGAAGATGTGTCGCTTGTGGGCATTTTTCGAAGGATCTGGCCAAACTTGTCCATCATTGTGTTCCTTTGTTGCTCAAGGGCTTCTTCGAGTAATATTTTGGAAGGATCTCTCACTCCCTCATCTTTCTTTTCTTCTGCCATGGGAGGCCATTGGGGTCAGCGGGGCTAGTCTTGCAAAGGTTCAACCAATTTGAGCCCGAACTCCTTCTACCCCAACCTCATTAGGGACATGCAAAGAAAAACAAAGAAAGATAAAATCGCTCTGATACCATTGATCCAAATATATGAAGGATAGAAATGAAATACAAATATAAATAGAAACATAGAGATAAACAAAAACAGAAAGATAAAACAAAAAAATAACTTCAATTCATTAATAACAAAGTGTTGAAAATTGTTTCCATGCAGAATGGAAATAAATTAGGGCAGGTGATGGTAGCTTATCTTTGAGAAGAGATGTAGTAACTACATGCCTTCTGAACTATGTTACAATGCGGCTCGAAGGCCTATTTACTATTAAGAAACAATGGAAATCCCAAAATATCCAAAAACCTAACCCTAGGAGACAAAGCACCAAAATTATGGGCTTTGTTGGGGTAAATTGGTACATCAATTTCCCGGGGTCGTAACTTAAGCATACGATCTCTGCTTGATGTGCATGATACCTCATTAGAAAGATCTATCCAAGGAATACAATTTTAGACTACAAATGTTAGTGAATTCCCTAGGTTTTCCATTTTCCAAAAGAAAAAATAGTTTATGGCCTCAAAATGGCTTCGGAAGTTCAGGACTCGAAAAACAACCAAAAATAGTAAATTGTGCTACAATTAAGGAAACTAAAAGAAACAATTGTTGGGTTCCAAGTGGAATATGTGAGTGGCCACCAATATCCACGTGGATCACCTTCATAACATATTACTTAATAATTTCTAGTTATTTCAGTTAGTTGATATAGTTACAACACATTGTTTCGAGAGAACCCTCATTTATTGGTACATGCATGAGTTTTTTGGAGTATTTATTGGGGACACAACTGTTCCTTGAGCACCTTTCTCTCACACGTGTGGGTTGTTGAAATAGTTTAAGCATTTTGAGGAGGCACATTTGTTCCTTAGACCATATCCAAATGTGTGAAGTGATATTTTTCCATTTTGAGTAGGGTTTGTTGCATGATGATTGGATTAACCTAGCGAGGGTTGTGATTTGACCATATCCACTCGCTAATTTGAGGAGGGAACGCACTTGGTTGTGATGTCTATCTTATCTTGTTCTACATGTGGCCTATATTCCACCATTTTTTATTATATTTTACGTCATCCTCTCTAATTTGTTAGAGGATTTTCTATTTTGAGGACATTTAGTTACACATCTATTATTATTTTATTGAGGTTGTTGAGCTCTTCATCTATAAACTAGAACATGTTTATCCTTGTATTTTTGTTGGAAAATATCGCCTTTTCTTTATTTTATTTTTCACTCATGTTATTCTCGAGGAGTCCTTGTACTAGATGAACTATCACAACATAGTTTCTTTAAATGTCTTTTGTCCTCATATGCTTGCATTTTATAAGTTTCTAATTGAGGTTTTGTAGTGTATATCATTATGATTTCTTGCAAATCCCTATATTCACAAAGAACAAGTCCTCATTAACACCAAGGTTGACTCCATAACCTAGGTGGAGTTAGAAACTAGTCTTCTATTTCCCAACCCACAATTTTCAATTTTCTCTTTCAGCTAATCAAAATATGATTTTTTTTAGCACATATATCGTAAGATCAAACATGCTAAGTTATTTTGTGCATTTTTAATCATCTATTTGGTAAATCAACTTGTTATTTGAGAAAATGTTTAGTTTTCATAGTTTAAATCTTGAAAATTTTCTCTAATTCTAACCCCTTTTGTTCATTGATTTTTAATTTTCTAAATAGCAATATAATTAGATTTGAAATGCATAAGTAAAGGCTCCCCATAACTAATACAATTTCTAACACTTAAAGAGAAATGTATGCTCTCTTAGCCTATATCTTTCATTATTTTCCTCTCATTTTCCCTAGATCAATTGATGGTTTATATTTTTGCATTTGTTCTTTAATTAAAATATGAAATTTACTGGGGTTTATTTACTCCAAATAGATCTTAATAATCCTTCATAACCTTTAAGGGTGAATAAATGTGTGAAGTACTAAAAACCACTTGAGATTCATCTTGTCATACTTTTGTTCATGGGTATTTCACATTAGAATGGAGACACATTATGAGTTGAATGGAAGGTTGGAAATATTCTTGATAAGGTTCACTCCAAGCAATTGCTAAATTGATTTACATTCTCTTATGGCTAAAGTTCACCTTTCATGGTTTGAACACAAGTAATTGGAAAATTCATGGTTTGATAAACAATTGGTCGCACTTCTCAAGAAAGTAGCATAAAAAATACCATTCACATATATAGCTTGTAGCACATAATACAAACCAAGGAATTGATTTTTTAACTTTGGATAAGTCTTAATAATCTCGGGGAGCACATAAGTGAATTTTCAGATTTTGGTCTCATGATATATTTAATTTTTTTGGATGAATCAAGTTCATTCTAAAATCATTTGATAAGAAAAAATCTAGAATTCACCCTGTGCAAGCTTACAATCTTGTGAATGACACATTTATTCTCATGGTAAATGACTTGTTAAGCATTATCTCATAATCATTACATTAGCCACATAAGGGACTATTTAAACCTAGAAATTTCAACATAATAAGCATTTTATTGTGGTGAATGCATAATTAAGTTCCACTTTTCTTTATTCACAAAACATTTAATTAAATTAGAAAAAATTTACTTTTGGAACTGATTTATGGTGGCATAAGAGGCAAATTCAATTAAGTCTTTGTTGGTGCTAACCCACAATTTTGATACAAACCCAATTTATAGCATGTCATAGTTTCAAGTTAACTCAGTTTGTGGAAGAATAAGTCACAATTAAACACATTACACCCATTACTAGATCAATTTGAATTTATGCTTGAGGGATACTTTAACTTTGATTTAATTATAAGTCATCCATTGTCAATATTAAATCAAAAAATTAATTAAGCTACACTTTCCTTCGCTCACTACAATAATTAGAATTACTTAGGATTAGGGAAGTTCCCCTAGGCTAGGCTTCTAATTTTCATTAGTGTAAAGTGAGAATGTAAGGTCAGGTAGGTGACAACAATGACTTGCCTAAGTTTCTAGTGGATTATCATCATTTGTGCTTTGACCCTTTTGCACCAAATGAGAATCTAAGCAGTAATAAGCCATGAGTGATTTTAAAATTTTTCTCTCCTTACATAATAACTTGATCTAGGTGGATATTGTTGACCACCCTCCTATTCCACTTGGACCCCCACAATTATTTCTTTTCAGTTTCCTCAATTGGAGCACAAGTTACTATTTTTGGCAGTTTTTCGGGTCCTAAACTTCTAGAGCCATTTTGAGGGTCTAAAAGACGTTTTTAGGGAAAACGGAGAGACTGGATAAGTCCCAAGCAAGTTTCCCCATCTATTTTTGGCCTCCTCTTCGACATATTTGAAATGAGGTATTATGATAGCCAAATGGAGATCGTATGCCAAAGTTATGACCCTGGGAAGTTGATGTACCAATTTACCCAAACAGGGCCCATAGTTTCAGTGCTTCATCTCCTAGGTTTAGGTTTTTAGATGTTTAGGGTTTACATTGTTTCTTAATAATAAATAGGACTTTGAGCCGCATTGCAACACAATTCAGAGGCATGTAGCTGCCACATCTCTTCTTAGAGATAATCTACCATCGCCCACACTAGTTTATTTCCATTTATGTATGTAAGAATATTCCAACACTTTTATATTCATGAAATGAAGTTTTATTTCCACTGCATCTTTGTGTTTATGTGTACATTTGTATTTGTTGCATTCCTGCATAAGTCTGGATCAGTGGTATCAGAGTGGTCTGTTCTTTCCCTATTTTTATTTGCATGTCCTCAACAAGGTCAGGGTATAAGGAGTTAAAGCTCAAATTGGTTGAACCTTTACAAGACCAGCCTCACAAACTCGGTGGCCTCCCATGGCAGAAGAAAATAAATATGAGGGGGCAAGAGATATTTTCAAAATATTTCTCGAGGAAGCCCTCAAGTGACAAAGGAATGCGATGATGGATAAATTTTCCCATATCCTTCGACGACTACCCACAAGCGACGTGTCTTCATCCAACAACCACTCTGGAGGTGCCACTCCTTTTAAGGTACAAGTTAACTTTGAAATTCCCATATTTGAAGGACAGATAAATGCAGATGTAATAGATAGATGGTTAAATCTGTTGGAAGGATATTTTTCAGTTCATGACTTTTCCAATCGAGAAAATATTAATTTTGCACTCCTCAAAGACACCCCACATGTCAAGGATTGATGGGAAACCCATTGTGAGAAAAAGGATGAGAGGGAATCCTCATTATTTTCAGCCCACCCACTTGGAATTATTTCTAAGATGCTATCAAGGAACAATATTACCCTGTTGGGAGCTACGAAGATAAATACATAAAGTGGACCACGTTGCGGCAGGGAAGGGACAAAGATGTGCCAGAGTTCACAAATATTTTCCACACCCTTTGCATGAAGTTGGGTGTTAAGGATTCTGAGTAGAATTTGGTACTCAAGTACTACAGTTGTCTACACAAGTACATCCAAGATGAGATGGAGTTCATGTACATCTCCTCGCTTGGTTTCGCCTATTGATACTCTATCAAGATCGAGCAGAAATTTAAACAGAATAAGTGAAACATTGGATCTGTGAATCTAAAGCAAGGGAAAGGCGCCCCCAAACCACAGAACAAAGGACAAAGCCAAGATCGAGTTGAAGTCACAAGCAAAGAAAAACATCGTGAAGATAAAGAAGGACATAAGAAAATGGTGTGAGTTCCATAAGATCCCCACTCACAACACAAGTGAGTGTCGAGCCAAGCAGTCACTGGTGGCCAAGCTGAAGACTTCTGAATCAGATGCATGTTCCAACTCTGAGCCAGAAATTGATAAAGTGAATGACAAAGGGAAGCGTATTATCGATGTGGAGCCTAGTGCCAATTTTGCCACAACCAAGATCCATAAGGATGAGCCTGAAAATCCACAGGATGGTGAGGGACCCTTCCACTCACAGATGTGGGTGAAGGGTTCTCCGCTGCAGTTCATTTTTTACAACAAGAGCCAAAAGTCTAGAGAAATTTATGGCACTATAATTAGGTGATTTCTCTTCGATTAGTTATTGTTTGCGAATGATTTTTACTTCTTTAGATTAAGATCTTATTCATGTTAGATTATTACTATTCTTCTTCATGAAACAGTAACCAAAGCATGAACATAAATATACAAGAGACACAACATGTAGGCTATGAGACAGGGCCAAAACCTCTCTCTCTTTTAGAGGAAAACCTGCACAAATTCTTCTGATAGAGATTCCAATTGATCAATACCAAGACGAAGAACCTTAACCTAGTACCCTTTCCAAGACCAAGACACACATCCTTTTTCTATCTTCTCATCTTATCTTCCACTTTGACCTTCTTCATAGCATAAACTGATATCATCTCTTCTCATGATAATGAACTGTCATGTCATCAAAAATACCTCACTACACTTGATATACTCCAAGGCAAAGGTACTATAAGATAACATATACATTGTGATTGTGTCCACTTCATAGATTATTGTAATTGTGATACGAGCTTTGCTACCTCTTTAGAGGGATCTAATTTCCCTTCAACACTTTTTCATTCCAAATTGTTATCTCATGTGTCACTACCCTTCTGAGATATAGAGAGAGATCCAAATTTTTTTGACTAAGATCAGCTCCTCACTTCTTCATTGTTGTACCTTCCTCTAAATTTATTCTACACTATCATCTGAACTATATACTGTGACTTCCCATCTGAATGCAGAGGATAATCCAAACTTCTGTTCTTGCAAATTCTTAGAGATATGCAAAGTCTGGACTTCTATTTCCATCGAAAGCTTCAAAGAGATATGACCAAAAATTTTTCTTTGTGGACTGGGCCAAAGTTGTTATTTATAGTTGTTGGTGCATATTAATAATCCGACATGATACTTCAAATAGGTGTTTCTTATTGAGTGAGCCGACATAAGCTATTATTTCATTTTGTAGATTGACATAGGAAGAGGATTTTGTACTTGTCATTGGAGGGCTACATAGACTTCTATTTATTTGACATGTGCTCAAGAAGATCTCTTCATACATAACATTGACTCTTTGACTTAAATGACAAATCCTAAGTCTCTCTGCGGGAGCCATATAAAATAAAATCACTTGCTCATGAAACCGATGAAGCAAGGATTACAAAATAATTTTATTTTATTCAGTACATCATTTACAAAAGTCACAACTACATGTCATTATGAAGATCGAACCTAGTTACACTTTTCGACACTCCCTCTTAACTAGGGAGGTATTCATAATGGCATTTTTTTTTGGTAGGTAAGCACCCACGGGGGATTTGAACCAGTGACCTATCACAAGGAGTGCCTTAACAATGCACCCATTCACCGTCAATCCAAATCTCCATGGGCGGTATTCATAATGGTACTTGTTCATTCTCAATCTGAATAATTTCTCATAATAAGAAGCAGATTGGTAACCCATTTGTCTAGCATCATATCAACCAGCATTGTCACATAACAAGTCCCTGACTAACAACTCTATCCACGTGATCAGAGCAAAATGTTGGTGAGACCAATGATTCATAGACACCATAATCATTGTCTCTCAAGGTACATATTCCACCTAGGTGTTCCCAGAGTATGACTTTTCTTTGTACTATTATTATCTTAGATAGCCATTCCTTAAAGAATATTGATCCATGACTAGTCTTACATCGGATTCCCTGTCTCATCCTCAAAGAGTATTGGATGCCAAATTATTAGCCAAACCTCCATTCTTTCTTCCCAGGTGAAGCCCAGAATGATGTGTCTATTTCTCCCTCTCAATTAGGGAGGACATGTCAATTCCAATAATGGAATGTACTCATTCATACGGAAGAAATGTAACTAAGCTCCCTCTTGGCTTAGGAATTTCCAAGTTTCTTCCAAGTAAGAAACTTGCTTTCAAGCTCCCTCTTAATTAGGGACCTACAAAATCTCCTCAACCAATTTCTTGAAGAGATCCACCCTTTGATGTCATGAATTTCTTTGTCCAGGATTCTTCATCCTTTGTGTCTTCTGCATAGGGCATAAGCCATCCATCACTTTCATCGACAATCCAGTCATGTCATCATTCCTTTCATCAGAAATTGAGCCATCAATATTCATCTGACCTTTGTTCATGTCATGTTGCTTTCTTCATGCCATATTTTCGAAAGGATCTTAATTCCTTCTATATGGTCCTCTTGGAAGTCATCCATGGTTCTTCCCTTTGGCAGTCCTGCATAAGCCCATATAGATATTAGTTCAAAAATAATAAATGAACACTTAAATCAAAATTACCTTTGTGATGGTATTTCATCATGACATCTTCTAGTGTGCATCAACATCCTGCATGTTGACACATCTCTCAAATATATCGATTGTCAAATATTTCTTGGTATTTTGGATGTTGATTACCTTTACCATGGTTTCATATATCACAATCTCTTCCTTCCTTTCTTCACACATTTCATTCCCAGGATCTTCTAATCAGAGTTCCTTAATTCTAGTCAACCACCTCATAATTCATATGAGGACATATTCTATTGATTTCATCTAGTGTGACCTATGTTTTCCTGCATCCTTTCATAGGAGGAAATATTTTCCCCTTTATCATGATTCTCAATATAGAAGTAGTGATCCATGCTACTTGCAACCATACGACATTACATTATAATATTAAATACAATCATACATGCCTCATTTACCTTTAGGTCATCTAGGCTTCTTTCAGCAACTTCATTGATTGAAAATATCTTCAACCCCTTTATCTGCTACATCTCTTATGTCATCATACCATCATACCATGAACTCCACAAGTTGGATTCCCTAATGAAACATTTTCTTCCTTTCTAGATCAGTGAACCCACCGATGAGGATTCCATCAAATAATCTTGAGGATCTTTTATATCCCTATCTGGCAGATGTTTCCTTTTTGTCTTGATGTATGATGAGCCTTATCATGGATGACTTATTCCTTTCTTTAAGTTTGTAATGAGGTTCCCAAGATCTATATCCTTCATATTTGACTGCCATGGATTGTGTTTCATCTGTCCTTCATGATTCCCTATGGTGATGTCACAATATCTTGTTTCTAATGCTTCCATGATGCCACGATGCATCATATTATTTATTATAGTCATATCCTATAACAAAAGATTTAGGAGCTATGACAAGACCTTTGTGAGGGAGACTATATCAGCATAGTAGAGATCTCTTGCTTCCTCTTTTCTTGGACTTCTTATCTTCACCTCCACTTCTTTGGTGATATGGGCTTTTTCTCTTCCTCTTTTTATATTATCTCTTTAGGACAATATTTCATGTAATGTCCATAATTTTTACATCCATAGCATTGAATATCAGTTATGCTCTTTTTTTTATGAGGAACAAATTTTCCAAACTTCCCTTTCCTTCCTACAAATGTTTGATTCCTTTAACCTTCAATATTTTTTCCCTCGACTTGTCTTCTTCTATCTTGCATAGAAATGACAAGTTGTGAAATGAGTTAACTTTCTTATCCCCATGGATATTTGTTACCTTGTTCATCAGTTAGTGTGTTTATAACAATGATGATTATCTTCTTATCATCTCTCCCAGATCTCGCAGTTGAGATCTTATGAAGATTTCCCTTCATTCTTTGATACCTTCAATTTTGTGAAGATCAGATCTAAGTTATGTGACCTTTATTGCATCTTCAGAGAATAGTCTTACAAGATTGTCATATACATCTCTTTTATGTCTCCAATACTACTATATGAGGGGACCTTTCATAAGAATCCATTTCCATGTATTTAGAGGATACTTTTTTAATGATGTGTTTAATGACTTCACTTTCTTCAAGGACTATGTCTATCCTTCTTTTTCCATGCAAGGAATTTTGATGATCCAACTAGCTTATAGATCTCCTTGCAAATATGAAATCATTTTACCAAAATTGATTAAAGAATGAAAGATACTCACTTGACAAGTGAAGATGAAATCTTCAACTTGAAAACTTTCACGATGATTGAAGAAGATGTATTAGTACTCCCTTTTGGATCATCTTCTTCCAAATGAAAAATACCTTCTTCAATAAAGGAGATTTCTCCTTTCATGATGTCAATGACTTTAGATTTAGCTTTCTTTATTGTTGGTGATTTTTGCTGCTCCCTCGGATGATCTTCTTCAAGGATAAGAAGAGGATCCTAGCTTCAATGAGAGGTAACTTGCTTTGTATCTTTTGAAGATGATGGAAATGCCTTCTACCCTGATTTGTCTTCAAAATACTTCACCTTATTTGGTAGTGAATGAGTGCAGATCATAAATACTTCTAGGGTTTTGAATTTATTCAAGATCATGCGATCTTCATCTTCAAAGTATTTCGAGCTATCTTGCTTTGTAGATAACTTGATGAGGATACAAAACTTTTGTTGTTGTAGACTACTTCTTCAATGTAGATCTTGATATTTTTCTTTGATAACCTTTGACTTGCTTAGATTCCTTTCTTGAAACTCGATCCTTGAGTGTCTCATTGATAATATGCCCTTCCTTTTACTTTTGCACCTTAGCTTTTATACCATGTTGAGAAATCTAGGGCATTAGCATTAGGTCATTTCTCTTAGATTAGTGATTGTTTGTGAATGATTTTTATTGTTTAGATTATGATATTCTTCATGTTAGATTATTAGTGTTCTTCTTCATCAAACATAACCAATGCATGAACATACATAAACAAGAGACACATCATATAGGCTATAAGCCAGGGCCAAAACCTCTCATTCTTTGAGAGGAAAACCCACACAAATTCTTCTTATAGATATTCCAATTGATGAACACCAAGACCAAGACCCTTGACCTAGTAGCCTTTCCAAGACCAAGACACGTGTCCTTTTTCTATATTCTCATCTTCTCTTCCACTTCGACCTTCTTCATAGCATAAATTTAGATCATCTCTTCTCATCACAATGAACTGTCATGTCATCAAAAATACCTTACTGCACTTGATATAACTGAGATAGAGGTATTGTAAGGTAACATCTATATTGTGATTGTATCCACTTCATACATTATTGTCATTGTGATACGAACTTTGCTTCCTCTTTATAAGGATCTGATTTTTCTTCAACACTTTGTCTTTCCAAATTGTTATCTCATGTGTCACTATTCATCCAAAATATAGAGAGGGAGATCTGAATTCTGTTGACTGAGATCAGCTCCTCACTTCTTTGTTGTTGTACCTTCCTCGAACTTCATTCTGCACTGCCATCCGAACTATATGCTATGACTGCCCATCTGAATGCGAAGGATAATGTGAACTTCTGTTCTTGCGAATTATTAGAGATATGCGAAGTCTAAACTTTTGTTTCCACCGAGAAATTCAGAGAGATAAGACCGCAATTATGTCTCTGTGGACTAATCCGAGTTTTCTATTTATAGCTTTTGGTGCATATTAATAAGCTGACATACTTCGAATAAGTGTGCCTTCTTTAGTGAGTCGACATGAGCCATTACTTCATTTTGCAGGCCAACATAGGAAGAGGATTGTGTGCTTGTCGTTGGAGGGCTACATAGAATTCTATGTATTTGACATATGCTCAAGATGAGCTCTTCATACATAAGATTGACTCTTTGACTTAAATGATAAATCCTAAGGCTCTCAACGTGAGCCATCTAAAATAAAATCACTTGCCCAGGAAACCCATGAAGCAAGGCTTACAATAATAATTTTAATTCTCTTCATTACATCATTTACAAAAGTCACAATTACATGTCATTATGAAGATTGAACCTCATTCCACTTTTCAACAAAACGAACCTCATCTCAGTAGATGTCGTGAAGCAGTTGGGCCTACCGACCACACCACACCCGCAGTCATACACTATTGGGTGGCTTCACCAAGGGCGAGA
Source organism: Pinus taeda (assembly GCA_000404065.3). Classification (NCBI taxonomy): domain Eukaryota; kingdom Viridiplantae; phylum Streptophyta; class Pinopsida; order Pinales; family Pinaceae; genus Pinus; species Pinus taeda. The sequence goes on along the minus strand of APFE031677134.1, from coordinate 16,819 downwards.
TCTTCGTGTCAGCCAACAGTGTCACCATCCCTATAGCATCAAGACCTTCATAGATTAGGTATTATTTGATGTTGCTTCTATTGAAGCTTGTAATGTTTTATTAGGACAACTATACTTGTAGAAGCGACATGTTTTGTATGAGTCTAGGCCTTGCACTGTTATTATTACTTTGGGAAAAATGTTGTACATGATACCAGAGATAGCACCACCTACCGATATTTCTTTAATCACTGCAAAGCAACGCAGTAAGATCATTTTCCAGACCATGAAATTTGTTTTCCCTATGATTTGCCCTCAGGGCAAGAAGAAGATTTTGGCCACGGCCTCCAGAAAAGGCTCCTCTATATGGAAGTAGTAGATGGAAAAGGTTGTAGAGGAGTATAGGGACACCTTCACCTCACCCACAGGGGTACCTCTACACTATTTGGTCAAGCACTCCATCAATCTGACCCCGAGAGCGCCGCTACACAATGGATTGATATATTGATGCTACGTTCTGGAGAATGATGAAATTAAGAGGAAGATTTAGGAGCTATTGCAGAAAGGGAACATTAGGCCAAGTTCATCACCCTGTGGGAGTCTGATCACATTGGTACAGAAGAAGGACATGACCTGGAGACTCTGTATTGACTATCAGTCGCTGAACAATATCACTATTTGGAATAGGTATCCAATCCCACATATTGATGACCATCTGGACCAGCTCAAAGGTGCCAAATATTTCAGCAAGATTGACTTGAAGTTCAATTATCACTAGGTACTGATCAAACCCTCTGATGTGTGGAAGACTTCCTTCAAATCTAAGGAGGTCCTTTTCGAATGGTTGGTCATGCCTTTCGAGTTGACGAATGCCCATGCAACCTTCATGAGGTTGATAGATGACATCTTGTGACCCTTCACCAACTCATTCATGGTGCTGTATTTAGATGACATTCTGATCTTTAACTAGAATTGGGAAAAACACCTCCACATATTTGACAGGTCCTCCAAACCCTATGACAACACAAGTTGTGTGGCAATTTGGAGAAATGCACTTTTGGTATGACCCAAGTTCCATATCTAGGGTACATCATTAATGAGCGGGGTATGAATGTGGACCCACCCAAGATACAAGTAATTCATAATTTTCCATCCTCAACCACTCTAACAGAGCTCTAGAGCTTTCTAGGCCTTGCCAACTTCTACCAACAGTCTGTGTTGGGGTTCTCTCGTATCACTTGGCCTTTGAGTCAAGTCACCAAGGGATAAGCGCAAGCAAAGCTATTTTGGTCCGAATCCCAATAGAATGTGTTTGTCGAGTTGAAGCATTGTCTTTTCTCTACACCAGTGCTCACATTTCCAAAACTGCAGCAACCATTTGAGATCGAGACAAATGCATCTGACTATGCTATTGGTGTGTTTCTTACTCAGCAAGGGAATCTAGTGGCATATCACAGTGAGACACTTTCAGACACAGTCTGAAAGTATCCCACCTATGATAAAGAGATGTATTCCATTTTGCAAGACTATCGACAATGGAAACATTACATTATGGTGAAGGAAACTATCATCCACAGAGACCACTGACCACTGTAGTTCACACAAACACAAGGGAAGTTGCAGAACGATCACCATCAGAAATGGTCCACATACCTGTAACAATTCCATTTAAACATTAAGTACCAGAAGGGAAACACCAACAATATTTCAAACTGCCTCAGACAACCACCGGTCATGGCGCTGACCAATGTGCTCAACTCTTGTGGGCACAAGAATGCGGGGTGGCTGCATTTTTACAAGAGCGATCTAGAATTTGGAAACACATATAGGCACTCCTAGAATGCAAGAAAGCTTCAAATTTTCACCTCCAGGATGCACTGTTATGCCACTTGGGACACCTCTATGTTCCTTCTAGAAAGCATGCCAAGATGATTTGGGAGGCGCATTATAGTCAGGTCCCTAGACATTTCAGGGTAGAGAAAATAGTGGAAATGCTGTAAAATTATTTTTATTGGTCGAACCTTCGACAATATGTTGGGAAGTACATCAGATCTTGCACTGCCTTCACCATTGCCAAACTGACCATCAAGAAGCAAGGCCTATATACTCCTCTACCAACTCCTAGTCAACCTTGGGAATCCATATCCATGGATTACATGTCAAGACTTCCTTCTACTAAGTGTGGAAATGACTGTGTTTTCATGGTCTTCAACACATTCTCTAAGATGGCCATTCTCGCAGCCTACAAAAATAGTATCACAGAAGAAGCCATAGCTAAGCTCTTATTTAAACGAGTGTGGGTACATTTTTGGATCCCACAGTCCCTTATCTCAGATTGGGACAACAGGTTTCTAAGTAAATTTTCATCAAGTCTCTGGTCGATGTTGGATACCAAGCTCACTAATTACATGGATTTCCACCCCCAAACTAATGGCCAAACAGAGTTCGTCAATAGGATGATCATACACATTTTATGTATGTACAATTCAAAACATCCACGCACTTGAGATGAAAGCCTCCCCTATGACTAGCACAACTATAACAAATCTCTCCATAGCTCAACTGGCCATAACCCCTTCCAAGTGGATTTTGGATTCCAACCACTATGTCCCATTAATGTGGCCATACCATTTGCAGTTACTCAGGTAGATTCAGCTCATGCCAAGTTCGAAGATGACAGGGCTAACAACTTCATTAAGCACATTCAACACATCCGCTAGTAGGTCCACGACATATTGGACACAACCAATGCTAAGTACAAGCAACTTCATGATCAGCATCGGGTTCCACACAAATTCCAAGTGGGCGACAAAGTTTGGTTACATTTGCAGAAGGAGCACCTCATTGGGCCCCACCACAAGCTTTGCCCGCTCCAATATGGGCCTTACACCATCACTAAGGATATAGGGGACAATGGTTTCGACCTCATTATTCCAACATTCCTTGGCCTACACCTAATGTTCAATGTGGACCGCCTTCGACACATTAGACACTGCAGAACAACTCACACCAACAAAGTAAAACCCAGACTACATGCAATATGCCACAACTAATCGGATCATGCATATGCAGATCAAGAACACTCGCTAGCAAAATATCCAATAGTATCGGGTTTCCGAAGTTGGCCAACCCCTGCACCAAGGCAAGTGGCTCACCAAGGACCAAGTTCAACAGAAGTTTCCCCATCTCATGTAGGCACTCAAAGCAATGGGGACCATTGCTTCCTAAGGGGGGAGGAGTGACCAAGGTGGATATTGGTGGCCACCCGCCTATTCCACTCGGACCCCCACCATTGTTTCTTTTTAGATTCATTAATTGTAGCACAACTTACTATTTTTGGCAGTTTTCCCGATCCTAAACTTTTGGAGCCGTTTTGAGGGACTAAAAAGCGTTTTTTGGGAAAACAAAGAGACCAGAATAGTCCCAAATCATTTTTCTTGTTTTTTTTTAGACTCCTTTTCGACATTTTCAAAACGAGGTATTACAATATCCAATCGTATGCCAAATTTATGACCCCGGAGAATTGATGTACCAATTTACCCAAACAGGGCCACAGTTTTGGCGCTTTGTCTCCTAAGGTTAGATTTTTGGATGTTTAGGGTTTTCCATTGTTTCTCAATAATAAATAGGCCTTTGAGCCTTGTTGTAACATAGTTCAGAGGCATGTAGCTGCTACATCTCTTCTTAGTGATAAGCTACCATCGCCCGAGCTAGTTTATTTCCATTTCTGTATGTAAGCATATTTCAACTCTTTGATATTAATGAAATGAAGTTTTATTTCCACTTCATCTCTGTGTTTATGTGTATATTAGTATTTTATTGCGTTCAAGTGGAAGGAATATTAGACATGTATTTAAAATCCTACTTCCTCCCTCTTTGACATTAATGATTTTGCAAAGAATGGGATTAAGGGAATCCTAAAATGCAACACAAAACTAAAGACAACTCAAATTTCATAATTGCTTGGTTTAGCATACATGATATTTATCGTCAAGTCTCCTTCATTTCAACCAACTATAATAGTAATAGTTTATTGTAGGCATTTATGTTTTATTAATGCCCTTTTGGGAGCCCCAATATTTATTGTAAGGAATTGTATAGGTTAAATTATTAAAGAGTGGGACTAATGTTATTAAAGCACTAGAGGCATGCAAGGTAAGGATGTTTACAGCCAAACGTCATTATTTTGTGGTAACAGTCTTCACCAATTCCATTGAGAAATACACGGGACTAACACATAAAACTTGTGATGAAACAACTTAGTAGGAAAGGACCCACCTATGACAAAATTCATTAAATATGTCCCTCAAGCCATTTGGATTTTGTGGGACAAATGAGAGAGAGGATAGGGATTTTCACAAGAGATTATACAAAAAAATATACACTTCTAAATATATATTTTCTAATTTTTTTATGCCTAGATGAATAATCAAATGAATTTGGGTTAAGGGGTAGAAAGATCCTAGAGAAATGGTCGCAAGTTCATATTAGAGCATAAATTGTGTAATTTCCAAGTACAAATGGTTGCTTTAATGGTGGGATTTCATGTAACTAATATGATTCTACATGACCTCCATTTATTTTTTAATAGGCAATGTGTTTTTTCTTATAACTTCTACCAATTTTAAATTCAAGGAATTGTTCCAAGCTATCTTAAAGAGTTGATAGAATCCATTGATGAAAAATGAATAATTTTGATATTAAATTATTTAAAAATCTTTTAATAATAGTTGCATAGCTTTAGGATTAAAGCAAGACAAGGAGGGGATGGAGACCAAATTGGGTTTCTAAAAATTGGCCATTAAAGAAGTGACCACAAAGTTATCGCTATTCTTGTTTATGCAAAAAATCTTGTGTTTTTTCCTTTACCGGAGTTGTGAATTGGAAATCATTTCAACAAAACCTTTCATTGAGCGTCACTTTTCTTGCATAGTTTTATAAAGCTAAATTTTGGTGGTTTGTGTTGTGGAACTTAAGCATAATATAGAGCTATGTTTAAATTTCTCTGCCATATGCTTGGTGCACATGCCTTAAGAATTGTAACATAATTAGCAAGGTTTCAACAAGATGACAACATAGGAAAACATACTTGTGAGAGTTGATAATTAGATGCTTGTCAAAATCACAAAGTTTCAATTTTACCCACTCAACAAAAAGGTAATTTTACAATTTGGGTTTCATTGCTTTTTATTCACCTCAAAATTTGATGAAACATTCACTTTGGGACATGTTCTCATCCTTTATTTGTTAGGTATAGTCCAAGACCTAATTAAGATATACCTCATAGTTTGGTAGCGATCGGGAATTCATAAAAAAGGAAGCAATATCCTTTATTCCGAATATTAAAATTGAATGGGAAACTATGAGATAAACTATACAAAATATGCCCCACATAACAATTATGGCTTCAAGATAAGGGTAGGCATTTACTTGTGAAGAGTTCATAGTATCTGCCAACAATTGCTGCTAAGAATTTTTTAAAAGATAATTTGTGAATAAAATCCTCAAATACGTAATTTTTGTTAACAATGTAGATAGATTGCATTGGTGAAACATATTAGAAAACAAGGATATCGTAAAAATACATATGTCAAAAAGATGGTACATCTCAGCACCTAATTATTTTTTCACATATAATCGCTCCCTATTCACTTTATCAAACATAAATGTACTCTATTTCTTTCTATCCATCTTTAATCACATGAAATTGAAATTATTTATAATAGATCTAAAAGCACCATATTTATTGTTGTATATGACATGGAATTAATGTTTTCAAATTCAATACATGAATACAAGTAATGAAAAACTTATGTATGAGTTTATAATTCAACATCATGGTCTTGACTTTTCAAAAAGCCACATCACTCAGTTATGACATAAGTTCTTATTTTATCTGTACAACATCTCTACACTTGAAGCCCTTTAGCATTTATTTTACCCACTTGGATTATGCTAATTATTAACAATGTCTTTTTTTATGATGGCACTTAATATACTAATGACTATGTAAACTAGTTCTTAGAATTCATTAACATTTTATGTAAGAGTACATTGAATTTGGAATGATGTAATGGCAGGTTAAAAAATGCATATTCAGAGATTTACACATGCATTAGATATTGGAATGCCAAGATATTTATGAGATCCTAGGTACCATAGGGTGGATTTAAAATGGGAAATAAAAGGGTATAACCATCCTATGATAAATAAAGCATTTTAATGATCCAAACATCCATATTTAGATAAATAAAATGATAAAAGAGACATGGTCAAGAAAGTTGAAAGACTAAACAACCTTTCCTAATTTACAATTTTATATGATAAATGAAAAAATAGTTTTATATATTTTGTAGCTACCATTAAAAAAAGGAATGTGCGAGAAAATATATTTATTTAATTATCCTAACCTAATCAGGTAGCAATTGTATTAAAACAAAATTTTGGATCCCAAAACTGGGACTACTAGCTTGATTTTCATTATGTTCCTTTCAATGTTACAATACATATTTATACATGCCGAAGCATCCAATACCATGGACCGAAAACCATCGCGTCCAAAACCATGGACTGAAAACCATCGTGTCCAAAACCATGGACCGAAAACCATCGTGTCCAAAACCATGTTCGAAAATCATGTACAAAACCATAGCTAGGTCCATCCAACCTAATATAGGGTCAAAAAACAAAATTTTCCAGGGCGCTGCCCCGTACCCCATAGAATGGGGTTACCTACACCCCTCAAACCCCCTATGACCACCCTGCTACGCAATCGGTGCAACAAAGGGGGGGCTCCCCCCCCACCCCCCTCTAACCCCCCAGTTAACTACATGGGCTAGTCGTGGAAAGAATATAACACAACCCAACATTCTCCCACTTGTTGTTTTCTTTCCACAGGGGGCCACAAGAGAGCTTAGTCATTTATCCAGCCCTGCAACGCCCATTGTTTCTCTACACTAAGAGAACTTCTTAGAGCTCACAGATTTTGTTAATGCATCTATAGTATTCTTCAAAGTGTCCACCTTTACCAGCAACACCTTTTTTCTTCTATCATATCCCTCAAAAAGTGATACTGAACATCAATGTGTTTTGTCTTTGAATGGTATGCAGGTTTCTTTGACAAGAAAATTGCACTTTGGCTGTCATAGTATATCCTTATAGCTCCCTGTACTAATCCCATACTTTAACGCAATCTCTGCAACCAAACTGCTTCCTTTCTTGCATGAGTGGTTGCCATGTACTCTGCCTCTATAGTTGATAGTGTTACTACAGATAGTTTCTTACTCATCCAACTGACAACACCTCCAAATAGGTTAAATACATACTCACTTGCAGATGTTCTCTGATCCAGATCTCTAGCCCATTCTGCATCAACAAAGCCACAGATATCCAAAACTTTGTCCAATCCTGGTCTTCCTTGGTAGCACAAACCATAAATGCTAGTGCCACACAAATACCTAAAATCTCGCTTCACTGTTGTCCAATGCTCCTTCCCTGGTTTTGACATAAACGTTCTCAATACTCCCACTACATGTGCAATGTCTGGTCTAGTACACACCATTGCATACATCAGGCTACTAACTACACTAGCATATGGAACACGAGACATGTCCTCTTGCTCTTCTTGTGTCTTAGGACACTGTTCAGTAGATAACTTCACACCTACAGAAATAGGAACCTTCACCAGTTTACTATCCTGCATATTAAACCTCTGCAGTATTGTCCCGACATACTTCTTCTGGTTTAACCAGAGCTTCCTCTTTGCCCGATCTCTTTTAATTTCCATTCCCAAAATATAGTTTGCAGCACCAAGATATTTCATGTCACATTTGGAGGACAATTGTGTCTTCATATCCTAGATAATTTCTTTGTCATGTCCAACCAACAACATATCATCCACATACAAGACCAAATAAATAACATGGTCACCGATTAATTTAAAATACACACTGTGATCTGCTTTGCTTCTAGTGAAGCCAATTCCCGTATAAATGTATCAAATTTTTGATACCACATCCTTGGTGACTGTTTTAACCCATACAGAGACTTCTTTAACTTGCATACCAGTTCTTTCTTACCCTTCACCCAAAGCCTTCTGGTTGCTTCATGTAGATTTCCTCTTCCAGATCCTCGTGAAGAAATTTTGTCTTCACATCCATTTGTTCTACCTCAAAATCAAAAGCAATAGCAACAGATAAAAGTAATCTAATAGAATTTACCTTGGAAATAGGAGAAAAAATATCACCAAAATAAATTCCCGACACCTGGGATAACCTTTTGCTATCAACCGAGCTTTGTATTTCTCCACCTTTCCTTCTACATTTGTCTTCTTCTTGAACACCCATTTGTTGCCAATGCGTTTCCTTCCAGCCGGCAACTCCACTAGATCCCAAGCCTCATTTTTGTGCAAAGATGCCATTTCATCAACCATGGCCTCTTTCTAGAGTTTTCCAGCCTTTGAATCTACTGCTTCCTTCACAGTTCTGGGATCATCATCAGTAATAGATAAAACAAAATTTGAACATAAAGTAGATGAACTATACCTTTCTGGTTGCCTTCTTTCTCGAACTGATCTTCTCACACCCGAAGTTTGTGGGTCTTCATCTTCTGATTCCTCCTTTGTTGTAGAGTCTGATTCTTCCTCCTTCAGCTCAAACTCTATCTTCTCAGGTTCCTTTGGTTGGACTTCATGTTTAATAACATCTTTTACCTCTCTAAACACCACATCTCGGTTGTACACAACCTTTCTCATTACTGGGTTCAAAATCTTATAACCCTTTAAACCATCCTTATACCCAATAAAGATGCACTTTTCAGATTTGCTATCCAACTTGGATCGTTTCTCCTTTGGAACATGTACATATGCATCATATCCAAATACCCTCAGATGTGAAAGAGAGGGTTTCTTACTAGTCCATACCTATTGTGGAGTCTTATCGTCCAACGTTGATGAAGGTGATTTGTTGACCAAGTAATATGTTGACTCCACGGCCTCTACCCAGAATTCTTGTCCTAAATCGGCAACACTGAGCATGCTTCTTGACCTTTCCATCAACGTCTTGTTCATTCTTTCTGCAACTCCATTTTTCTCAAGTGTGTATGGACTAGTCTTCTTCCATGCTATACCACACTTCTTACAGAATTCTTCAAATTCCTTACTGCAAAACTCTCCATTGTTATTTGTCCTTAACACTTTTATCTTCTTCTCTATCTAGTTTTCCACTAGAACCTGAAATTCTTTAAACCTGTCAAAGACTTCAAATTTCTTCATAAGGAAATATATCCATGTATTCCTTGAGAAGTCATCTATAAATGATACATAGTACACCAACTTACCAAGTGATAGAACCTTCATAGGTCCAAACACATCATTGTGCACAAGTTCTAATATTTGTTTTGCCCTCTTACCACCAGAGGAGAAACTCATCTAATTCTGCTTCCCATATAAACAATTTTCACAGAAATCAAAATCCAGAGAGCTATTACTCATACCTATACCATGAAGTATTCGAACCTTCTCTCCAATATGTCCAAGCCTTTGATGCCACATCATCGTCTTCTCTCCATAGACCACTAGATTTTCTGCTCCACTTTCACGAACCACAGAGTTGTTGCACCCATCAACAACAGTGCTACCTTGCAGCTTGTACAAAGTTCCAATCTGAACCCCCTGCATAAATACCAGTGCTCCTTGAACCATCTTACAGATATCCTTCTCGAACAATGTTTTTACACCTGCATCATCCAACTTGCTTACAGAAATTATATTTTTGGCCAATGCAAGAATATGCGGAACACCCGGAAGCGTTCTAACCCTTCCACCTTGCAACTTCAACTTTACTTTTCCGTGACCAGTGATTTTGGCCTTCCTATCATCCCCTAAGAAGACATCACCACCATCGTATTTCTCATACTTGCAGAACCACTCTCTATGGGGAGTGAAGTGAAAGGAGGCACCTCAGTCAATCAACCATGCCTCATGATCTACATGTGTACTTGAAGAATCCAAGTACACATCCCCACCTTCAACAGAGGTGGTTTTCGCCTCTGCAAAAGGAGCATCATCAAATCCCTTTCCTTTGTCAAGAGCTTTAGATTTATAATCCCTTTTGTAGTGCCCTTCCTTTCAGCATTTCCAGCAAACCACCTTAACAGGTTTTCTTGGAGATTTAGATATCCCTCTAGATTTAGATCTCCACTTGATGACTTATTTTTGTTTCTGTTCTGGGATCGTCCTCATACAGGAAAGGCATCACCATTTTGGCTCTCCATATTTTTCTCTCTCATCTCCTCCATCAGCAAGGATGTGACTATTTCATCAAACTGCAAGGCAGTTGCATTGCTACCTATTGCAATAACCAAACTATCCCATGAATCTGGTAGAGAACACAAAAAACTGATGCACTTATCTTCATCAAAAATTTTAATATCAACAGATAATAAACTGGTGCTTACCACAGTATTGAATGATCAGATGCTCTGTCACTGGAGTCTCTCCATTATTTCATCCTTTAGGTATTACAGCTTTTTCTGTAGGAACAGGTTTATTCACCAAGGACTTAGATTGGTACAAAGTCCCTAACTTTTCCACCAAAGCCTTGCCATAGGCTTCCCCTGATACCATTTTGCAATATTGGAATTTGGACACACAATCATTACTATGCTCTTTGCCTTCCGATACAACTTCTTCCATTCTTCATCAAACACTCCCGTTGGTTTAGTACCTAGATCTACTATGATCCACTGATCTTTATCCACCAACAGATCCTCCATCTTGATTTTCCACAACTCAAAACTCTGACCGTTAAATTTCTTGATCTCTATCTTTCCATTGCTCGCCATCTTCTTTCTCCACCAGAATCGATCTCACAGATCTCCCCCTAAATAGGGTCTACCACAGGCCCGAGCGAAACCCCTCAGCAATAAAGGCATCCCCTTGAAGCCAAAACATCTCTAATACCAAATGTAGGTTTTAAACCCTGTACAGAAATTACCTGCATAACAATTCTAAAACACAGAAAATAAACAATGTGGGAGTATGACAAATAAACAAATATACACAGAGATTTTCCCTTGGATCCAAAAATCGAGACTACCAGCTTGATTTTTCATTATGTTCCTTTCAATGTTACAATACATATTTATACATGCCGAGGCATCCAATACCATGGACCGAAAACCATCGCATCCAAAACCATGTGCGAAAATCATGCACAAAACCATAGGTAGGTCCGCCCAACCTAATATAGTGTCCAAAAACAAAATTTTCCAGGGCAGCCCATAGAGTGGGGTTACCTGCACCCCTCAAACCCCCCTGCGACCCCCTGCTATGCAATCGGCACAACGAAGGGGGGGGCTTTGCCCCCCCTCTAACCCCCCGGTTAACTACGTGGGCTAGTTGTGGAAAGAATATAACACAACCCAGCAAAATAATATTAATATTGACTAAAAAATATCAAATATACCATTGATAAGCTAATACAACAACCTTTGCATTAAAGGTAGTGAAAAAGTTTTGGAAAAAATGAGGCTCAACATGATCTAATAATAAGGCATAAGGAGGTTGTAGAAGAAAATAGAGAGAATGATAAAACATTGCCTTGGAAAGGATAGAATAATCTTACACTTGCTACAAGGATACATTTCATCACCCATAATTGCATCCCCTTATCCAAACTTGAAGGCAATGTGAAGTATTAGGAAGATGGGAGGAATTATATCCTATTGAACAAAAAATAATGAGCCTTATCACCTTTCTAGTTAATTTCAGTTGCATGTCCTTCCTAATGTTTGGATAGGTTAGATTCATGGGAGATAACATATGAGAGTTTACCCCCCAATTTGAATTACCAAACCTTGGTCCAATAGGGATCATTTTTTTTCTATGGAGTCCACTTGAATATTGAGAGATCAAAGACATATGAAAACTAAAAAAAATAAAAACACTTCACAATTCTTTGTGTTATAGGTCATTTTGTCACATCCAATCAGTGAGCCTCCCAATGGGATCAATCAACATCCTATTCCCCCTTGTCACCATCTTGCACAAATCCCTAAGCATGTTCACTTCATCCCCCATAATTTCAGCCCTAAACTGCATCATTTGAGCTAGTTTGAGGACCTACACTCCCTGTAAGCCTACTGGGGTGCATTCACCTACAGGTTTCTCCATTGGGGCCCGTGTTGGTCACCATAAGGTTCCTCCCTTTTGCACCTATTTTGGTTCTAGAAACTTAGGAGAATGATTGAGATTCCAGAAGATTCCCCTTCTAGGAGTTTCCATAAGTTTTTTCAACTACTTACCTTAGATAAATCATTCGGATCCTATCCTTACCTACTTTGGAGTTTGCACTGCTTATCCTTTGATTCTATCCCTCCATCGAAGGTGGATCTCTTACCCTAGATTGGTAATTGGATAAAAACTCCAAACTTACCTTACTTCTCTATATATTCCTAGCCTTCTATTTATTTGGGGTTGGCTTTTGGAGAGTGATTCTACCTTTATGTTACTATGGTGAGTGGTTATTATGTCATGCATTTAGGGTGACTGGAGGTGAATATTGTGACAAGGAAAAGACAAGTCAACAATTTGGAGGAGCTCTTATTATCTATTAAATGAATTACTTAGATTATACTACATAGATATCTTAGTTTCTTGGCTTGTGTTATCTGACTATGCAGGTTCTAATGTTGGCATTCAAAGATGGAACTAGAGCTTCCAAGCTAAAGAAGTGTGAGAAGGATTCCAGGTAGGCCTCACTTTGTCATTTATTTACTTGAAGGAAAAGCATTGTTTTCCTTGTCTCTATGTTGTTTAAGGTTAGCCACCGACCTAGGGGAGATAATTTTGTCAGCAATCTTAAATCACATATAACAAATTGGTGACTCCACTGAGGAGTGAAGTATTCCCTTGGTGGTTTCCTTGTACATTGTGTTTGATTACCTCCTTAACAAACCTTTTTTTGTATCATCCAACCACGAACATATCTAGGAAGTGATTTCATTGAGCCTTTTTTGAAAACAAAATCCGGAATCCTCTTTCCCAGGCCCAATGCACCCCCTGTGCCTTCCCAAAGTGTTGCACCTCACCCTACCCCACTCTACACCAGCGTTGCAATGAACTGGTGTCTCTTCTGCACCAATGTTGGCCCTTTTTTGTTCATGAATTTTGCGTTGGTTCTTGAGACTCTCTTGGTTAGCCTACTTCCAGTTGAACTTGCTTGAGTCTTTAGTGTCTTTTGGTCTCTCTAAAGCCTCCATTTGGTTTGCATTTGTTTTGTTTTCCTTTGATAAGAATTGGTTTTTATTTTTCTTTATTCTTACCATTTGGTCACTTGCAAACTGATTTTGTTTGATTGTTGGCCACTTAGATGGATTTTTGTTCTAATCCTCATTCTGAAAAGTGTAGTTGAATCAGTAATTGAAAATTTGCATCTTAGTTTTATTCATTTAGAAAATTCAGTGTGGTGAAAAGAAAAAAATTTGCACCGACATTTAGGGTTTTGTATGTGCATTAGCATAGGAATAGTTTCATTGAAAAGGAAATTTCATCTTGCATCTTGTGTGTTTCATCTTAACTGTTTCTTCCCTTCCTTAGCTAGATTTTCATTGAAAGAGAAAAGGGTTTCTATTTTCTCATGATAATTTTGCATTTTAGGATATTCAGGTGACATTTATGGTGAGCCTTAAAACTAAAACATAATCAAAGATAAACAACAAAATTTATTGAATCAAACTAAGGATCATTTGTATCATTAACGCAAATGTGTAGAGTTCTAGGCTAGAGACGTGTTCCGACGTTGTTACACGTAGGAGTTGTCATCGTTTTCTAGCGTTGCATCCTGGGGGTGAAATCTTGTTCCACGTATGTAAGCGTATAGGATCATACTCCGTGTAAATTTGGGTATATTGGTGGTGCTCCATGCACGTAAAGTATATGGGAACACTCTCATTGCACGGTTACGCATTAGACAACACTACTATGAACTGCACTCCCACATACATCGATTATATTCGAGAGTCCCCTATAGGTTGTTATCCATACATAGGTAACTGAGTCAGTCACCTTGTATACCATGATGCGCCAAACACAAAATTCGGGGAGATTGCATGCACGTATGTTAAGTCTTTTGTTTGTCGAGGTGTATATTTCGTTACATGGTTGCTTGGTAAAATTTTATGCCTAGTTGCACCTTTGTTTTTTCTGTGTCTCTAATTTCTAAAATCAATTATTTGATCGTGCAATAACATCCTCCCCGTGGAAAAACTCCTTAGTGGATCTTAGGTTGAGACTAATGGCAACAGTTCTAGAGTCTACCAATCCAGGGAACCACTCTGGCGGGAATCCTAGTCATTTTCCTTCTTTTGCAAATATTGGTGCTCCCTATATGGCAACGTTGTCCCTCCCTGGATTTACCATTGGTTTGCCAGTTTGGTTATTTCTGACCCCTATGGTTCTAAATGTCCAAACTACTTCTCTTGATCCTAAAGTTGACCCTTTCCATTCTTCGCATGTTCAGTATTATTCCTTTTCTTCCTCTTCATCTAGTGAAAACCTGCAAGTTAGTAACCAGGTGGATAAGAAGAAGAAGAAAAGGAAGATTAAGAAGAAATAAAATAAGCAAGGGGACAATCAAGAAACAATTGCTACCGATGTGACTGATGTTGAGAAACCTTCCCATCAGCCCTGTAAAGTTAAATTCCCTTGCATATTATGTATAGGAATTAGAAGTGTGGTCTATAGGCTCACATCAGACTTTGTTGTCGGCTTATAGAGATCATGTTTGTGACAAACTCTCAACTAGTGATAGTAAGGTCCATGGGAAAAAGGGTAAAGTCAAATTTCCCTGTAAGTTATCTAAAGGGAATCATCCTATTCACCTTTTTCCTTATATTGATGAAGCCTCAAAAGCGTTGGAAAAACTTATAGCTTCTCATCCTAGACTTCCAGCTGGTTACCAGAAACTTTCTCCCAATCCTTCACTAGTTGATGAAGTGATTAATCAAAATTTTAGTCCCATCAATCCCACTCTCTTAAAACATAAATCCCATGAGTTTGTTCCTAACCAACCATTGATTGAGAAAATGGTTGTCTCGATTCCACCTTCAATTGACCGTGCCTTTCCCGTAGAGAGTGAAGTTCATTACACTCAAGTTCTTATTATTTCTTCAAATTCTAATGAACTAGGGGGAAATCCTCTCATTCCCACGATACAGGGGGACAATCCTCTCATTCCCATAGCACGAGGGGGCAGTGCTCTCATTCTCATGGCACCCCCTCTAAGTAGTATGGCCACTTCCTTCAATTGGAGTCAACTAACAAGATATCGTTTTCCTCCTTATGTGCCCTTTCAGATCATAGTACAGGTTTATAATGTGGTCGTACCTAGCACAATCATAAATGAAGGTGCATCTATTAGTATTTTGTCCTCAACTACATGGCAAGTTTTAGGTTCTCCGCAACACTTGCCCATTACCAAGAATTTGTTGGATTTTAACAAAGGAACCAATCAACCATTAGGGATCCTTCTTAAGTTTCCAATTACTTTGGGAGGAAAGACTATCTATATCAATGTGATGGTAGTCCAAGACCCTTTTGACTTTAATTTACTTATTGTACATGACTATGTTTATATCATGGGATCTCTTGTCTCTTCACTCTTTCGATGATGTGTTTCCCACATGAAGGAAGAATCGTGACTATTGACCAACTTTCATTTGTTAGTCCTAATTTGAATCCCCATTAACCAGCTTCCCTGAATGGTCTTTATGTGCAAGTGGTATCTCCCCTGCCATATATTAATTATGTGGAAACATGTTCCATGCCCATGACTTAGATTCGATAAGTGATATGGTGAATCATTTATTGGGGGCATTGAAGCCTGGTATTTCCATTATATCCCTTGATATGTGTTAGTGTCGGTCTTGAGCCCTCCATCAGTGATCAATAGCTCTTTGCATATGCATAGTTAGGTGTCTCATCAGTGTCAATTTTGCATCCCACTAGGCATGCCATAACACCGAATGGAGGAGCTGGTCTTTGTTCCCTTCTTGGCTTTGCTGGATGAGGTTATACTACAATGTAATTGAGTCATACTTGTTGTTATTTTTTGTCTTGAGGTCCCGGGTCTTAGGTCTAGGGTGTTGAGTCAAAATCATTTCAAGGTCATAAGTCAAGGTCAGTGACTGCCCAGCAAGCCAGAGGGAGGTATGTACATATGTTTCATTGTTATTTTCATCAGCTACAGATCATTTTATGCCTTGGATTTAAAAACCCTGTTTTTAAGTCCAAGGTCATGACAAATTTGTAAAAATAAGCAAATTTTTAGAAGTTTGCAAAAGTGCCGGCAACAACCCTGGTTCCTTCTCCACAATCCATCAGATGGTCAACCTGCAAAAAGAATAGAGTCAAACGCATCAAAGGAGCTCATTTCAGGACAAAAAGACTCTAAACAGTGTTAAAAAGAAAAGCAAGTTGAAAACATTAGAAAGTGGGTTGTAAAGTTAATTTTTTTTTAAATGACCCTATAAAAGCTAATTTCCCTCTTTAGTCACTCTTATTGTGCAATTGAAAGTGAAAATTTTGTGCTAGAGCCAAAGAAGGCGATTTCGTGGCAAGTTTCTGCAAATTCAGTGCTTGGGAAGGTGCGCGGTCATTTCACAAGTGTGCGCGGCTTCCTGGGTGGTGCGCGGCACTGTGGTGAGTTTTCTACTGAAGAAAAATACACAGGCGCGGATCTGACAGTGATGCACGGCTTTTCTGGGGAGGTGCGCGGTCATTCTGGCAACTTGCATAAAAACTCACCCAAACAGTAAAATTTCTTCCAAGTTCTCTCAAATT